>OZ005741.1:154271793-154387951 GCA_963930735.1 Dioctria linearis
AAGATTTCTTGTACGATCGATTTCCACTGCATTCAATTCATAGCGTATTTCCTCAACAAGAAATGGTAGAGCGTTGTTAGCTAATTTTGCAGTTGCTGAGACGGTTCCATCCAGCTTTGTTAGCGACCCCTCAATGTAAAGAAAACTCCTGCTGGGTAGAAGATTCAAGTCCTGATGTTGTACAGAGATACGGATATCATCGGTGTTTTTAAATGATGTTAGAAATGGTGAATAGGAGTGATGTTCGAATTTAGTAACACTGTTATCAAAGCAAGCGTCTGGTGCAATATCTAGTATTCCTTTATTCATTGTTTCAGCGTTAAGCCTACCAATTGTAAATATGCTGTATATGCAGTTGTTAATGTAGGACTTGACCGCTTCAAGGTTGTCCGCTGACTAATGATCTTGTCTGCTCCGAACTCGTATTTATCATTATTGTATATCAACATGCTCTAGCTTCAAATGTAATCTGATGGTTATAGTTTCTCCTCTGAATTTGATTAAGTCACCGTCTTGGTCAAGGAGCTTCAATATTAGAGAACTTATACGTTTGGTGTTCACAGGCAAATAGATTACATTTTTGGGTACCTCCACTATTTTATACCCAGGCCCAACGTTCGGGGAAAACTCGTGGAGAGTGTGTACTTGTGTGCTGTTGAAGAATGATCCTGATATAATATTACATGCGATACGTATAGTATTTACTTCAATGATGTTGACTGGCAACTCTGATGTATGCACTATATTAGCAGATAAGTTTCTTTTACTGAATCCCAGCAGAGGAGCTATGGATCTCTGTTTTTCAAAATGTATTTCTTCAGTTGCCTTAACTTCACTCTTCAATGTATTATTGTTAGCCCTTATCGCATTTTTTTTCCTTCTCCCTTCTTTATCCAAGTATCCTTGTACATATTTTGCTATATCATCAATCTCATAGGATCCAACAGGTATCTCAACAACCTCATTCCCTACATGAACCAGATTATTGCTCACATCAATATTTGGTATAGAGTTGTATGTTTGAAAATCAATTAATCCACAAATATAATCCGTTGCTAGCTCCAGCGGAGGAAAGTACTCAGCAGTGAGTAGAGATGAATTTCCCGTGAGAGTCAGTGTTAATGACATGGCGGTTGATAATGAACTGTCACAATTTCAATATAGATACATTTATTTATAGATAATAATTAATGGCTATAACAATTATATAAAAACTCTAAACATAAGTGACCGCAAATTAGTGCATCATAATTCTGATAAGAACTGTAGTTGTACGTAATATTACTACCCAAGTAGTTTATGAGCTCCCGTGGTGGTTGGAGATTGCCAAAGCTATCAAAGTATCCGAATTTATCACCTTTCTTGTAGTACGCTACCCAGTGTGTACCTGCTCCAGTTGAGATGTCCAAGTTAACAATACCGCTTTCTCGCTTCCATGGCTTTTTAGGTAGATTATAACGCATAAATACTCCTCTGAAGTGCGGCAAGTGTGTGGTGTACTTGTGAAGATCCAACTCGTGCAGCGTCGTTCGGGTAGCGTCTTTGATAGTTTTTTGGTTGAGGTTGTAGATAGAGTCCAAGTCCTTTTCTGTACGGCTTCAAGAACAGCCCGTTTCCATCTTTACCAACCGCTATAGTTTCCATTGCTTGGTTATGACGTTTGCTTTCGTCCATTTTTGCCTTTGCCGCACTGGTATCATTTACTGCTTTAGCTATGCCTGCTGCACCTCCCGATAGTGCTCTCAATGCTGAAAGCCCGGCAAACAACGGGATGAGGAACGGAAGTGCCCCACCAACCTTTGGTTTCTTCTTTCTTTTCGCAATATTTTTAGCTGCACTTAGAGCTATTTTTGTAGCTTCCATCAAGTCTTTTGGTTTTTTGATTTTTAAAATCTTACGTGCATTTCGTACTGCTTCTCGGAATGTGGGTTGACGTTTATTTTTAGCCTTAAGACCCATACCTAGCTTAATTTTAGCCTTCATTGCGTTTGTTATAAGCCAGGCGTTGGCACGTTCACTAAAATTTGCATCCGTAGATTTTGCACGCTGTCAGGCTTTTTCAGCTAATATTTTATCAGCTATATGTCGATCACTTGTATCTTTATGTCGTCAGTATGCTATATCGTGTTCCTTGCAGGCTACATCTAGTGGATTAATGCCTGGATTTCCTCTCGCCAATCTTTGTTGTAACTTTGCTCCTGGTCCACAGTACTGGTATCCCGGTAGATGTAATTCTACAGGTAATTTGTTGATGATTGAATTTAATAGTCCTCTGCCCCCTTTCAAAGATTTTCTGGAGCGTTTCGATTTGTGATCCGGCATCTTATAAGGTTCCGATGATACTGTTGAAATGTAATATAAACAGGTGTACTTATAGGTATCCCGTTAGTCTTCAATATGCGGTTCATTAAACAACAACAAGTTTTTCCTGTTCGAAATGCTGATACAGCTGCTATGAAGGTGGAAAAGAAGCATGGCCCCCTATTGCCTAATAGTATAAGGAGCATCATTGTTGGACCATCGAATTGTGGAAAAAACTAATGTTATGATAAGTTTGCTGGAACATCCCAATGGTCTGAGATATGAAAATATTTACGTATATTCCAAATCCTTACATCAACCAAAGTATGATTACTTGAAGCGAGTGATGACTCCCATATCAGGATTGGGGTATTATACATTCTCAAACAACTGCGATGTTCTACCACCAGAGGAAGCCAAATCACATTCAGTGTTTATTTTCGATGATGTAGCATGTGAAAAGCAAGATAATGTGCGATCATATTTTTGCATGGGTCGTCACGAGGGTATAGACAGCTTCTATCTCTGTCAAATATATACGCATATTCCAAAGAACTTAATACGTGACAATGCTAATTTAATCATCTTATTCAAGCAAGATGACTTGCATTTGAAACATATCTATAATGATCATGCAGACATGAAGTTTGATAAATTTCGAAGAGCCTGTGCTGAGTGTTGGAAGGATGAATATAGATTCTTAATGATTGATAAGGATAGCTCATTAAACAAGGGGCGAATCCTGTGGACCTGCTGAGTAGATTAAAGCAGTTCACCTGTTATCAGACCTGTTCGAAAGCTGTTAAGCTGTTATCAGAGCTGTTTGAAAAGCTGTTAAGCTGTTATCAGAGCTGTTAAGCTGTTATCAGAGCTGTTTTAAAAACTGTTAAGCTGTTATTAGAGCTGTTTGAAAAGCTGTTAAGCTGTTATTAGAGCTGTTTGGAAAGCTGTTTACCTGTTATCAGAGTTGTTTGAAAAGCCGTTATTCAGTTAATTTCGAAGATGAATGAAAATCTATTAAAAGAAATCATCCAGACAAGGAGTGCAGTGCGAAGGAAATTTAACGCTCTAAAGACGGGAAGGATTGAATCAGAAGCTCAACTTGAAAAAAGTTTCAAGCCAATCACCAAACCCTTAAAAGAGTTTGTAACAAGAGTCAAAAACGAGCCACTAGTCAAATTGGAGCCAAAAGAAAAAGAAGAAGACAACGAAATTGTTGAACCTTTTACTCCTCCAAAACGAAAATATGTTAAAATGGAGGCTAGTAGCACACCTATAAATTATGGAGATTATTCCTTAACATCTGAAGAAGAATTCGCAACACCTAAACATTCAAGAACATTGACAGGAAGGTCTCCAGTCACCTCACCCGGTACGTCTGGATACATAGTTTCAAACTATTTAAAGCTATTCACTGATAATAGCCCTAAAATTGATCCAACCTATGGAGTTTACTATGATGACAACGCGTGGAGAATCGGTAATTCAACGTTTGACGTTGATGATGTAGGAAATATAGTTATCAAGAGGAAGAGCTATAAAACAACTTTGGGGTTATGTGAGCTGCTATTTATGAAAGATCCTGTAAAAAGTCTATATACTAAAGAGGATTTAACTAATTATGGATCTATTTTGAGAGATAGCAATGCATATAAACGTGACTATGCTGAAGATGGACAAATAAAAGGTACTAGAGCGGCTAAGTATAAAGCTATAATCAGTAAAGTTATACAGCATAAAGGCATGGGACTAATGCGTCTGCCTAAAGAAAACATTGATCACATTTACTGGGATGATCCAAATGAATTAGTGGATAGACTGCGTCTACTAATGGCATCAAAGCAGGCTAGAAACACCAGTCACAACAATGAAATTGTATCTATCCTGGAGGAGTTGCGAGAAGCAGATATTATAGTTTAAATACTACTCCATCACCATAGTTCTTCACAATCTACAGATGAGCGTTGACAAGCTTGGACGTTTCTCTAAGCGAGGATATCTTGGGAAAGCTGGTGAGCGTGGACCAACAGGAGCACAGGGGCCAGCCGGTAAACAAGGAAGTCAAGGACCAGATGGTAAACAAGGAGCTCGGGGTCTAGCTGGTGAACAAGGAGAGCGGGGTATTGGATTTAATTTAACGATAAACGGCGACTACGATCTAAACTCAAAGTATATAAAACGACTTGGTGAACCCCTTGAAAATGATGATGCTACTACCAAAGACTATGTTGACAAGAAAATTAAAATAGGTGTTGAAGAAATAAAAAAACTATTAATATATAGGTGGCAAATTTAACGCTATATATCAATGATGAAATCGCGAAGATCGAAAACTATCTGTTTACTTCAGTAATAAATAAGAAAGACTTGACACCAAAAGATGGTGTATATGAGTAATAACTCTTGCAAAATCTGTTTCATTTATAATTACGATGAGTAAGCGACAAGTGGTAAATGAGCTGCATAAACCAGCGAGAAAAACTTTTAAACGACGTCGTGTGATTATCAAAGGACTAGATGACTTGTGGCAGGCAGACTTGGTTGAAATGGATCCCTACAAGTATGTGAACAAGGGTTACCGCTATCTGCTGACAGTCATTGATACTTTCTCGAAATACGCATGGGCAATTCCAATTAAAAGAAAAACTGGTGTAGAAGTAAGAGATGCCATGCAGTCTATATTAAGCGAGGGACGTATACCTAAAAACCTGCAGACTGATGATAGAAAGGTATTCTACAACAGCCTCTATAAAAATCTAATGCTGAAGCATGCAATTAATCATTACTCTACGTACAGTTTCCTCAAAGCATCAATAGTGGAACGATTTAACCGAACACTGAAGGATATGATGTGGAAGGAATTCAGCTTTAATGGAACT
The DNA here is from genome assembly GCA_963930735.1 of Dioctria linearis. Lineage (NCBI taxonomy): Eukaryota > Metazoa > Arthropoda > Insecta > Diptera > Asilidae > Dioctria > Dioctria linearis. The sequence goes on from OZ005741.1 coordinate 154,276,974, forward strand.
TATCAGTGAGTTGGTATGGTAAAGAAACTGCTCACTGAATGCAACTCAAGAATACATCGAACTACAAAAATGAGACCACGTGATATCAAAGCCTCCAATGAGAAACAACTGCTTTCAACTGTATACAGTCATATAAAAATTATTGCTCCTGCAAAGTATAAAGTTGGAGATTTTGTACGCATCAGCAAATACAAGCATATATTTTAGAAAGGCTATACATCAAACTGGAAAGCTGAGAGTTTTAAAATTGTTAAAGTTCAAAACACAAACCCCATCACATATCGGCTGGAAGATTATCAAGCAAATCCAATCACAGGAGGCTTTTATGAATTAGAGCTGCTGAAAGTGAAACACCCAAACCTATATCTCGTAGAGAAAATCTTAAAGAAGAGTGGAGATAAAGCTTACGTTAAATGGCTCGGATTTTCATCAAAACACAATTCTTGGATTAATAACAAAGATGTTTTATAATATCTTGAAGAAACATTTAACAATTTAAAATAATTATAATACTTTATACATGTAGTTATAATGCAAATTACTTTAATAAATAAAACTAAAACTATAGTACATTTATTATTTACACTTGTTTAGATTCTTTCTGCGGCTGCTACTTGTTGATCTGATGAAATAGGGTAATGTCCCCATGATAGAGTATCCGTCGCTCCGCTCATAATATGACGCTTATTATCATAGGGACTCAATGCAATCTTTTTTGACTGATAGTGTATACGTTATGGTGATGAGATCGTATGGAGCTCTGATTAGCAGTTAATATTCGCTTGTTATTCAAACATTCGACGTAGTCTTCGAAATTGATATGCCTCTGGACTACATTAGTCTTTACTCCTTTCGCTTTTTTTACAGTTTTACCAGCGTTTATACGCAGACTATACATTTTCTAGCGGAAGCCTACAAATTCGCTTTTGATTTTCCCATTCAGCTCATCCTTCATTAACCCAGGAATCTTTTTATTCATGAGCGGTAAATTGAATTCATTATCTTCTGGGTATCAAATTTGTTTATATTTTCAGCCATAAACTCATATGCAATTTTCTCTTCAAGTTCATATATTAAAGTATCCGTATCAGTATACATGACTTTACATTTATCTCCATACTCACGCTGCATAAAACTGTAGTGAAAATCGTAGAGGCATATTTTCGAAATTTCCATAACTGCCATTCCTATATAGAGCGGCTTCTTGAATAACATTTTGAGTCACCTTAATTCCACAGCAATTAAATTCTCCTCAAATATCGTTGCACTGTGGAAGTTGGCTGCCGCAATCCGAGCTTTTGCACCATAGCGACTTTCCCACTTCATGCAAAGCTTGATATCGCTATATTTGCGTACATTTTCCATGGTCTGACCAAAAGCTGAATTATTCAGCTTCTTATAGCTGTCCTTCTCATGATCGCTTGTAGCCTGCATCCGTTTGGTGGTATTTAAGTCAATATATGGTTTAAGCCAAGCTGAGTGGTCGAATTGAAGAACCCGGTGCACTTTTTTCAGGATGAGTCCATGTGATAAGCATTGCTTCAAATTTCGGTAGTGTATAACATATTTAATTTTTGGATGTAATGTTGTCAGAAGCTTTTCTAATTTTGCTCCAGGTGATGCTGCATGCTCAGAGCAAAACGGTAAGTCCTTATGCTTATCATGCAGATGTTGAGGATAATCGAAGTCGACTTCGAATATATATCCAGTTGGAGAATCAGCAGGAATTTCGGAAACGTCAATATTGGGAACATCAACCCATTTGAATCCTCCGGTTGGTAAATGCTGTGACATGGCCCATCCATAAAGGTTATTCACATCATAATACATCAAGTATTTCTCTTTCTCCTCAGGCTTAAAATCATCCATATATTTGTTTTTGGCTTTACTATATCTGTTCGAACATTGACTTATACCACCTCGAATGCCTATCTCTATGAATAGCAGTATATGTACGTCGGTTATCAGCTCTAATTTCACATTAGTGTATTTTATCATAGCATCCCATGTTAGGCCTGGCATGGTGTAATAATGTGCTGGATCTAAATTGTATGTCTTCATGCACACTTCTCGAAAGTTCTCAGCAAGTATTTTCCATATGTGAACGCCGTTCCTCTTTAGTTAGGGGTTGCATTGGCCTGATGTTCAGCTTCTCCTGTACAGCTATGGATGCAATCTTTTGCAATTCTAATGCAAATCATTTTTGACAGTCTTTGCCTCGATATGCTCTGTAATATGAGAGCTTAGCATCATGTTTGCAGTGGAAATAGAATCCTATGCTGCGAACTTCATGTTCCTGGATTCGCTGTGTATTTTGATCGTTTCCCAGAATTGGCTTCAATATTGATTCAAGATCAGCATACACACAAAACGGGACTGGATTCTTATGGTTATAATTCTTATATTCCAACCATTTCTTTTCCTCTGATGGAAACATAATCCTACAATCGTTTTGGTTTTCACATTCAGGAGTGTGTGATGCTAGTTTTTCTTCAGAGTAAAAGTAGAGCAAACATCTGTGGCATATATACACTCTATGAATATGTTACGAAGTTTGTGTTCATATGAGTCGGGAAAGATCTTTAATCCAGCAGAAATGATATCTGCTGGCATCATCATCATCATCATCGTCATCATCATCCATATGATCTTCAGCATCATCATCCTAGTCATAGTCATCTTCTAGCATTAAGAGATTTACATGTCGCTCCATCCTGTGTTTCATAAGTCTAACTGGAACTGTGGTCAAGAAACGCTCTTTCTCTAGGATGAACACGTTTATTGATAAATCGTTCTGGCCTTCAAATTGCGTTATTTGCTTAAGCGTCATGGGAAATGTTATTCCAGTTAAATTAAGTACAGTAGAATAATGTGGATATGATGAGATCCTATCGGTGTGAACATTTGCAGGATATAGCGCTGATGTTATTGCCCACGCGAAGCATGCTTCATCATTATTCTTCAAATTAATGCAAGCTTTCTTTGATTCAATCTCCTTTGGCAGAGGTATATAAAATGATCCCGGAATCGGTTCAAAGTTGTTGATATGCACTGCTAAATGTGTTACAGAATGCAGTGCCCAACCACTATCTTTCTCTTGAAACTCTTCTAGTTGAGTGAGTATTGGGTCGTATATATTTAATTTATACCACTCATTCAAATCATCCTCCACGCTGATTGGGGCAGTTCTTGCTTGGAAGTACTTAATGTCTTTAATAACTTCATTATCACCAGTTTCTTTAATAAATTCACCGCAAAATGTTGTAGCAACTTTAATATGAAATTGTTGTTTTAATGTATTCTTAATGCGGCGAGCAAGTAACTTGGAGGCATCTTGCATAAATAACTTACGATCTAGGTGGCTTATATTCACGATAACACCCTTATTCTACCTATGAATGCTGTTTTTATTTCTTCCCACGTAACAGAATTACTTCTTATTAATCGCTGATTAATTCCTCCACCTCGATGGGGAGCTTTGATTAACACTCTCAACGATTTAATTTGAGCAATACAGCTGTCCACATGTCGTTTTCTAGCATTCTTATTACACTTCCGAAATGCTGCTTGATATTTACGAATGTTTCTGTTGCACTCTTTAATAATATTGTTTTTATTCACAAAATTTGCATCACTTAAACACTTCAACACATCTTCTCGCAATTTCTTAATTATTGAAAAACTTTCATTTATTACTGTGATAGACATTTTTAATTTTTTTTTTATTCAACACTAACACTTTGAATCACTTAGATTGACTGGTGCTCCCCAAGAGTTTGTTTGCGCTTTTATAGCAACGGTTTGTAAACATGAATGATCCTGCTGCTACTATAATCATTGTACAGGATGAATTCCAACGAATTTGCTTACAGGATGAGATGATATCGAATTACACGATAAGAAAATCACTCAAATTAATTTGATTACTTTAGTCTGCTGATCGAATTTGCATTTAAGATTGTTTACATGAATGCATACATGAAAATGTGAAAATTGGTTTACATTCCAATGAAACGTTTCGATCGGTAAAAGTCTTGGAACAATAAAATTTTTGGCTGCCTGCAAGAAGTGTGATATCAAATTATATGAAAAGAATAAACGTGAATCATTTGCTGATATTGTTTAAATTTGTTTACAGCAGGATGTGAAAATTTGTTTACGAGTTCCAATGAATCGTTTCGATCAGTAGAATAAACATAAATCATTTGCTGATATTGCTTAAATTTGTTTACAACAGGATGTTTACGAATTCCAATGAAAAGTTTCGATCAGTAAAATTCTTGGAATTGGGTTGCTTACAGGAAGTGTGGTATCAAATTACATGAATCATTCAGCTTAATGTGCTGATATTGTAAATTTGCTTTAAGCAGAATTAAACTTGTTTTGGAATCATGACTATAAATTGAGTAGCTGAATCAGATTTGCAATCAGTTTCATTTTGGAGTTCAAACGATAAACAACCAAGGAGAAAGTAATCTGTAATAGCAAACGCAATGGAGAAACTGATGAAGCTGGAGCAGTACCCACCTTCTCTAAAGACATCTGAAATGGAATTTAATAAGGAATACAAGATTCTGGGCGTCAGAAGATAAAAGACTGCATTTGGATCTCGCATCATCCTGGACTTGGAGGACTGTCAACGTTTCCTTCCTGCACGGTACAGCACAATTACTGACGATGCTATACTGGAGATAAATACTGCAGGAGATTTTTATCTTATAAATAGAGGTCCTATCGGCCGAACGTTTAAAATAGAGTATATTCGACATGATATTAATTTGTACCCAATTAATTATTATATTCGTAAAAAAAAATTAATAATGTGAAACTAGTTTTTTATTATTAATATTTCTAAATTATTAGTGATAATGAGAGTTACGTTTAGTGCTAGTGCTCCACAAGTTTATATAATTGAATATGAGCCCACAAAAGGACCTTGGGAGACATATGCTCTGGATCGCTTTCGTTTCCAAGATAGGATTCATAGAACTTCACTTATATTGCTACCAATTTTGAATATAGAACATAGGGAAAAATTTATAACTTAAGATTTAAAAATAAATAAATAATTTGATGTGAATAAATATTGAAATTTAATTTTGTTTGACAACATTATTTTCAGCAAAAGAAATTGTATCAATACACCTCACAGCAGCCATATTTTTACTTTAAACTTGAAGTTTTCTATTAAATATTTACAGCAAGTGTTGATATTACATAAATTTGTTTATTTTATGAGAATTCCAGTAAAGCGCATCACACCACAGTACTAATTACCAATTAGCTAATTACCAACCAAACTGCTAATTTCCAATTAGCTAATTGGCAATTAGTAATTATATAATTGCGAATTAGCTAATTGTTTGAACAAATGTCGCTAATATCTCGAAATCCAAAGCCCGAAGAGGATTTCTGATTTTTTCGTTCGGGGCTACGGATAACATCCATGCTTTGACACCTTAGCCAGGGTGGATGGGGGCCCATTCATGTCAAAGCCAGGACTCCACTCAACAACTGGAGTCCACGTCAGCGCTCTCTGTCTCTCTCTCCCTTTCCTCTCGCCTGCGTCGTAGCTTCTCACAGGTTTTTAGGTTGCACCAGTGGAGACAAGTAACCGGCAACATGATGAAAGGGATTTTTTTTTGTGTCCGTCTGTCCGTCTGAGCTCCCAGGAAGAGAAGTCAGTTTCCTTTTTGCACAGCTCTCAAGCACCGAGGGGATGTGGGTGGCAAGAACCACCCCAAGCCGGCTGATCGCTAGCGGCAATATGCTGTGCGGCTATCCACATATGTCCCCGAGGTGAATTTTGCAGCAAGAGGTGTCGATTGCAGCACCTATCTATGTTCATGGCAAGATGGATGTAGGAGGGGCTGACAACGGGCGCGCTCTTGGCTACAGAAGGCACCCTGTTTCACAGGTTCTTCACTTGTCCGGCTTTGCAAGGTCTAATGGATCTCGCACGCGGTATGTTTCAGTTGATCCACCCGAATTTTGGCTTTACTAGCACATCGTTTCTATGGGAACCAAAGGTCTGTAGTCGCGTGAATTGTTTGATTTGCTTTGTGGTGACACTGGCCAAATCTACAATTTACCTGTACCACCATCTGTATCGTCATCATATGGCTAGCTTCTTATAATCTTAGTTAGATATACATACTATAGTCTTATTGTAGCTACCTTTAGATTACTTGAGATAGGTTCAGACTACTTTGTTAGCACATCGATTTGTAGTTACTAGGACCCGACTATATGCTAGTCATCTTTGAATTGTGTCGGCTATCGTGTCTCGACGTGGCTATTATAATTCGGGTATGGGCTTAATCTTAGTTGCATTTATATCATTTTAGGCTTGTATGTTTCGTCGTAGTTCGATGATAGCCTTTAGTTACCTTTAGATTAGTTTGGCTATCGCGCCGCAATTTAGCTGTTATGGTTAGGTTAGAGCTTTGATCTTAGTTATTGTTAGCTTGGGTCAAATATCTTAGTTAACTTTACCTTATCAACGGTTTCTCTACGTTAGTGACCGATATTTGAGACCGAATATTTAGTTATGATCTTTATATCATACGCATAGATTTAGTCGTGATTGCTGTAGTCTTACCCCTATTATGGTTATCATTTCCAGAAGGTCGAATAGCTAGCTACGATCATTATATCGTATGTATTGTGTTTTTTTTGTGTTGTATTATTGATTTCGTTACATATTATCGCTACGGCTTCTTTCCTGAGTACCGGCGGCCATTGAATCGCTGATCACTCGCACTGTCTTCTGATTTTGACCTCAGTCCGTTGTCAGTTTGGTGAACGATGTTCATTTCTTTTACTTGTCCTTGACAACAGGAATGTTTGTCATAACGTCCTTAACGTGGGACGGAAGCCTTCAGGTTCTGATTCCATACATTCCCTAAATTCTTTCTTTTTTTCTTTTATTCAAACGTTCCATTACTAAGTTTATCCTGCGTCAGACCCTTTGAAAGGTTGGCAAACTGTAGAGAGATGGAGAGAGTTGGAGACAGTCTGAGAGCAATTTGTTTTCTTGTCTTCTTATGATCTAGCATTTTGAATAAGCATATACGCACAGTTTTACGTCGTTAAGTTTATCAGGAGTTAATATTCGGAATTTTTTTTCCTTTTTCTCCCTTTTGGAATACTATTATTGCACGTATAAATGTACGCACAACTTCAGTACGAGTAAGTAATAGATCTTCCTCTGTAGACCTATTTTAAAGTTATTGTCCTCAATTTTCGTTTGAATTTATATAATTCTATACGCACAAATTTAGTACGCGTAAATTTATAGATCTTCCTTTGTGGACTTTCAATAAAGTCATTATTTTGAAATATTTTTTTGTTGAATCTGTATATCTATATACGCATAAAGTTAATATACGCAAGTTTTACAGATCTTCCTCTTTTTATCTCTAATAAGATTATTATTCTGGGTTTTTTTTTTAAATTTATATATATATATAGCTAGATATGCACAATTATAATACATGCCCAAGTTTCACAGATCCTCTTCTTTGTATTTGTATTAGAGCCACTACTCCAAATTTTCTTTCGAATTTATATATCCATATACGTACAATGTTAATATTTGTTATTTTATTTCTATTAGAACCTCTCTTGAATATATTCACATACTATTTTTTTCTACCACTCCGGACGCATACATAATTGGTAGGGAATCAAATGTGTTGTCCGGTCATCATCGTCGCCAGTCCACTAATCTGTCTATTTATTTATTTTCATCGTCCTGTCTGTATATTTTTGGTTGTGATTTCATGTGTAGGTCCTATTATTCTTATTCGGTCGACAACCTAATTGCTCTGTTAAGTTTCAGTTACCTCCAAAGCATGGCTATTTCAACGTCTCCTCGGAATCAACAACATTTATTACAAATTTAGACAAACCCCAACTCAAATATCTAGCATATTCAGCAGACAGTTCTTAACTTGCAAAATGATCAACGCTACAAAACGCTTGGATAGGGCCATCATTAGACCCGTTCGCACACTGATTCTCGGGACGATGCGTTATAACGCCTCCTTGTCGTTCCCTGTTCATGTTAGGATATTACACAAAGCTCCAAACGTCGCATGCACAAGCCCTAAATTTCTAACGGTCCTCTTCATTATTTCCCTGGTCCACTTTGGCCAATCGTGAACATATAAATATTAGTCCTGGTAGCCCTAAGAAGGTTACCAATGCGCCGCTTAACACCTGCTCATCCTAGCGGCCGGTATACCTCTTGTTAATAAGATCCTCTTTATCTTCTATATATTTCCTTTTGTTATATTGTTTTTTCTCTTTCTGTTTTGTTCCTCTTTCCACAATTTTAATGCCTGCATTTCTTCATTATTTCCTAATCTGTGGTGGTCAAGCAAATGAACAAATAAGGACAGCTTCGGTAGCCCTAAGAAGGCATCCGGCAAGCTTCACTTGTGAACTACAGGTTATCGAAAACCCTCCTACTACTTCCTCAGTGGTGGGTGACAAACCTCTTTCAGTGTGTTACTAACCCCTCCTGGGTTAGCCTCCATCTGAAGGATTTTACTTTCCTGTCCTTTCTTCAACTTTCTTCCAAATAAAATGTGTCCCGACGTCAGCGAGTGCGGATGGAGTCTCAGCGAATATTTTTTTTTATAGTGTGTTTTGTAATATAGCTGCAATCGATAACTACAGCTATATTACGGCATTTAGGTGGACAGTGTAGCGGTATGAAAAAAAGGATATGTGTGCTTATGTTTAATGCTGGATTTATTGAATAATTCCAATGTGACACTTCAATTTATAAATTTACTACAATTCAATTTTTTCACTAATTTAATTCTGTTTATTAATTGTTTGATTGCATATATAGTTATTATGCCGTATTTTGGCATATATTTAACTAAATGCAATTTGTAGCCTTTTCTAATTTTACGCATTATACATTTATTTTAATTCACTTTGCGCTTAATTTAACTTAATTACTTAACTAATTTGTTTCTTTGCATGTATAATTAAAATGCCGAAAGCTGGCATGTATTTAATTTTTATGCACGAAACTTATTTACTAAATTAATTGACACAATACTTATCTGTAGAACAAAACTCAAAAACTTCCTGTCCTTTGCCAACACCCACTGCACCCAACCTTTTAGCATGTAAAAATATTGTACCTTTAATGGCACGTTATATTTTATGCTTATTGCTGAAAACTAAAAAATATTATTTGCTAAGAAAAACTTGTTAGATATTTCACTTGTGATCGCTGTCAAAAAACTGAGAGAGATCTTAGGAATTGCCCCCTTTTTATAGGCTCTGAGCGGCCTATTTTGACATACGTTCCACACGAAAAATGCAAATTAAGCATATTTTTCGACTTTGCTTGACTTGTATACTTCTGTCAAAATGTGCCAATTTCCTTTAACTAATTTATTCACAATTATCCATGAACTTTCGTAATTTATTTTATGAAATATTTTAACTTTTCTGAAATTTATCAAGATGGCGGCTTCCTGCCATATTATGACAATTTCCAATGTGTAACGCAAATATTTCTCATTTTTCTTGCATCTCGTTTTCGCATCTTTCTCTTTCCGACCTATTATGGGAATTTAATTTACCTTTCTTCGCGAATATTTGTTTACTTGGTAACTTTCGCGGTTTTTAAGCATTACCAACAGGTAGCGCGTAGCCAACTTCGTATAATCAGCTTTTCACCATGTCAAGTTGACAGTCGCGATGGCAGTGTTTTCATTCGAAAGTGTCGGGCTGTTTTTCGTGTGTTTCATGGCAAATTGTGGATTAATTGTCCAGGTAAGTGTTTTTTAACACTATTTAAGTGTTTAGTTTTAATTATTGTGAGTTCCAGCATGAACAATTTGCAAGAAATATGCAAATTATGCAAAATTGTTCATGTTGGCAAAGTGATTTTTGAAATGTCAACAATAGTACAAATTGTTGCATTTCACTAATTATAATGTATGTACGTGTTGCAAGTTTTTATGTTTTGCATATCTAAACATATTTGCATGTTTTGCAAATGTTTATTATGCAGAGCATATAAATTTTGCGACGAAATTTCAATGTTTATATTTACATGTGTTTGCTGTTGTACTGCCAAGAAATTGGTTTCTTGGCAGTCTGCATGTAATTTGCTTATTTCGATAGTTTTTATATGCTACTTTGTTATATTAGTTGCTTTAAACTAATATCTGTTTATCTTTTTCATTTCAGATGCGTTCCTGTGTTGGTGGATATCTGCAGCTGAAACTGGAGGAATCAGGAGACTCTAAGGGAAGTATGAAATATTTAACATACTTGTTTTTTAATGTTTTTTTATTTTAGCTGTGCTCAACATACTCCCCCCCCGTTGAACAGTTTGTTCAACCAATGATTGCTTTAATTGACGTATACCCCTTTTGTGATAATGATGAAAGATCATTGTCCCATTCTTTAGCACTCGTAGTCGAACCTGGTATTTGTCGGGTAGATTAATAACCTTTTCCCGATTTCTTCGCTGTTGTATTGCCCTGACGTCAATGCCCTGCAAAACGTATCCAGGCAAATATATATCTTCGCGTTCTCGAGTTAGGAATCTTTGAAAGCTGTCATTTGCTCTCATTTCGAATTCCTTGATGGTTGTAGTCAGCAGAAGCTTTGTCAAAGCAGTAATGCGGCTGCCATTGACTACTGCTGTTTGTTGTGGATGTGAATCCGTGTAGGGAGTCGGACCTGCAAACGGTCGAGTTGTCACCCTGGTCGCTTGACTCGTCGTTGCTTGGCTTGTTGATGCTCTGCTCGTTGATGTTCGGCTTGTTGATGCTCGGCTCGTTGATGGTTCTCTTCTGTCCCGTGGTATCAATTCATTAGCCAATTCTGGTCGGGGCATGCCGAAGACATCGCACCCTGGGTCACGAAGCATCCTGCGTTCTGGACTTCCTAGTGGGCTAAACTGGATATCCTCTAAAATGTATAGCATATCCTCCTGCTCATATGTGGATGACATCTGAAATAGTAGCTTGTTGGTATGTTGTATCAAAATGATGATGACCCTCAGCCAACAATGTGACACTTTTGGACAGACACATGACGACACTAATAACAGGCAGTTAGTCTTATGCTAGTGGTAGAGGACTAATTTTAGCGATTGGTCGTAAGAAACTACCATTTCGCGTTTTGACTCGTACTACCCGCACTAGCTCATCGGCACCTGGATGTATTTGCTCTATTATACCCATTGCCCAGCTAGTGGGTGGCATGTTTTCGCTTTTAACAAGGACAACATCTCCAACGTGCATGTTCGGTTGCCTTGTGTACCATTTGGGTTTGTTCTGCAATTGGTTAAGGTAGTCCTTTGACCACTTATCCCAAAATTGTTTATTCAATTGTTGAATGTAATGCCATCTTTGGGACAATACTACAGGTTCATTTGTATAATCAGGTTCTGGAATCGCATTTAGTGCTTGGCCAATCAAGAAATGTCCAGGTGTAAGGATAGATAAATCCGCTGGATCATTTCTAACGTAGCATAGTGGCCCAGAGTTTAAATATGCTTCGACCTGAGCTAATAGGCTTGCATACTCTTCAAACGTACATTTGGAGTATTGTAGTGTTCTTCGAAGATGATACTTTACTGCCTTTACTCCCGCTTCCCAGATTCCTCCGAAATGTGGAGAGGCTGGAGGGTTAAAGTGCCAGTTGATTTGCTTGGAGGACAAATATTTTGCTGCTTCTGGTGTTGAGGCATGAATGGCTTGTCGTAAATCCTTTTCCAGAAGAGATTTTCCACCAATGAAGTTGGTGCCACAATCTGAATATATGTCAGAACACAATCCTCTTCTAGCTACAAACCTCTTTAATGCGGCCAGGAATGCTTCAGATGAGAAATCTGACACCAATTCTAAATGTAGAGCTTTTGTAGCCATACAAACGAAAATACAGAAATATGCCTTTTGTAACTTGGCGTTGCGTAACTTCGAGCTTCTTATCGTTACAGGTCCGGCATAATCAATTCCCACTTTAGTAAATGGCTTTGTTTCATTTACTCGCGGGGTCGGTAAATTTCCCATCAACTGGCTTCTAGTCGTCGTGCGATATTTGAAACATGTAATGCACTTATGTAATCGACTGGTAATGCAACGTCTAGCATCTAATATCCAGAATTGATTTCGACTAGTGCTAAGAACCAATGAGGGACCGCCATGTAGAGTTTCTACATGTAGTTTGTCGATTAAAATTAATGTGACATGATGATCACGTGGTAATATGACTGGGTGTTTCCTATTGTAGGGAATGGAAGCATTGTCGAGTCTACCACCCACTCGTAACAAGCCATTGTCGTCCATAAAAGGATTAAGTTTAATCAACTTGCTATTTTGCGACAACGGATTTTTGTTCAATATACTTTTGTACTCATCTGCGAACGCAGTTTGTTGTACCAATTTAAATATTGTTAGTTCTGCCTGGCTCCATTCGAGCGAATCGATGTACTGTGAGCGTTTAATCTGAGGATGCCGACAATTGTGTATGAATCGTTGCATCATAGCTACTATGCGAACAAGGTGAGTATATGATGAATATCGTAGAAGGAACTGGTTATCTACTTTTGCTAAAAGATTTATCGCAATAGGTTCTTTAGCTTCTAGATTGGTTTGTTCTGAAATATCCTTAAATTTTGGCCATGCATCTTGTTCCGCCGATAGCCATGATGGGCCATGCCACCATAGCTGATTACTTATTAAATCTGCAGCAGGCACTCCTCTTGAGGCCACATCCGCAGGATTATGATTCGTTGACATATGACGCCATTGCTCAAAGCGTACGATGTCCTGAATCTCTACTACACGATTTGCAACGTACGTTTTCCATCGTGAGGGATGTTCCTTTATCCATTGCAGGACAAAAACTGGAACCTGATGCAAGCGCATGTCCTTCATTGTAGCTTGAAGAAGTCTTGCTAATAATTGAGTTCCATTTAGCTCCAAACGTGGTATAGTCGTTGGCTTTATGGGAGCTACCCTGGTTTTGGCAATAAGCAAAGTAGTCGTAGACATGCCATTCTTATCTCCTACACGTAGATAGACTGCTGCAGCGAATGCCTTTGTTGATGCATCGCAGAAGCCATGTATTTGGATATGTGCATTTGATGAATAGTTAATCCATCTAGGAATTTGTAAGTTGTCGATAGACTTCAAATTATTTTTGAAACTATCCCATTGATGTTCAATGGCTTCAGAAACCTTATTGTCTCATGCGCATCCCGTGACCCACAATGATTGCATAAGCACCTTTGCTGTAATTACAACTGGTGGCAACCAACCCAAAGGATCGTACAGTGATGTAATATCTGACAAAATGGTTTGGTTACCTTGGTATGCGTTTTCCAAGGTTTGGTCTAGAACGAAAATTTATCTGATTTAGGATGCCCACGAATTCCTAACGTTTTTACAGATTCCGTGTCCGAAATCATCAATGTATCCTTGAATTCGCACTGTTCTGGGGGAACATGTTTCAACAAGTACGAATTGTTACTTGTCCATTTCCTCAGATTGAATCCTCCTGCTTTCAACATGCTAATTAGGTCATCTAATAGATCCTTCGCATATTCTATGCTCTCAGCTCCAGTGAGTAGGTCGTCCACATAGAAATCTGTGGCTGTGACCTTGGAAGCTAGAGGTCATCTTTGTTGTTCATCACATGCTAGTTGTTGAAGCGTCTGAATTGCTAAGTATGGCGCAGAAGACGTTCCAAAGGTCACCGTATTCAGCTGAAAATCTTGGATCTCCTTGGTTTTAGGATGTATCCAAATGCCTCGCTGAAAGGTACGATGATCCGGATGCATGGTTATCATACGGTACATCTTTTCAATGTCCGCGTTCATAGCAATCTTGTATTTACGCCAGTTGAGCAACGTGGCGAATAATTTGGGTTGTAAAACTGGTCCCTTTAATAAGAACTCATTGAGTGAGTTGCCATTTGACGTTTTCGCTGAAGCGTCAAATACTGCTCTCACCTTTGTTGTCGTGCTTTCCTTGACAACTGCATGGTGAGGTATGTAGTAGTGTGGCTCGTTGTTGTTGGGTGGAGGTATTTCCTCCATGTGACCCAACTCGAGATATTCATCTAAACATCTCTCATATTCGAACTTCAAAGCTTGATTCCTTTCAAGTTGACGTTGTATTCCTTGAAAGCGTTTAATTGCTTGTGGTCTTGATTGCCCTAGGTCAGGCACTTCATCATTCACAAATGGTTATTTCACTTGATAAGTCCCATTGTGAAGACGTTGATGGGTGAGCTGATATCTCTGCTGACATTCTCTGTCTTCTTTGTTGAGAATCGGATTTGTGGGAAACTCTTCTGTTTCCCAAAACATTTTAAGTTGTTCAGCCAAGTCGTCAGTTGTGACGGTAAACGCAGATGTATTGCTTTCTACAACATTTGCTGTTGACCCTAGTAGAATCCAACCAAATATTGCGTTAATGGCTGTAGGGGTAGTAGTAGATCCTTGTTTAATGCAGTTTAAGACTATCTGAGCATAAACTCTTGCTCCTAGTAATGCATCTACCTTTCCAGGCTTCCAAAATGTGGGATCAGCTAGTGGCAGTTTATTGAGATGTAAACATTCCCTTTTAGAGATTATTCTGGAAGGTAAAGGATCTGTGATTTTGTTCAATATTAGAAAATTTTCTTCTAATATTCTTGTAGACTTCGCTTTTCGTGGTTTGCTGCTTGGAGATTGCTGTATGGCTAGTGTTTAAGCCAGTAATTGATACTGCGGTTGGGCTGCGATATGCTCCCAGTTTTCTGAAGGCTTCTTCTGTAATAAAGGATGATTGCGAGCCACTATCTATGAGACATCGTAGAATATGTGAGTTCCCGCTTTTTGTTTGTGCCACTACTAAAGCTGTTGATAGCAGGGCATTATGGTCCTCTCTAGTTACAAAGTTTTGACTAGTGTTTAAGTCGTCAGTGTTGTTCACTGACTGTAACCGTGGAGAGCGTTTATGAATAGTATTGCTAGCTTGATTGACTTGACTTGAGTTCGAGCTAACGTTGTTAGTATTTGACCTATGCTCAGTTCCGACAGTTTCATGATTGGGTTTGTCCCGGTTGTATTCTTCATGCAAGGTGCTATGAAGCTTTTTGTTGCATCTTTGACAGCTATATTTGCTAGTGCAATTGTTGACATGATGCAAGCCTAAACAATTGGTACAACGGCTTGATGCCTTGATTATCTGATATCTGGCTGGTACGTCCATCCTATGATAGTGCGGGCATCTTTGTAAAAAGTGACTTGCATTGCATGCTGGGCATTTGATTCCCTTTGTAATATGGTATGATTTGGTTGTATCAGGTGTGTAGCTTGATTTGGGTTGTGTGGACTTAACTAGACTATCTGCTAATGATTCTAAAATTCTTAAACGCGTACTTAAAAACTGCTTAAATGACTTGAATGTTGGGAGTTCTTGTGTACCTCCCTGCTCTTCTTCCCACAGTTTGAGGGTAATGAAGGGTAATTTATGTACTAACAGATGTATTAGAAGTACATCCCACGATGTTGTATCAACTTCTAAACTTTGTAATTGTTGGATACATTCGTCTGTTGTGTCAATTATTGATTTGAGTCCTTTAGCAGACTCTGAATTTAGTTTGGCTTGGTTTACTAAAACCTTTAATTGATGATTAACTAAAATTCTCTTGTTCTCATATCTAGCCTTCAACTTGTTCTATGCTGGCATGTAATCTTCATTTGTTACTGGGGTGTGCCGCAACAATTTCTCAGCATCACCCACTAAACAAGATTTCAGAAGATGCAGCTTCTGAACTGGTGTTAGCTTTGTATTTTCATGAACAAGAGAAATGAATAGATCATGAAATGATCGCCAGAAATCGTAGTTGCCGTTATACTTGGGCAACTGAATGCGCGGAAGGAACGATTCCTGTTGAACAACAGTTGTCGAATGAATTGGTACTTGTCCCGAGATTGTTGCTTCAGTAGCTGGGATGAATTTCCGCAATCCTTCTACTAATTCTCCCATATATTCGGAATATTTTAACTCTGTTGAGCTATGATTATCTTGGGCTAAATACTCATGTTGCTTTTCATCTGTGTCACTATATACTTCCCATAGTTTCTTCAACTCTGTCATTTTTGCCTCATAAAAGCCTTGTGTTCGTTTAACAAGGTTCGTTTTCTTTCCATTTTCGATTAACCTTTCAATTCGCGAACGCAATATGCTTTCCGTGAGGATTAGTTTATCTACTGAATCCATGTTGCTTTATATTCTATTATTATAGTTAATTAATCGTGTGGGTTATATGATGAAAATAATTGAAGGAAGCAATTTAATACCACGTGTGGGATAAATGGAAAATTTAGTCGAAGAACGTAAATTGATGCCGTGTATGACAAATTGACGTGAAAAATCTTTAAATAAATTTTTGTTGCTAATTCTAATTAATTTAATTAACTAATTATTTATTAAGAGTTACTGACATGTAAGTTCAGTAATTAACTATTTATCACAATTTACTGACATGTAAGTTCAGCAATTATAACAAAAATTTCGATAATATTCGAGCTTCCTCGTCTGGGCACCCTGAAGTTTTACGTCCAAGCACGTTTATAAATTAATTTTGTAGTTTTAATGAGAACTGCCACGTGTAAGCACAGTTATAACTTAATTTTCGATGTTTTTTAATTCGAAGATAATTTTTTTTTTTTTAAAATGTTTATCACTAAATTGAGCGTACTAGAATTATTTGCAATCACAACAGTAAACAGGCACACAATCCTGGATGGAGCCACCAATAAATGTTTTGTAATGTAGCTGCAATCGATAACTACAGCTATATTACGGCATTTAGGTGGACAGTGTAGCGGTATGAAAAAAAAGATATGTGTGCTTATGTTTAATGCTGGATTTATTGAATAATTCCAATGTGACACTTCAGTTTATAAATTTACTACAATTCAATTTTTTCACTAATTTAATTCTGTTTATTAATTGTTTGATTGCATATATAGTTATTATGCCGTATTTTGGCATATATTTAACTAAATGCAATTTGTAGCCTTTTCTAATTTTACGCATTATACATTTATTTTAATTCACTTTGCGCTTAATTTAACTTAATTACTTAACTAATTTGTTTCATTGCATGTATAATTAAAATGCCGAAAGCTGGCATGTATTTAATTTTTATGCACGAAACTTATTTACTAAATTAATTGACACAATACTTATCTGTAGAACAAAACTCAAAAACTTCCTGTCCTTTGCCAACACCCTCTGCACACAACCTTTTAGCATGTAAAAATATTGTACCTTTAATGGCACGTTATATTTTATGCTTATTGCTGAAAACTAAAAAATATTATTTGCTAAGAAAAACTTGTTAGATATTTCACTTGTGATCGCTGTCAAAAAACTGAGAGAGATCTTAGGAATTGACCCCTTTTTATAGGCTCTGAGCGGCCATTTTGACATACGTTCCACACGAAAAATGCAAATTAAGCATATTTTTCGACTTTGCTTGACTTGTATCCTTATGTCAAAATGTGCCAATTTCCTTTAACTAATTTATTCACAATTATCCATGAACTTTCGTAATTTATTTTATGAAATATTTTAACTTTTCTGAAATTTATCAAGATGGCGGCTTCCTACCATATTATGACAATTTCCAATGTGGAACGCAAATATTTCTCATTTTTCTTGCATCTCGTTTTCGCATCTTTCTCTTTCCGACTTATTATGGGAATTTAATTTACCTTTTTTCGCGAATATTTGTTTACTTGGTAGCTTTCGCGGTTTTTAAGCATTACCAACAGGTAGCGCGTAGCCAACTTCGTATAATCAGCTTTTCACCATGTCAAGTTGACAGTCGCGATCGCGGTGTTTTCGTTCGAAAGTGTCGGGTTGTTTTTCGTGTGTTTCATGGCAAATTGTGGATTAATTCCAGGTAAGTGTTTTTTATCACTATTTAAGTGTTTAGTTTTAATTATTGTGAGTTCCAGCATGAACAATTTGCAAGAAATATGCAAATTATGCAAAATTGTTCATGTTGGCAAAGTGATTTTTGAAATGTCAACAATAGTACAAATTGTTGCATTTCACTAATTATAATGTATGTACGTGTTGCAAGTTTTTATGTTTTGCATATTTAAACATATTTGCATGTTTTGCAAATGTTTATTATGCAGAGCATATGAATTTTGCGACGAAATTTCAATGTTTATATTTGCATGTGTTTGTTGTGTTGAGTTTCTAAGTGTACTTCTAGTACTCTCATCTGAGCACCTTTTGATCTGGAACACGACACGGTAATCACACTACGTGCCGTCAAGATGATTGGGCGTTTTACTTGATTGTCCCGAGATAGGTAGAGCAGCGATGCGTATGGAGCAGCTTACTAGCTTTACTCCCAGTACGATTCAATGGAGCAGCTTATTAGCTTTACTCCTAGTATATGTGAACGGAGCACCTTACTAGCTTTACTCCTAGGTACAGATGAATAGAGCAGCTTACTAGCTTTACTCCTAGGTACAGATGAATGGAGCAGCTTACTAGCTTTACTCCTAGGTACAGATGAATGGAGCAGCTTACTAGCTTTACTCCTGGGTAAGTGAAACAACTCGTGTTCTGACTAACTCACTTACTGACTTCTTTATTCAAAATCACAGTTTATTTATACAGTTTTTCACTTAATACTATTGTTATTCTCTTACTACGCTAAGCTAATTTCATCACAGCATTTATTCGTATATAAATATTATTTCCGCAAAGTGTTTCTTTGTGGCATTCATAATTTAATTTCCGCAAAGCTTTTGCCGTTTTGTTGTTATTACATCACGGCATTCATCGCTTTCACATGTACATACATAAATACTTCCGCAGACCGTTCGCCGCTTTGCTGCTATTATGACATCATCGTGAACCATTGTTTCGTTCACCTGAGTTCTACCGCTGGCGCAAGGTTATCAAATTGCATCGTGTGAATTCTTGCGCGCAGGGGATTGTGTCACTGCCTTCACTTGTTTCTTTATATGATTAAGAAATTGGTGTAGGTCAGTAGCGAGTGACTTTACTGAACTTGCAAATATGTTTGTAGATATAGGTTTATACTTGCAGCTGGGAATTGTAATTCTGCTTGCAATGCGAATGCTGTAGGTATGTACATGTCTACATGTTTGCATTTCTCTATTGATGCATGAATTTTAGAATTCTGCGTGAAGCGAAATCGATGCAGAGATGCATGCATGTATGTATATACATGTTTAATTGATGCTCTGTATGTAACAAATCTCCCCCTTTTTAAAAAAAATGTGTTATTCTGGGGAGAGGAATAACGCGTTAAAAAATTAACTTATTTGTTTGATAGCTTGGGAAAAAGAAAAACATTTACTTGAAACTTTTGTATGTATATACGTAATGCTGAGATGAGTACATGTGGTGTTTAGCTGTATTAAAAAGAACCAAGCTTATCTAAGCGAGGGTTAATTTGTATTAGATTAACTGTATTTTGTACTTATTTATTTATTTATATATGTTTTTTTTATTGTTTTGTTATAACTATTTTTATGTCTACTATTTATGACTACAACAATTTATATACATTTTTGGTACAATTATTTTTTTTATTATAGGTACTTATTCGTACTATATGTGTGAATACATATTTTATGGTACTATTACTCTTATGTTCTATATGTGTAATTACATATTTATTTTTATTAGCACTATATGTGTGAATACATATATTATGGTATTAGTACCATATATGTGGGTACATATTTTTTGATACTATTATTGTTATGTTCTATATGTGTAATTACATATTTATTTTTATTAGCACTATATGTGTGAATACATATTTTTTGCTATTAGTACTATATGTATGGGTACATATTTCAAGGTACTATTACTTTTATGTTCTATATGTTTAATTACATATTTATTTTTATTAGCACTATATGTGTGAATACATATTGTTACGCGCCACAAAGTGATACAAGCTACATCTATTGGAAATGGAAACAACTTTAGGTTAGTGACATCCCAGTAAACTGGGTTTGGAAAATGGAATATTCAGGAAGGTTCTAGGATAATTCGTAGAGTATAAATACGGCGCTGCTCACATCCAGGAAGCGGGTATTATTTCAGACAGCGAAGTGAACGAAGTAAACTATTTGGATTGCGATAATTAGAAGTACAGTACTAGCGATAAATAAAAGAGTTGATTTGATAATTATTTGTGAATTTGTGAGAGTAAACAGTAAAGTTAAATGAATTATATCTGAAATATTGTGTTTTAAATAACGAACTAAGGCCACGCTCGTAACAACTAGTGTCAGAAGTGGGATAAAATCGCGAAATAAAGTGGTGGCATTTGAATTTGAAAATCAAAGAGTGATTAATTTTGTGAAATCGCGTGTAAAAAAATTCCGAAAGATAATTTTATACTAAACTGTGAGTGAATTACAAAAGACGCAAGAATGGGACGCAAGCTAGAGGAGCTTCGCATACAGGAATTGAAAGTGGAGTTGGGGAAGCGGTCATTACAAACGACTGGCCTAAAGAATGTTCTAGTCGAGCGACTTAGACAAGCTTTGATAGAGGAAGAAAAGAATCCTGAGACATTCGTTTTCGAAGAAGAACCAGAAATTGAGGAAGAGCCTGCAATGAACATAGAACAGCTTTTAAGTACTTTAATGAGCAAAATGGAAGCCCGTTTTGATGAACAAAAGAATTCTCTCCAGGAACAAAAGAATTCTCTCGAGGACCACAAGAAATCTATGGAAATCCGTTTGGACGAACAAAAGAATTCTCTCCAGGAACAAAAGAATTCTCTCGAGGACCACAAGAAATCTATGGAAACCCGTTTGGACGAACAAAGGAATTCTCTCCAGGAACAAAAGAATTCTATGGAATCCCGTTTAGATGAGCAGAAGAATGCTTTGGATGTGTCGTGCCCCAAAGCAATCCAGGAAAAACAATTAAAAACTGATAAAACTCGTGTAAGTCAATTGTACAACAACTTTATTTCTTTAATTTAAAAGACGATATAAATTAAGAGGCGTATCACCCGTGATTGATACGTCTGATTTAACTCTCTAATTGCAACTGACTCCAAAGATACCGAACCGCTATCTTTAATAATACCAAACTTCTAACTGAACTAACCGATCTAGCGAATCGACCGTGCTCACTTCCATTCAATTAGGCGGAAGCGACTTTGACCCAGTGACCAGCGCAATACCTTGCAATCATAATTACAAAGTATTACGCTAATCACTGCCGACAGCGGGAGTCCCCAATACTGTATGTAAACAAACAGTGAGCCCAGCTGAGTATTTCACTATGCGAAGTGAATTACTTAACCATGACTCAATGCTCAGTTACACACAGCAGTGGATGCGCCAGTTTACAAGTAAACAATTCGCAATCGCCAAGCATTTCACTGTGCGAAGTGAAATGCTTAGTTATTGCAAATCGTTTAATTACTTGCGCATTTACTGCTAGCTCCAGTCGTGATATCACAATTGCACCAATTGAATATTGGGTCACGACAGATGAACAAAAGAATTCCATGGAGTCCCGTTTAGATGAACAGAAGAAATCACTGGAAACGCGTTTGGATGAACAAAAGAGTTCTCTGGAGAATTGTCTAAAAAATCGCTTAGAGGAACAAAAGAATTTCCTGAAAAACTCGTTAGACGAACAAAATTTAAAAATTGAAGGAATCGAGCAAGAAGTGGCGGATGTTCAACAA
Organism: Dioctria linearis; assembly: GCA_963930735.1. Classification (NCBI taxonomy): domain Eukaryota; kingdom Metazoa; phylum Arthropoda; class Insecta; order Diptera; family Asilidae; genus Dioctria; species Dioctria linearis. Next base: position 154,298,739 of record OZ005741.1, read on the forward strand.
AAAGTGACCGAACAGCTTGACAACTTCAAATCAGATTTGGAGAAGATGAAGCATCGACAACCACGGCACGAAGGAATTGAAATATCCAAAGCAGGCAGAATGAAACCTCCAATATTTGATGGACAAAATTCGTGGCATATTTTCAAGAGACAAATCGAGGCTGCTTCCGAAGTAAACGGATGGAATGATGCAGACAAAGCTACAGCTCTGGTATTAGCACTTCGAGGTTCTGCATCAGAGCTTTTACAAACTATACCGATAGAAAGGCAACGTGATTATACTTCATTAGTACAGGTGATAGAGTTACGTTATGGAGATGAACACATGCAGCAAGTATATCGCCTACAGCTACGCAACAGGATTCAAAAGCATGGCGAATCACTACAACAACTGCAGGGTGATGTGGAAAGATTAGCTTATCTCTCATACTCTAGCGTCAATGCGGATTTCCTTAATGAAGTGGCAACAGAAGCATTTGTGAACGCTATTGCAGATCAAAATTTACAACAAGCGTTGAGGTTAGCAGGAAAGAAATCAACAGCAGAAGCACTAGCCTATGCACTAGCGTATGAATCTGCCAGGCAAGCTTCCCGAGGTGCAGTACGAGTGAGAGAAATTTCGGTGGAGGAATGTACTTGTAATAGAATGCAGCCATCACAGAGCAATTCTTCACGTGGTATTCTGCGATGCTGGAATTGTAATAGACCAGGACACCTCCAAAGGGACTGCAGAAAACGCCGTCGAACAGAATCACCAGAAGAGGAGGACAGAAAAGAATGCCAAAGATGTCGTGCCAGGGAGCAAGCTATTCGGGGAGAGCCTAGAAATCAAACAGCGACTAGTCGCATCAGCTCCCCTGTTCAGCAGTCGGAAACATGTGAAAACCAACTTCGGGGGGCAGAAGTTGGTTGGTAGAGTCGACAGCCCCGAAGTCATCATTCAGATAGCCCAGTTGCAGAGAAATAATAGCAGTCTTGTTATATATGGAAGTGTAGGAAAAAATGACTGCGTTGTCACTATCGACACTGGAGCTTCGAGATCAATAATTAGAGCGGATCTTGTCAAGAACAAATGGCTTCACAATACCACCAAATATTTACTAAGAACAGCAACTGGAGCCGCAGCACAAGTTTTTGGAGAAATAACTTTGGATATTCAACTAGGTGAACTACTATTTCCTCACAATTTCCTAGTTTCAGACATAGTGGATGAATGCATCCTTGGAGTAGACTTTATGACCACATATAAAATACATTTAGATGTCCGAGAACGAATACTCAAATATGGCAACATAGAAATTCGTATGAGACTAGGAGGAGGAACAGATTATCCTGCAAAAATAAGGACGATGGTCTGTGAGAATATGACTCTCTCTGCATTCTCGGAGACGCTAGTATGGACAAAGCTTACTGATGACATCGGGACCTGCCGATTCTAGCTGGTGGAGCCTAACCCTACAAAAGTAACATCGAACATCATCGTTGGTAAGACTTTAGTGAAGGCAGAAGGCGCAACATTAATTCCAGTCAGAGTGCTCAACACATCCGAAAATGAGGTACAACTAAAAGAAGGTGCTATAATTGGAAATTGTGAGCCTGTTTATCAGATTGTTAATTTGGAAAATGGTAGTAATATTAAGGAGGCAATACGTATACCAGCTACTACTCAACAGGTTCAGAATCTTCTTTCATCTAGTGCCTTAAGTGAACAGCAATACAATGATGCCAAAGAGATGATCGATGAATTTTCGGATTTATTTGCACTGAATGATGATGATTTCGGCAAAACATATCTTGTCCAGCATCGGATCACAACAGGAGATTCTAGGCCCATTCGGCAACCACCACGAAGACTACCATTAGCCAAACAACCAGAAGTTGCAGATATGATAAATTCCATGAAAGAACAGGGCATAATTGAGGAATCTAACAGCCCTTGGACATCGCCAATTGTTTTGGTGAGGAAAAAGGATGGCAGCACCCAATTCTGTGTGGACTACCGCCAACTAAATAATGTGAGAAGAAAGGATAGCTATCCGTTACCAAGGATTGATGACACATTGGACACCCTTTCCGGAGCGCAATGGTTTTCCACATTGGATTTGAAGAGCGGTTACTGGTAAGTGGAAATACATCCCGAGGACCGAGACAAAACTGCTTTCTCAGTTGGAAGTGGCTTATGGCAATTCAAAGTTATGCCATTTAGATTATGTAATGCTCCAGCCACATTCGAACGACTCATGGAATGTGTTTTACGAGGATTAACCTGGAAAACATGTCTTGTCTACTTAGATGACATAATTGTGATCGGAAGGACATTCGAGGAACATAAAAACAACTTACGGGACGAATTTCAAAGAGTGAGAGATGCGAAACTGAAGCTCAGTACGAACAAATGTGCTCTATTCAAGAAGGAAGTAAAATATTTGGGGCATATAGTTTCATCACAAGGAGTAAGAACTGATCCAGAGAAGATAAGAGCTGTGAAAAATTGGCCTGTTCCAAAGGACAAACATCAATTAAGGAGTTTTCTTGGATTAGCTACCTACTACAGGCGATTCGTAAAAGGTTTTGCAGATATAGCAAGGAGCCTACATCAACTTACAGAAAAAGGAAAGCCGTTCATATGGTCAGATAAATGTAACTAGAGTTTTGCAAATTTGAAGCAACAGCTCTGAGGAACTCCAGTGCTTCACTATCCAAAGCTGGGAAAAACTTTTATATTGGACACGGATGCCAGCAATGTAGGTATTGGTGCAGTGCTTTCACAGGAGGAGGATGGTCAAGAGGTGCCAGTAGCTTATTTTAGCAAAGCACTCTCAAAATCAAAGAGAAATTATTGTGCTACAAGGAAAGAGCTACTTGCCATTGTTAACTCAACCAAGCATTTCCATAAATATCTCTACGGGCAGAAATTTATCCTCCGCACTGACCATGCAGCGCTTAAATGGCTTTTGCAGTTTAAGAACCCTGAGGGGCAAGTGGTGAGATGGATAGAGCGACTCCAAGCTTATGAATTTGAAATCTAACACCGAAGAGGACGTATCCATGGAAATGCAGACGCCCTATCACGACGTCCATGCAAAGTTGAATGCAAATATTGCGTTCGGCTGGAAGAAAAAAAACGGAGGCAACTATACAGTTGATGACGGTGGAACCATCGACAGGTTGGAACAACGAGAGTTTGCGAACAGCTCAACGGGAAGACCCAGACATAGCACCTATTCTTGCTTGGAAAGAAGACATGGAAAGACCACAATGGCAAGATATCTCGGAGAGGAGTAAGAAACTGAAAACTGAAGAGCTACTGGGCTCAATGGAACTCTCTTCACGTTGAATGTGGTATATTAAAGCGCCAGTGGGAATCGACTGACGGCGAGTCATTCCGAATGCAGATAGTCGTGGCAGCAACCCAGGTCAAAGATGTTCTAGAATAAATGCACAGTGGAGCATCTGGAGGACATTTGGGGGTGAATAAAACAATTTCCAAAATACGTGAAAGGTTTTATTGGTTACATATGCGGGAGGATGTTGAGGAATGGTGCCGCAGATGCACTATCTGTGCTTCTTGCAAAGGACCACCACAGAGAAGTAGAGGAGAAATGCATAAGTATAATGTAGGAGCCCCATTTGAAAGGATAGCCGTAGACATCACTGGACATTTTCCAGAAACAGATAACGCTAACCGTTATATATTAGTTGCTATTCACTATTTTAGTAAATGGCCTGAAGCTTATGCAATCCCTAATTAAGAGTCTACCACAGTAGCGGATCAAGTAGTAATGAATTCGGTCAGTAGATTTGGTGTTCCTCATGAACTTCATTCGGACCAAGGACGGAACTTCGAATCGCGGACTTTCCCAGAGATGTGTAAAATTCTGGGAATAAGAAAAACCAGAACAACTCCTCTGCATCCACAATCTGATGGCATGGTAGAGCGCTTCAACAGAACATTGGTCGAGCATCTAAAGAAAGTAGTCGACTATAACCAACGCGATTGGGATCGACATATTCCCATGTTCTTAATGGCCTATCGATCAGCTGTACACAACACGACCGGACAAACTCCAGCAAAAGTGATATTCGGAAAGGAGATGCGTTTACCTAGCGATCTCAAGTTTGGTACACCCAGAGGTGAACAAAAGTTACCAGACGATTATGTATCGGAACTTAGACAACGATTAGCTGATGTACACGAAGTCACGAGAGCAAAATTAGCAATAAATACCGATCGGATGAAGACCCGCTATGACTTACGGGCTAACTCAGCAGGATTTAATGAAGGTGACCTTGTTTGGCTGTACAACCCGAAACGACGTAAGGGACGTTCTCCCAAATTACAACAACACTGGGAAGGACCGTATTCAGTAGTGACTAGAATAAATGACGTAGTATATAGGATTCAGCGGGGTACAGGAGGCAAACGGAAAATCGTTCATCTAGATCGTTTATGTCAATACTGCGAGCATCAAGACCGTGGATCACCTGTTGTTCGGGACGAACAATTTTAAGAAGGGGGCAGTGTTACGCGCCACAAAGTGATACAAGCGACATCTATTGGAAATGGAAACAACTTTAGGTTAGTGACATCCCAGTAAACTGGGTTTGGAGAATGGAATATTCAGGAAGGTTCTAGGATAATTCGTAGAGTATAAATACGGCGCTGCTCACTTCCAGGAGGCGAGTATTATATCAGACAGCGAAGTGAACGAAGTAAACTATTTGGATTGCGATAATTAGAAGTACAGTACTAGCGATAAATAAAAGAGTTGATTTGATAATTATTTGTGAATTTGTGAGAGTAAACAGTAAAGTTAAATGAATTATATCTGAAATATTGTGTTTTAAATAACGAACTAAGGCCACGCTCGTAACAATATATTATGGTATTAGTACTATATGTGTGAATACATATTTTTTGGTACTTATAAAATTTAACTTAAACCTATTTATACATTTATAAATTATTTATATTGATTTATTAATGATATATGTACATGTAAAAAGTGTGTAGCAATTGAATTCACCATTGAGATATTTGTTTTATCTTTGGCTATGCAGAATGGGATTAAACTACCTGTAAATGGCGGGTGCGTGGAATTGATTCAGATTCGATACGGCTTAGTGTTTGTGGAAGTGGTGGTGGTGGAGGAATAGGTAAATTTTGTCTGTTACCTGCTTGTTGCTGATGGGTGGCACGTTGTTTAATGGCATCCTTTAATTCTGAATGAGAAGTTTGTGAGACAGCTTGTTCTTTGTTTCTCGCTGTCGTTACTTCTACAGAGGTTAGAGTTTTAAATTTTGATTTGTTTGTGGTAGTGATCTCCGACTGGAAATTTTGCGAGATCTGCTTGACTTTACTTGTGGAAAAAATCTCTTGTTGTGGAGATGGTTTATCTTGAAACTTGGTATCTATTCTGGGGTCGTGGTTCAAGGTATTCGTAGCTTCTTTAGAAAATTTTGGTTACTGACAGTTAATACTGTGGGTGTTTTGACTACTATTTTTCGTTTCTTGTTACTTATAACTTTACATAGTTTCAATATTCCAATTATGCAGAGTACAAAAATTACTACGGAACTTAGAGATAAAGAGCTTATTTGCATCATTTGTGCTTTCTTCCTTTCTTTTCTTTAGTTGTCCAGTGTATTTATCTGTTCTTCCAGCTGATCTATGGAGTTACACTACTTCAAACTGAGGGTTAGTCTGGCTACCTCTAGAGATGATCGAGTTAAATAGGAGAAACTGGTGAAGGATAGGGTGCGCCAAATAAATGAGATTAAACGTACCAAAAAAAAATAATAATAATAAGAAAAAAAAATGTTTTCCCGTGCAATTTTTTGAAAAATAAAGTTTATCAAATTATATTCTCTTTTTCTTTGTTGTGTTTTGTTTTCTTTTTTTTTTTCGGAATAGGTATGTTGGATTGCCTTTTGTTGCTTCTTAAGTTTGTCCATTGTTTTACTGCCCCCATTTTTTTTTTTTATTTTTGACAGCCATTATTCGTGAAATGGCTTCAATCTGTTGTTATGTACTGTTACTCTTCGTTTACCGATTTGAATAACAGTATTAACCGTGTTAAAGACTTGTACCATTAGATATGGTCCTAGCGATATCTGGGAAAGTTTGTGTTTTTTAGCGGGGTTTTTGAGGAAAACCTTATCTCCTGTTTTGAAGGTTACTGGACGTGAACGCTTATCGTAGTAAACTTTTGACTTTTCCTTAGCTTTCAACAAATTTTTCCGAGCGGTAGCGTACGCTTTTTGCATTTTGTACTTCAGAAGGTGGTAGTAACTTTCGTGGTTGTAAATGGGTTCCGGCTCTCTTTTCAGATTAGAGGGATCATCCGCTGTGAATCCAAACAGACAGTCCATTGGTGTGAGCTTGGTGCCATCATGTGGACTATTATTGTATACAAAAGCCGTGGTTCTCAGGAATCGATCCCAAGCCTTGGATTTTCAGATACAATAGCTCTCAAATACTCCACTAGGGGTCTGTGGGTTCGCTCCAGTGCGCCGTTGGATTGCGGATGGTAAGCGGAAGTCTGCATTTTTTTTATTTTCAGAAGTTTACATACTCGTTTGAAAATATCGCTTAAGAAGTTAGAACCCTGGTCAGTTACTACCTTTTTAGGAATGCGATAACGAGTGATTATCTCATCGAAAAATATTTCTGCTACCGTTTCTGCTTCGCCATTTGGTATGGCATAACAATCTACGAATGTCGTTAGATTGTCTTGGAAAATCAGAATATATTTGTTTCCTCAGTGCGTTTCCTCAAGAGGACCTACTATGTCTAAATAAACTTTGTCGAAGGGCATATGGGCAGTATCTGTTATGACCATTGGCATACGATACTCCGGGCTAGCCTTCAGTTTCTGGCATTTAGAGCATTTCCGAATATATTTCCTGATAGAACTAAGCATGTTTTTCCACTTATACTTCTTCTTTATTCTTCTATAAGTTTTGATTACTCCTTGGTGACGACCAAATGCGGAGTCATGATAGTCCTTCAGAATTGTTTCGATTTCCTCAGGGTCTGAGATATTTTCTGGTAAAGTATGTTGGGAATTTATTAGATTTTGGTTCCAGGGTGATTCGCCGTGTTCAGATGCACTGCTTTCGGATTTGCTGCTATCAGTTGAGTCAATTTCGACTAATTCATTTTGGAGGTTCCGTGGATATTTTTAAACTTTATTGGGAGTTTCTGTGTTTTGATTTTCCTCTTCAATATTATTTTGTGCCTCCCTTATTTGAGCTCTCGTAACAGCATGACAATGTTTTTGTTTAGGCTTTTAGGGTGTTGGAGAACTAGAATCATTTTCGTCGATGTCGGAATCGGCTCGGTGATGTACGTGAGCTTCCACAATGAACGAATTGGGGTTTTCCTGGTTAGCTGGGCAGGTATTCGACTAAGCGCGTCTGCATAAAGTGTTATATTTTCCAGGCTTATATTCAATTTTATAGTCGAACTCTGAGAGTTTATGGTGAAACCTGACTAATCTCGATGTCGGGTCTTTCACATTGAATACGCCTTTCAGGGGCTTGTGGTCGGTGTAGACCGTGAACGTTCTGCCCTGTAAATAACACCTGAAGTTCCTGGCGGCCCACACAATAGCGAGCAACTCTTTTTCTATTGTGGAGTATCTTTGCTCCGCCTTATTCAAACTTCTACTTGCGTACGCTATTGGCCTGTCTTTACCTATTGCCCCTTGTGATAAAACAGCTCCCAATGCCTCATTGCTAGCATCTGTTGTTAGATTAAAAGGTTGGGTAAAATCTGGATATTTGAGTAGAGGTGGATTTATAAGAGAATTTTTAATCTCATTGAAAGAGTCGTGGCACTTTTGCGTCCAATTAAATTTGACGTCTTTCCGTAATAGATTTGTTATTGGCCTGACTATCTTTGAGAAATTAGGGATGAACTTGCGATAGTAGTTTGCCAATCCCAGAAACGGTTGAGTTTGTCTGATAGTTCGTGGTGGAGGAAAATTTTGGACACAGCTTGTCTTACTGGGATCTGGAAGTGCCCCCTTCGTTTGAGCATTTGTGTCCGAGGTATATTACTTCTCTGCGAAGGAACTGACACTTTTCGGGTTGTAATTTAAGATTATGGCCACGAAGTCTGTCGAATACTTTACCCAGTTTCTCGTTATGATCTTATAAATTTTTTTCCATATATTACAATATCATCGAGATAGACAAAGCATTCTAATCCTTGGAGACCCGTTAGAATGTAATTCATCAGGCGTTGAAAAGTCGCAGGTGCGCCTTTCAACCCAAATGGCATTCTCTTAAATTCATAATGCCCGTAAGCGGTACTAAATGCAGTTTTTAGTCCTATCCCTTGGGTCTACCAATACTTGGTTATATCCGCTTGCAAAGTCAAGTGTAGTAAAATACCGCGAATGCCCAAGCTGATCCAGTATATCCTCTATCCTGGGTAATGGAAAGGCATCCCCTATAGATTTCTCGTTAATTTTACGGAAATGTACTATTACTCGCCAACGTTTATTGCCGTCGGGCCCAGCTTTCTTGGGGACTACCAGCAATGGAGAATTCCACGGGCTTTTACTTAATTGGATTATGTCGTTGTCCAACATTTCCTTAATTTGCTCATTTATGACTGCCCGGTGTGTTTCTGGAAGTCTATACATCTTTTGATTTATGGGTGGCTGATTGTGTAGTATGGGGATGGTATGCTTTATGGTATTAGTGCATGTGAGCTTATCTCCCTTTAAATAAAAAAGATCGTTATACTTATAGCATAACTCAAGAATTGATTTTTCTTCTTCGCGATTTAAATTTTCATCCAACAGTAATTCTTTACGTAAAGCCACAAGTCTGTCTGGGTTATAGCTTTTAATATGGTTTACGTTTCTTGAATATGGATTGGAATTAAATTTCAATTTGTCGTTTTTGACGTTGTGTGTGCTTTTGTTTTGTGCACGAAGAAAATATGGGTTGGAATTAATTTTTAATTTGTCTTTTTTGACATTGTGTGTGCTTTTGATTTGTGCACGTAGGAAATGTGGGTTGGAATTAAATTTTAATTTGTCGTTTTTAACGTTGTGTGTGCTTTTGATTTGTGCACTTAGGAAAGGTGGATCACCCTTTTTATGAGTACTTTGGGTATTTACGTCGTCCAAAGGTACATGGAGATACTGTATGTTATAGCAATTACTTGGAACCAGAGTAAGCGTTAAGTTCCTTAGGAATACTGGTTCCGTGTTTACATTTAGAACGGATAACGGTATGAAGCTTTTATGAGGACTAACTAGGCAATTTGCGACAAATACTCCTTCTTGCATCTCCTGAGACAAACAGATCATTTCTTGGTCTATTTGTAACGGTATGCTCAGCACCATTTGAGATCGAGGGCGTATTCTATTGGATCGCTGAAGTACTACTTCATATTGCCTACTTTCATCTTCTTTTGAGGTATGCAGAGTTTCTTCCATTGGAGGTAAGGCAGTTTTGTTATCTGGTGCCCGTGATTTAAATTGCTTCTCCAATTGATCACTTGGTATTTCCTCTCCATCTTCTAGGGATGTTTCGAGAGGTACCGTGAATTCAATAGGGTTGGTTTCCGTGCGAGGGAACCGGAGTAATTTATTAGGCCCTTCGATATTACAATTTTTTGCAAGAAAGTCATTGCCTAACAGCCATCGTGGGAGATTTGGGCACTGTCTTCTACTACCTGGAGTTTGCATGGGACACTGCGACTTAATAAAAAGTTGCCTTGGCAGTTTCCCAATGTTTCTCCTTCTCCAAATGGAGGTTTCAAAGTTAACTTTTGGCTTCGTTCTATATGTTTTGGGTTATCTAGTGCTTCCTTTTTTATGATGCTTACTTCAGCTCCGGTGTCTACTATCAGCCGAACGGCTGTGTTTTTGCCCATGTCCAATGGTAAGTCTACCACTGGTACATTTTCTCTATTTAATTGTTGTTTTGTTTGAGAGGACCCTGAAGTAATTTGAGCGGTTTTATTTAATGTCGAGCCGGGGATTTTTCGGTCGACAGTATGCTGTTTCCCGAATGTGTGGCCTCCCCATCGTTGTTTCTGCTGACAAGTGGACCACCGTATGACTTCTTCTCCCACAGAAATCGCACATATAATGTATGGGGTTTAATCTTTGTTCCCTATCTGTAGAGCCCCACCGAGCATTGTTTTTTGAGCTTACATGTTCGGGTGGCGCTTTAATATTCTGTTTACAATATTGGGCATCATGGCCCTTCATTCTGCAGTTAGTACAATAAGGAGTATTCTTACGCTTTAGGCACTCGTCATACGTGTGCCCTTTATAATTGCAGTAGCTGCAGGTGATCTTGTTTAACAGCACTTTCTGTTTATCGTACTTTTTTTCTGCCTGTTCGTAAAAAGATTTCCTGTTTGGAGGTGGACTTCCTAATGATTTCCTTGTTATGTTTGTTTGAGGAGAGCGCCAATAATTTTCTGAGTTGGTACTCAAAGATACTGAAGTTTCTCTTGGTGGTTCCGCTATTGGAGGTATACCAATTTCAGTTTTTATGTTATGTCTTCCGAATTCCTTTGTGTAAGGGTAGGAAAAACAAATTTACACTCTCAGATATGGGATAACCATAGGTGTTAGAGAAATTTGGGATATTATGTCTTAGAAAAGGGTCCACTTGGAAAGAGTTTGTTGGGTTAGGGATATAATTTGTTGGTTGTGGAATGAAAAAGAGTCCTTGCTGCAATCTTTCCATATCTAGTGCCTTTTGAATGAGAGTTTCCAAAGAATTTTCATTCAATGTGAGTAAATAGGCGCTTAGATGGGATTAGTTGCACCACTCTTTATGGAAGCCATAGCAAAATCTTCTATTTGCTGCTTTACTACTTTAAAATTTTCAGATCCGTATTTACTTTGTGCTGCCTCGATGCATTGAATTAAAAGACTTTTTAATCTATTTGTAAATGAACTAAATGATTCTGGCGGATATTGCCGGCAAGTAATTAACTTGTTTATTAGTTCATGGTATGTTTCACGAGGTAAATACGTTCGGTAAAGCAGTTGTTCGACTTCTTCAAATTTGTGAGAGAGCTGGACGCTATTAATTGATACGCGTTTCCTCTCAATCTGGTGGGAAAATCTGCATGAAGGCTTTCCTTTCCTCTTCCCCTAGACACTGTTGCACTTGCTTACAACAGCCTATCAAAGTCTGTAATTCTGTAAGAATTTGCGCGCTAATTTCCCCAGAGAACAAAAGCACCACTTGTGCCGTCAGTTTTACTACTTTTTCATAGTTTACCGACATTTTATCCGTTTTATTGTGTTGCTCTGTGCTGGAAGTAATTTGAGTGTTTATACTCGAAGGTGGTGTGTCTAACGCCTCCTGGGATACTAGGGCGCCTAAACTATAATTTCTTGCTAGGAAAATTAATTAGACTGTGCCCTCTGAAGCGTTTACCTGAGCGATGCTCGCGATACCAATGTATGGATGGTCTGCTTTGGGTGAATTTCGCTCTAATATTGGGCTGTCTGGAGGACTTGTGTTGTCAAAAGACAATGAGTTTATTGCTGCCTCAAAATCTGAGCCAGGAGAGCTTTGATCAGGTCTTGGCATGAAAGACAAAACTTTGAGTTTTACGTAATTATGGATAGAGAAGAAAAAAGAGATTAGGTAGTTTATCTAATTCGTATAATAACCGAAGAAATTAGAATGATTAATTAAAATGTTTCTACTGTTTTTTGTCGCTTATGTACATGCACATATATCGCTGTGACTACTGTATTTATTTCTTTATTTATTTATTAATTTTTTATTAGTCTAAAGTAATTTTGCTACTAAATTGACGCGTCTTCTTAAATTTTTTTTTTAACTTACTTTTACTTCACTTTAGTTGAAGAGAATAGAAAAGATGTTAACGTTTTTTCCGCTATGCAGATATGATGCTTTTATTGTTGTTACTGATGTCAATGGATGTTGTTAGAAATGCCCAACGTTTCGGTTTTGTGTGCCAGATTCCAAAATAATGCGCTCTTATGCCCTCGTTTGTTGTAAATTCCAGGATCAAGGTTTTTCAAGTTTGAATTTATATAACTTCCTCGATCCTACCGGCTGCGCCAAAATTGTTGAGTTTCTAAGTGTACTTCTAGTACTCTCATCTGAGCACCTTTTGATCTGGAACACGACACGGTAATCACACTACGTGCCGTCAAGATGATTGGGCATTTTACTTGATTGTCCCGAGATAGGTAGAGCAGCGATGCGTATGGAGCAGCTTACTAGCTTTACTCCCAGTACGATTCAATGGAGCAGCTTATTAGCGTTACTCCTAGTATATGTGAACGGAGCAGCTTACTAGCTTTACTCCTAGGTACAGATGAATGGAGCAGCTTACTAGCTTTACTCCTAGGTACAGATGAATGGAGCAGCTTACTAGCTTTACTCCTAGGTACAGATGAATGGAGCAGCTTACTAGCTTTACTCCTGGGTAAGTGAAACAACTCGTGTTCTGACTAACTCACTTACTGACTTCTTTATTCAAAATCACAGTTTATTTATACAGTTTTTCACTTAATACTATTGTTATTCTCTTACTACGCTAAGCTAATTTCATCACAGCATTTATTCGTATATAAATATTATTTCCGCAAAGTGTTTCTTTGTGGCATTCATAATTTAATTTCCGCAAAGCTTTTGCCGTTTTGTTGTTATTACATCACGGCATTCATCGCTTTCACATGTACATACATAAATACTTCCGCAGACCGTTCGCCGCTTGCTGCTATTATGACATCATCGTGAACCATTGTTTCGTTCACCTGAGTTCTACCGCTTGGCGCAAGGTTATCAAATTGCATCGTGTGAATTCTATGCGCGCAGGGGATTGTGTCACTGCCTTCACTTGTTTCTTTATTGATTAAGAAATTGGTGTAGGTCAGTAGCGAGTGACTTTACTGAACTTGCAAATATGTTTGTAGATATAGGTTTATACTTGCAGCTGGGAATTGTAATTCTGCTTGCAATGCGAATGCTGTAGGTATGTACATATCTACATGTTTGCATTTCTCTATTGATGCATGAATTTTAGAATTCTGCGTGAAGCGAAATCGATGCAGAGATGCATGCATGTATGTATATACATGTTTAATTGATGCTCTGTATGTAACAAATCTCCCCCTTTTTAAAAAAAATGTGTTATTCTGGGGAGAGGAATAACGCGTTAAAAAATTAACTTATTTGTTTGATAGCTTGGGAAAAAGAAAAACATTTACTTGAAACTTTTGTATGTATATACGTAATGCTGAGATGAGTACATGTGGTGTTTAGCTGTATAAAAAGAACCAAGCTTATCTAAGCGAGGGTTAATTTGTATTAGATTAACTGTATTTTGTACTTATTTATTTATTTATATATGTTTTTTTTATTGTTTTGTTATAACTATTTTTATGTCTACTATTTATGACTACAACAATTTATATACATTTTTGGTACAATTATTTTTTTTATTATAGGTACTTATTCGTACTATATGTGTGAATACATATTTTATGGTACTATTACTCTTATGTTCTATATGTGTAATTACATATTTATTTTTATTAGCACTATATGTGTGAATACATATATTATGGTATTAGTACCATATATGTGGGTACATATTTTTTGATACTATTATTGTTATGTTCTATATGTGTAATTACATATTTATTTTTATTAGCACTATATGTGTGAATACATATTTTTTGCTATTAGTACTATATGTATGGGTACATATTTCAAGGTACTATTACTTTTATGTTCTATATGTTTTAATTACATATTTATTTTTATTAGCACTATATGTGTGAATACATATTGTTACGCGCCACAAAGTGATACAAGCGACATCTATTGGAAATGGAAACAACTTTAGGTTAGTGACATCCCAGTAAACTGGGTTTTGGAAAATGGAATATTCAGGAAGGTTGTAGGATAATTCGTAGAGTATAAATACGGCGCTGCTCACATCCAGGAAGCGGGTATATTTCAGACAGCGAAGTGAACGAAGTAAACTATTTGGATTGCGATAATTAGAAGTACAGTACTAGCGATAAATAAAAGAGTTGATTTGATAATTATTTGTGAATTTGTGAGAGTAAACAGTAAAGTTAAATGAATTATATCTGAAATATTGTGTTTTAAATAACGAACTAAGGCCACGCTCGTAACAACTAGTGTCAGAAGTGGGATAAAATCGCGAAATAAAGTGGTGGCATTTGAATTTGAAAATCAAAGAGTGATTAATTTTGTGAAATCGCGTGTAAAAAAATTCCGAAGATAATTTTATACTAAACTGTGAGTGAATTACAAAAGACGCAAGAATGGGACGCAAGCTAGAGGAGCTTCGCATACAGGAATTGAAAGTGGAGTTGGGGAAGCGGTCATTACAAACGACTGGCCTAAAGAATGTTCTAGTCGAGCGACTTAGACAAGCTTTGATAGAGGAAGAAAAGAATCCTGAGACATTCGTTTTCGAAGAAGAACCAGAAATTGAGGAAGAGCCTGCAATGAACATAGAACAGCTTTTAAGTACTTTAATGAGCAAAATGGAAGCCCGTTTTGATGAACAAAAGAATTCTCTCCAGGAACAAAAAGAATTCTCTCGAGGACCACAAGAAATCTATGGAAATCCGTTTGGACGAACAAAAGAATTCTCTCCAGGAACAAAAGAATTCTCTCGAGGACCACAAGAAATCTATGGAAACCCGTTTGGACGAACAAAGGAATTCTCTCCAGGAAACAAAAGAATTCTATGGAATCCCGTTTAGATGAGCAGAAGAATGCTTTGGATGTGTCGTGCCCCAAAGCAATCCAGGAAAAACAATTAAAAACTGATAAAACTCGTGTAAGTCAATTGTACAACAACTTTATTTCTTTAATTTAAAGACGATATAAATTAAGAGGCGTATCACCCGTGATTGATACGTCTGATTTAACTCTCTAATTGCAACTGACTCCAAAGATACCGAACCGCTATCTTTAATAATACCAAACTTCTAACTGAACTAACGCGATCTAGCGAATCGACCGTGCTCACTTCCATTCAATTAGGCGAAGCGACTTTGACCCAGTGACCAGCGCAATACCTTGCAATCATAATTACAAAGTATTACGCTAATCACTGCCGACAGCGGGAGTCCCCAATACTGTATGTAAACAAACAGTGAGCCCAGCTGAGTATTTCACTATGCGAAGTGAATTACTTAACCATGACTCAATGCTCAGTTTTACACACAGCAGTGGATGCGCCAGTTTACAAGTAAACAATTCGCAATCCGCCAAGCATTTCACTGTGCGAAGTGAAATGCTTAGTTATTGCAAATCGTTTAATTACTTGCGCATTTACTGCTAGCTCCAGTCGTGATATCACAATTGCACCAATTGAATATTGGGTCACGACAGATGAACAAAAGAATTCCATGGAGTCCCGTTTAGATGAACAGAAGAAATCACTGAAACGCGTTTGGATGAACAAAAGAGTTCTCTGGAGAATTGTCTAAAAAATCGCTTAGAGGAACAAAAGAATTTCCCTGAAAAACTCGTTAGACGAACAAAATTTAAAAATTGAAGGAATCGAGCAAGAAGTGGCGGATGTTCAACAAAAAGTGACCGAACAGCTTGACAACTTCAAATCAGATTTGGAGAAGATGAAGCATCGACAACCACGGCACGAAGGAATTGAAATATCCAAAGCAGGCAGAATGAAACCTCCAATATTTGATGGACAAAATTCGTGGCATATTTTCAAGAGACAAATCGAGGCTGCTTCCGAAGTAAACGGATGGAATGATGCAGACAAAGCTACAGCTCTGGTATTAGCACTTCGAGGTTCTGCATCAGAGCTTTTACAAACTATACCGATAGAAAGGCAACGTGATTATACTTCATTAGTACAGGTGATAGAGTTACGTTATGGAGATGAACACATGCAGCAAGTATATCGCCTACAGCTACGCAACAGGATTCAAAAGCATGGCGAATCACTACAACAACTGCAGGGTGATGTGGAAAGATTAGCTTATCTCTCATACTCTAGCGTCAATGCGGATTTCCTTAATGAAGTGGCAACAGAAGCATTTGTGAACGCTATTGCAGATCAAAATTTACAACAAGCGTTGAGGTTAGCAGGAAAGAAATCAACAGCAGAAGCACTAGCCTATGCACTAGCGTATGAATCTGCCAGGCAAGCTTCCCGAGGTGCAGTACGAGTGAGAGAAATTTCGGTGGAGGAATGTACTTGTAATAGAATGCAGCCATCACAGAGCAATTCTTCACGTGGTATTCTGCGATGCTGGAATTGTAATAGACCAGGACACCTCCAAAGGGACTGCAGAAAACGCCGTCGAACAGAATCACCAGAAGAGGAGGACAGAAAAGAATGCCAAAGATGTCGTG
Source organism: Dioctria linearis (assembly GCA_963930735.1). Lineage (NCBI taxonomy): Eukaryota > Metazoa > Arthropoda > Insecta > Diptera > Asilidae > Dioctria > Dioctria linearis. The sequence goes on from OZ005741.1 coordinate 154,315,139, forward strand.
CCAGGGAGCAAGCTATTCGGGGAGAGCCTAGAAATCAAACAGCGACTAGTCGCATCAGCTCCCCTGTTCAGCAGTCGGAAACATGTGAAAACCAACTTCGGGGGGCAGAAGTTGGTTGGTAGAGTCGACAGCCCGAAGTCATCATTCAGATAGCCAGTTGCAGAGAAATAATAGCAGTCTTGTTATATATGGAAGTGTAGGAAAAAATGACTGCGTTGTCACTATCGACACTGGAGCTTCGAGATCAATAATTAGAGCGGATCTTGTCAAGAACAAATGGCTTCACAATACCACCAAATATTTACTAAGAACAGCAACTGGAGCCGCAGCACAAGTTTTTGGAGAAATAACTTTGGATATTCAACTAGGTGAACTACTATTTCCTCACAATTTCCTAGTTTCAGACATAGTGGATGAATGCATCCTTGGAGTAGACTTTATGACCACATATAAAATACATTTAGATGTCCGAGAACGAATACTCAAATATGGCAACATAGAAATTCGTATGAGACTAGGAGGAGGAACAGATTATCCTGCAAAAATAAGGACGATGGTCTGTGAGAATATGACTCTCTCTGCATTCTCGGAGACGCTAGTATGGACAAAGCTTACTGATGACATCGGGACCTGCCGATTCTAGCTGGTGGAGCCTAACCCTACAAAAGTAACATCGAACATCATCGTTGGTAAGACTTTAGTGAAGGCAGAAGGCGCAACATTAATTCCAGTCAGAGTGCTCAACACATCCGAAAATGAGGTACAACTAAAAGAAGGTGCTATAATTGGAAATTGTGAGCCTGTTTATCAGATTGTTAATTTGGAAAATGGTAGTAATATTAAGGAGGCAATACGTATACCAGCTACTACTCAACAGGTTCAGAATCTTCTTTCATCTAGTGCCTTAAGTGAACAGCAATACAATGATGCCAAAGAGATGATCGATGAATTTTCGGATTTATTTGCACTGAATGATGATGATTTCGGCAAAACATATCTTGTCCAGCATCGGATCACAACAGGAGATTCTAGGCCCATTCGGCAACCACCACGAAGACTACCATTAGCCAAACAACCAGAAGTTGCAGATATGATAAATTCCATGAAAGAACAGGGCATAATTGAGGAATCTAACAGCCCTTGGACATCGCCAATTGTTTTGGTGAGGAAAAAGGATGGCAGCACCCAATTCTGTGTGGACTACCGCCAACTAAATAATGTGAGAAGAAAGGATAGCTATCCGTTACCAAGGATTGATGACACATTGGACACCCTTTCCGGAGCGCAATGGTTTTCCACATTGGATTTGAAGAGCGGTTACTGGTAAGTGGAAATACATCCCGAGGACCGAGACAAAACTGCTTTCTCAGTTGGAAGTGGCTTATGGCAATTCAAAGTTATGCCATTTAGATTATGTAATGCTCCAGCCACATTCGAACGACTCATGGAATGTGTTTTACGAGGATTAACCTGGAAAACATGTCTTGTCTACTTAGATGACATAATTGTGATCGGAAGGACATTCGAGGAACATAAAAACAACTTACGGGACGAATTTCAAAGAGTGAGAGATGCGAAACTGAAGCTCAGTACGAACAAATGTGCTCTATTCAAGAAGGAAGTAAAATATTTGGGGCATATAGTTTCATCACAAGGAGTAAGAACTGATCCAGAGAAGATAAGAGCTGTGAAAAATTGGCCTGTTCCAAAGGACAAACATCAATTAAGGAGTTTTCTTGGATTAGCTACCTACTACAGGCGATTCGTAAAAGGTTTTGCAGATATAGCAAGGAGCCTACATCAACTTACAGAAAAAGGAAAGCCGTTCATATGGTCAGATAAATGTAACTAGAGTTTTGCAAATTTGAAGCAACAGCTCTGAGGAACTCCAGTGCTTCACTATCCAAAGCTGGGAAAAACTTTTATATTGGACACGGATGCCAGCAATGTAGGTATTGGTGCAGTGCTTTCACAGGAGGAGGATGGTCAAGAGGTGCCAGTAGCTTATTTTAGCAAAGCACTCTCAAAATCAAAGAGAAATTATTGTGCTACAAGGAAAGAGCTACTTGCCATTGTTAACTCAACCAAGCATTTCCATAAATATCTCTACGGGCAGAAATTTATCCTCCGCACTGACCATGCAGCGCTTAAATGGCTTTTGCAGTTTAAGAACCCTGAGGGGCAAGTGGTGAGATGGATAGAGCGACTCCAAGCTTATGAATTTGAAATCTAACACCGAAGAGGACGTATCCATGGAAATGCAGACGCCCTATCACGACGTCCATGCAAAGTTGAATGCAAATATTGCGTTCGGCTGGAAGAAAAAAAACGGAGGCAACTATACAGTTGATGACGGTGGAACCATCGACAGGTTGGAACAACGAGAGTTTGCGAACAGCTCAACGGGAAGACCCAGACATAGCACCTATTCTTGCTTGGAAAGAAGACATGGAAAGACCACAATGGCAAGATATCTCGGAGAGGAGTAAGAAACTGAAAACTGAAGAGCTACTGGGCTCAATGGAACTCTCTTCACGTTGAATGTGGTATATTAAAGCGCCAGTGGGAATCGACTGACGGCGAGTCATTCCGAATGCAGATAGTCGTGGCAGCAACCCAGGTCAAAGATGTTCTAGAATAAATGCACAGTGGAGCATCTGGAGGACATTTGGGGGTGAATAAAACAATTTCCAAAATACGTGAAAGGTTTTATTGGTTACATATGCGGGAGGATGTTGAGGAATGGTGCCGCAGATGCACTATCTGTGCTTCTTGCAAAGGACCACCACAGAGAAGTAGAGGAGAAATGCATAAGTATAATGTAGGAGCCCCATTTGAAAGGATAGCCGTAGACATCACTGGACATTTTCCAGAAACAGATAACGCTAACCGTTATATATTAGTTGCTATTCACTATTTTAGTAAATGGCCTGAAGCTTATGCAATCCCTAATTAAGAGTCTACCACAGTAGCGGATCAAGTAGTAATGAATTCGGTCAGTAGATTTGGTGTTCCTCATGAACTTCATTCGGACCAAGGACGGAACTTCGAATCGCGGACTTTCCCAGAGATGTGTAAAATTCTGGGAATAAGAAAAACCAGAACAACTCCTCTGCATCCACAATCTGATGGCATGGTAGAGCGCTTCAACAGAACATTGGTCGAGCATCTAAAGAAAGTAGTCGACTATAACCAACGCGATTGGGATCGACATATTCCCATGTTCTTAATGGCCTATCGATCAGCTGTACACAACACGACCGGACAAACTCCAGCAAAAGTGATATTCGGAAAGGAGATGCGTTTACCTAGCGATCTCAAGTTTGGTACACCCAGAGGTGAACAAAAGTTACCAGACGATTATGTATCGGAACTTAGACAACGATTAGCTGATGTACACGAAGTCACGAGAGCAAAATTAGCAATAAATACCGATCGGATGAAGACCCGCTATGACTTACGGGCTAACTCAGCAGGATTTAATGAAGGTGACCTTGTTTGGCTGTACAACCCGAAACGACGTAAGGGACGTTCTCCCAAATTACAACAACACTGGGAAGGACCGTATTCAGTAGTGACTAGAATAAATGACGTAGTATATAGGATTCAGCGGGGTACAGGAGGCAAACGGAAAATCGTTCATCTAGATCGTTTATGTCAATACTGCGAGCATCAAGACCGTGGATCACCTGTTGTTCGGGACGAACAATTTTAAGAAGGGGGCAGTGTTACGCGCCACAAAGTGATACAAGCGACATCTATTGGAAATGGAAACAACTTTAGGTTAGTGACATCCCAGTAAACTGGGTTTGGAGAATGGAATATTCAGGAAGGTTCTAGGATAATTCGTAGAGTATAAATACGGCGCTGCTCACTTCCAGGAGGCGAGTATTATATCAGACAGCGAAGTGAACGAAGTAAACTATTTGGATTGCGATAATTAGAAGTACAGTACTAGCGATAAATAAAAGAGTTGATTTGATAATTATTTGTGAATTTGTGAGAGTAAACAGTAAAGTTAAATGAATTATATCTGAAATATTGTGTTTTAAATAACGAACTAAGGCCACGCTCGTAACAATATATTATGGTATTAGTACTATATGTGTGAATACATATTTTTTGGTACTTATAAAATTTAACTTAAACCTATTTATACATTTATAAATTATTTATATTGATTTATTAATGATATATGTACATGTAAAAAGTGTGTAGCAATTGAATTCACCATTGAGATATTTGTTTTATCTTTGGCTATGCAGAATGGGATTAAACTACCTGTAAATGGCGGGTGCGTGGAATTGATTCAGATTCGATACGGCTTAGTGTTTGTGGAAGTGGTGGTGGTGGAGGAGATAGGTAAATTTTGTCTGTTACCTGCTTGTTGCTGATGGGTGGCACGTTGTTTAATGGCATCCTTTAATTCTGAATGAGAAGTTTGTGAGACAGCTTGTTCTTTGTTTCTCGCTGTCGTTACTTCTACAGAGGTTAGAGTTTTAAATTTTGATTTGTTTGTGGTAGTGATCTCCGACTGGAAATTTTGCGAGATCTGCTTGACTTTACTTGTGGAAAAAATCTCTTGTTGTGGAGATGGTTTATCTTGAAACTTGGTATCTATTCTGGGGTCGTGGTTCAAGGTATTCGTAGCTTCTTTAGAAAATTTTGGTTACTGACAGTTAATACTGTGGGTGTTTTGACTACTATTTTTCGTTTCTTGTTACTTATAACTTTACATAGTTTCAATATTCCAATTATGCAGAGTACAAAAATTACTACGGAACTTAGAGATAAAGAGCTTATTTGCATCATTTGTGCTTTCTTCCTTTCTTTTCTTTAGTTGTCCAGTGTATTTATCTGTTCTTCCAGCTGATCTATGGAGTTACACTACTTCAAACTGAGGGTTAGTCTGGCTACCTCTAGAGATGATCGAGTTAAATAGGAGAAACTGGTGAAGGATAGGGTGCGCCAAATAAATGAGATTAAACGTACCAAAAAAAAATAATAATAATAAGAAAAAAAAAATGTTTTCCCGTGCAATTTTTTGAAAAATAAAGTTTATCAAATTATATTCTCTTTTTCTTTGTTGTGTTTTGTTTTGTTTTTTTTTTTTTCGGAATAGGTATGTTGGATTGCCTTTTGTTGCTTCTTAAGTTTGTCCATTGTTTTACTGCCCCCATTTTTTTTTTTATTTTTGACAGCCATTATTCGTGAAATGGCTTCAATCTGTTGTTATGTACTGTTACTCTTCGTTTACCGATTTGAATAACAGTATTAACCGTGTTAAAGACTTGTACCATTAGATATGGTCCTAGCGATATCTGGAAAGTTTGTGTTTTTTAGCGGGGTTTTTGAGGAAAACCTTATCTCCTGTTTTGAAGGTTACTGGACGTGAACGCTTATCGTAGTAAACTTTTGACTTTTCCTTAGCTTTCAACAAATTTTTCCGAGCGGTAGCGTACGCTTTTTGCATTTTGTACTTCAGAAGGTGGTAGTAACTTTCGTGGTTGTAAATGGGTTCCGGCTCTCTTTTCAGATTAGAGGGATCATCCGCTGTGAATCCAAACAGACAGTCCATTGGTCTGAGCTTGGTGCCATCATGTGGACTATTATTGTATACAAAAGCCGTGGTTCTCAGGAATCGATCCCAAGCCTTGGATTTTCAGATACAATAGCTCTCAAATACTCCACTAGGGGTCTGTGGGTTCACTCCAGTGCGCCGTTGGATTGCGGATGGTAAGCGGAAGTCTGCATTTTTTTTATTTTCAGAAGTTTACATACTCGTTTGAAAATATCGCTTAAGAAGTTAGAACCCTGGTCAGTTACTACCTTTTTAGGAATGCGATAACGAGTGATTATCTCATCGAAAAATATTTCTGCTACCGTTTCTGCTTCGCCATTTGGTATGGCATAACAATCTACGAATGTCGTTAGATTGTCTTGGAAAATCAGAATATATTTGTTTCCTCAGTGCGTTTCCTCAAGAGGACCTACTATGTCTAAATAAACTTTGTCGAAGGGCATATGGGCAGTATCTGTTATGACCATTGGCATACGATACTCCGGGCTAGCCTTCAGTTTCTGGCATTTAGAGCATTTCCGAATATATTTCCTGATAGAACTAAGCATGTTTTTCCACTTATACTTCTTCTTTATTCTTCTATAAGTTTTGATTACTCCTTGGTGACGACCAAATGCGGAGTCATGATAGTCCTTCAGAATTGTTTCGATTTCCTCAGGGTCTGAGATATTTTCTGGTAAAGTATGTTGGGAATTTATTAGATTTTGGTTCCAGGGTGATTCGCCGTGTTCAGATGCACTGCTTTCGGATTTGCTGCTATCAGTTGAGTCAATTTCGACTAATTCATTTTGGAGGTTCCGTGGATATTTTTAAACTTTATTGGGAGTTTCTGTGTTTTGATTTTCCTCTTCAATATTATTTTGTGCCTCCCTTATTTGAGCTCTCGTAACAGCATGACAATGTTTTTGTTTAGGCTTTTAGGGTGTTGGAGAACTAGAATCATTTTCGTCGATGTCGGAATCGGCTCGGTGATGTACGTGAGCTTCCACAATGAACGAATTGGGGTTTTCCTGGTTTAGCTGGGCAGGTATTCGACTAAGCGCGTCTGCATAAAGTGTTATATTTTCCAGGCTTATATTCAATTTTATAGTCGAACTCTGAGAGTTTATGGTGAAACCTGACTAATCTCGATGTCGGGTCTTTCACATTGAATACGCCTTTCAGGGGCTTGTGGTCGGTGTAGACCGTGAACGTTCTGCCCTGTAAATAACACCTGAAGTTCCTGGCGGCCCACACAATAGCGAGCAACTCTTTTTCTATTGTGGAGTATCTTTGCTCCGCCTTATTCAAACTTCTACTTGCGTACGCTATTGGCCTGTCTTTACCTATTGCCCCTTGTGATAAAACAGCTCCCAATGCCTCATTGCTAGCATCTGTTGTTAGATTAAAAGGTTGGGTAAAATCTGGATATTTGAGTAGAGGTGGATTTATAAGAGAATTTTTAATCTCATTGAAAGAGTCGTGGCACTTTTGCGTCCAATTAAATTTGACGTCTTTCCGTAATAGATTTGTTATTGGCCTGACTATCTTTGAGAAATTAGGGATGAACTTGCGATAGTAGTTTGCCAATCCCAGAAACGGTTGAGTTTGTCTGATAGTTCGTGGTGGAGGAAAATTTTGGACACAGCTTGTCTTACTGGGATCTGGAAGTGCCCCTTCGTTTGAGCATTTGTGTCCGAGGTATATTACTTCTCTGCGAAGGAACTGACACTTTTCGGGTTGTAATTTAAGATTATGGCCACGAAGTCTGTCGAATACTTTACCCAGTTTCTCGTTATGATCTTATAAATTTTTTCCATATATTACAATATCATCGAGATAGACAAAGCATTCTAATCCTTGGAGACCCGTTAGAATGTAATTCATCAGGCGTTGAAAAGTCGCAGGTGCGCCTTTCAACCCAAATGGCATTCTCTTAAATTCATAATGCCCGTAAGCGGTACTAAATGCAGTTTTTAGTCTATCCCTTGGGTCTACCAATACTTGGTTATATCCGCTTGCAAAGTCAAGTGTAGTAAAATACCGCGAATGCCCAAGCTGATCCAGTATATCCTCTATCCTGGGTAATGGAAAGGCATCCCCTATAGATTTCTCGTTAATTTTACGGAAATGTACTATTACTCGCCAACGTTTATTGCCGTCGGGCCCAGCTTTCTTGGGGACTACCAGCAATGGAGAATTCCACGGGCTTTTACTTAATTGGATTATGTCGTTGTCCAACATTTCCTTAATTTGCTCATTTATGACTGCCCGGTGTGTTTCTGGAAGTCTATACATCTTTTGATTTATGGGTGGCTGATTGTGTAGTATGGGGATGGTATGCTTTATGGTATTAGTGCATGTGAGCTTATCTCCCTTTAAATAAAAAAGATCGTTATACTTATAGCATAACTCAAGAATTGATTTTTCTTCTTCGCGATTTAAATTTTCATCCAACAGTAATTCTTTACGTAAAGCCACAAGTCTGTCTGGGTTATAGCTTTTAATATGGTTTACGTTTCTTGAATATGGATTGGAATTAAATTTCAATTTGTCGTTTTTGACGTTGTGTGTGCTTTTGTTTTGTGCACGAAGAAAATATGGGTTGGAATTAATTTTTAATTTGTCTTTTTTGACATTGTGTGTGCTTTTGATTTGTGCACGTAGGAAATGTGGGTTGGAATTAAATTTTAATTTGTCGTTTTTAACGTTGTGTGTGCTTTTGATTTGTGCACTTAGGAAAGGTGGATCACCCTTTTTATGAGTACTTTGGGTATTTACGTCGTCCAAAGGTACATGGAGATACTGTATGTTATAGCAATTACTTGGAACCAGAGTAAGCGTTAAGTTCCTTAGGAATACTGGTTCCGTGTTTACATTTAGAACGGATAACGGTATGAAGCTTTTATGAGGACTAACTAGGCAATTTGCGACAAATACTCCTTCTTGCATCTCCTGAGACAAACAGATCATTTCTTGGTCTATTTGTAACGGTATGCTCAGCACCATTTGAGATCGAGGGCGTATTCTATTGGATCGCTGAAGTACTACTTCATATTGCCTACTTTCATCTTCTTTTGAGGTATGCAGAGTTTCTTCCATTGGAGGTAAGGCAGTTTTGTTATCTGGTGCCCGTGATTTAAATTGCTTCTCCAATTGATCACTTGGTATTTCCTCTCCATCTTCTAGGGATGTTTCGAGAGGTACCGTGAATTCAATAGGGTTGGTTTCCGTGCGAGGGAACCGGAGTAATTTATTAGGCCCTTCGATATTACAATTTTTTGCAAGAAAGTCATTGCCTAACAGCCCATCGTGGGAGATTTGGGCACTGTCTTCTACTACCTGGAGTTTGCATGGGACACTGCGACTTAATAAAAAGTTGCCTTGGCAGTTTCCCAATGTTTCTCCTTCTCCAAATGGAGGTTTCAAAGTTAACTTTTGGCTTCGTTCTATATGTTTTGGGTTATCTAGTGCTTCCTTTTTTATGATGCTTACTTCAGCTCCGGTGTCTACTATCAGCCGAACGGCTGTGTTTTTGCCCATGTCCAATGGTAAGTCTACCACTGGTACATTTTCTCTATTTAATTGTTGTTTTGTTTGAGAGGACCCTGAAGTAATTTGAGCGGTTTTATTTAATGTCGAGCCGGGGATTTTTCGGTCGACAGTATGCTGTTTCCCGAATGTGTGGCCTCCCATCGTTGTTTCTGCTGACAAGTGGACACCGTATGACTTCTTCTCCCACAGAAATCGCACATATAATGTATGGGGTTTAATCTTTGTTCCCTATCTGTAGAGCCCCACCGAGCATTGTTTTTTGAGCTTACATGTTCGGGTGGCGCTTTAATATTCTGTTTACAATATTGGGCATCATGGCCCTTCATTCTGCAGTTAGTACAATAAGGAGTATTCTTACGCTTTAGGCACTCGTCATACGTGTGCCCTTTATAATTGCAGTAGCTGCAGGTGATCTTGTTTAACAGCACTTTCTGTTTATCGTACTTTTTTTCTGCCTGTTCGTAAAAAGATTTCCTGTTTGGAGGTGGACTTCCTAATGATTTCCTTGTTATGTTTGTTTGAGGAGAGCGCCAATAATTTTCTGAGTTGGTACTAAAGGATACTGAAGTTTCTCTTGGTGGTTCCGCTATTGGAGGTATACCAATTTCAGTTTTTATGTTATGTCTTCTGAATTCCTTTGTGTAAGGGTAGGAAAACAAATTTACACTCTCAGATATGGGATAACCATAGGTGTTAGAGAAATTTGGGATATTATGTCTTAGAAAAGGGTCCACTTGGAAAGAGTTTGTTGGGTTAGGGATATAATTTGTTGGTTGTGGAATGAAAAAGAGTCCTTGCTGCAATCTTTCCATATCTAGTGCCTTTTGAATGAGAGTTTCCAAAGAATTTTCATTCAATGTGAGTAAATAGGCGCTTAGATGGGGATTAGTTGCACCACTCTTTATGGAAGCCATAGCAAAATCTTCTATTTGCTGCTTTACTACTTTAAAATTTTCAGATCCGTATTTACTTTGTGCTGCCTCGATGCATTGAATTAAAAGACTTTTTAATCTATTTGTAAATGAACTAAATGATTCTGGCGGATATTGCCGGCAAGTAATTAACTTGTTTATTAGTTCATGGTATGTTTCACGAGGTAAATACGTTCGGTAAAGCAGTTGTTCGACTTCTTCAAATTTTGTGAGAGAGCTGGACGCTATTAATTGATACGCGTTTCCTCTCAATCTGGTGGGAAAATCTGCATGAAGGCTTTCCTTTCCTCTTCCCCTAGACACTGTTGCACTTGCTTACAACAGCCTATCAAAGTCTGTAATTCTGTAAGAATTTGCGCGCTAATTTCCCCAGAGAACAAAAGCACCACTTGTGCCGTCAGTTTTACTACTTTTTCATAGTTTACCGACATTTTATCCGTTTTATTGTGTTGCTCTGTGCTGGAAGTAATTTGAGTGTTTATACTCGAAGGTGGTGTGTCTAACGCCTCCTGGGATACTAGGGCGCCTAAACTATAATTTCTTGCTAGGAAATTAATTAGACTGTGCCCTCTGAAGCGTTTACCTGAGCGATGCTCGCGATACCAATGTATGGATGGTCTGCTTTGGGGTGAATTTCGCTCTAATATTGGGCTGTCTGGAGGACTTGTGTTGTCAAAAGACAATGAGTTTATTGCTGCCTCAAAATCTGAGCCAGGAGAGCTTTGATCAGGTCTTGGCATGAAAGACAAAACTTTGAGTTTTACGTAATTATGGATAGAGAAGAAAAAAGAGATTAGGTAGTTTATCTAATTCCGTATAATAACCGAAGAAATTAGAATGATTAATTAAAATGTTTCTACTGTTTTTTGTCGCTTATGTACATGCACATATATCGCTGTGACTACTGTATTTATTTCTTTATTTATTTATTAATTTTTTATTAGTCTAAAGTAATTTTGCTACTAAATTGACGCGTCTTCTTAAATTTTTTTTTTAACTTACTTTTACTTCACTTTAGTTGAAGAGAATAGAAAAGATGTTAACGTTTTTTCCGCTATGCAGATATGATGCTTTTATTGTTGTTACTGATGTCAATGGATGTTGTTAGAAATGCCCAACGTTTCGGTTTTGTGTGCCAGATTCCAAAATAATGCGCTCTTATGCCCTCGTTTGTTGTAAATTCCAGGATCAAGGTTTTTCAAGTTTGAATTTATATAACTTCCTCGATCCTACCGGCTGCGCCAAAATTGTTGAGTTTCTAAGTGTACTTCTAGTACTCTCATCTGAGCACCTTTTGATCTGGAACACGACACGGTAATCACACTACGTGCCGTCAAGATGATTGGGCATTTTACTTGATTGTCCCGAGATAGGTAGAGCAGCGATGCGTATGGAGCAGCTTACTAGCTTTACTCCCAGTACGATTCAATGGAGCAGCTTATTAGCGTTACTCCTAGTATATGTGAACGGAGCAGCTTACTAGCTTTACTCCTAGGTACAGATGAATGGAGCAGCTTACTAGCTTTACTCCTAGGTACAGATGAATGGAGCAGCTTACTAGCTTTACTCCTAGGTACAGATGAATGGAGCAGCTTACTAGCTTTACTCCTGGGTAAGTGAAACAACTCGTGTTCTGACTAACTCACTTACTGACTTCTTTATTCAAAATCACAGTTTATTTATACAGTTTTTCACTTAATACTATTGTTATTCTCTTACTACGCTAAGCTAATTTCATCACAGCATTTATTCGTATATAAATATTATTTCCGCAAAGTGTTTCTTTGTGGCATTCATAATTTAATTTCCGCAAAGCTTTTGCCGTTTTGTTGTTATTACATCACGGCATTCATCGCTTTCACATGTACATACATAAATACTTCCGCAGACCGTTCGCCGCTTTGCTGCTATTATGACATCATCGTGAACCATTGTTTCGTTCACCTGAGTTCTAGATCTACCGCTGGCGCAAGGTTATCAAATTGCATCGTGTGAAATCTTGCGCGCAGGGGATTGTGTCACTGCCTTCACTTGTTTCTTTATATGATTAAGAAATTGGTGTAGGTCAGTAGCGAGTGACTTTACTGAACTTGCAAATATGTTTGTAGATATATGTTTATACTTGCAGCTGGGAATTGTAATTCTGCTTACAATGAGAATGCTGTAGGTATGTACATATCTACATGTTTGGCATTTGTTTATTGATACATGAATTTTAGAATTCTGCGTGAAGCGAAATCGATTCAGAGATGCATGCATGTATGTATATACATGTTTAATTGATGCTCTGTATGTAACAGTTGTTGTACTGCCAAGATATTGGTTTCTTGGCAGTCTGCATGTAATTTGCTTATTTCCATAGTTTTTATATGCTACTTTGTTATATTAGTTGCTTTAAAGTAATATCTGTTTATCTTTTTCATTTCAGATGCGTTCCTGTGTTGGTGGATATCTGTAGCTGAAACTGGAGGAATCAGGAGACTCTAAGGCAAGTATGAAATATTTAACATATTTGTTTTTTAATGTTTTTTTATTTTAGCTGTGCTCAACATAGTGTATTATCTCTAAACTATCAAGTTTAGATGGTCTCAGTCTTTGTTACTAACCCCTTCTGGGTTAGTCCTCATCTGAAGGATTTCACTTACCTGTCCGTCCCTTCTTCTCTTTTCCTCCAATAAACGAATGTCACAGTGTCAGCAAGTGCGGATGGAGTCTCAGCGAATATTTTTTTTATAGTGTATTATCTCTAAACTATCAAGTTTAGATGGTCTCAGTCTTTGTTACTAACCTCTTCTGGGTTAGCCTTCATCTGAAGGATTTCACTTTTCTGTCTCTTCTTCTCTTTTCCTCCAATAAACGAATGTCACAGTGTCAGCAAGAGCGGACGGAGGCTCAGCGAATATTTTTTTTATAGTGTATTATCTCTAAACTATCATGTTTAGATGGTCTCAGTCTTTGTTACTAACCTCTTCTCGGTTAGCCTTCATCTGAAGGATTTCACTTTTCTGTCTCCTGTTCTCTTTTCCTCCAATAAACGAATGTCACAGTGTCAGCAAGTGCGGATGGAGTTTCAGCGAATATTTTTTTTTATAGTGTATTATCTCTAAACTATCAAGTTTAGATGGTCTCAGTCTTTGTTACTAACTCCTTCTGGGTTAGCCTACATCTGAAGGATTTTACTTTCCTGTCCTCTCTTCAATTTCCTTAGAGCTGGAACATGCTTGCCGCATTCCGCGGGATTTCCGTCATCCTGAGTGAGTTGATAGATAAATTCTATCTGTTACGAAGCAATTTCCTCTCTTATGACTGGGGGATTTCCGGGATGTTGTGACCGGATTTAACAGAACACAGAACGCTGAGTGGCGGCGTTTCACCGACGAAGTCGTGGTCTCGAGCCGAACATTCCCGCACCCAATAAATCGATCGTTGCACCTCTTCCTGGCCAGCTCATTGGGCAAGGCGAGTTGATAGACGACGTCTATCTATAGATCAGCCCTCCCTCGTCCAAGACGAACTGGGATCAAGGCCGCAGATGGGATCCGATTTCTCAATAACCCAGGGTACAGTGTATGCCCGGCTTGAGACTCTGGTGGGTCGTCCCCACGTTGGGCATTGCTAGAATGGTTCCACCCATACCTCCCGCTGGTTTAAGGGTGTTGGGTTTTGTTTGGCCCGGTCTGAGACTCTTTTCTCGGTGGGTCGTCCCCACGTTGTAGCGTTCTGCCCTCACCCTACCTTTCGGTTTTTTTCTTGTTTTTTTACCCACCTTAAATTCCCTTTTCCTCTCTTAAAATTTTTTTTTATTATTATTATTAAGCATTTTTTTTTCTTTCATTTACATTTTATTTTTCGGGAACCTAAAAAGGGGATAAAATTTAGTTATTTTCGAGAAGTAGCCCTATGCTTCTTCTCCATATTACAAATTCCTGAAAAGGGGTAAAAATTTAAATATTTTCGAGAAGTAGCCCTATGCTACTTCTCCATATTACAAAACCCTGAAAAGAAGAAAAAAACGTAAAACCTGAAGGGAAAGCAACAAAAAGTAAAATATTTTAAATGAAAAAAAAACAAAAATTCCAGTTTGTGCAAAATACACACAAATTATAATTTTCTACATAAAACTTACCGCTAGTCACCAACATCCAGGAGACGAAAACGGCAATTCGCCTAGCCGTAAAATATCGCGCGATACCCACACTTTGCGAAACCGACAAAAAATTCCGAGAAATTTTATCACACAAAATAGCCGATGGCAATGATTTTGCCTAAAAATCATACACGCACACCCGTACGTAGTCAGCAGCACCGCAGCCCGAAGAGATATCGGTAATCGACCGAACCAAAACAAAGAACAGAAAAATGCTCGCTTACCAGTGGTTGTGTCAAGAACGGCTGGAATGTAGTGAGACTGCGTGTAGTCGAGAGTTGGATTTTCGAAGTTGACCAAGGCTGACCGGCGCGAACGTTGATCGAGAAAAGATTTTTTATTGATTTTGATTTGGATTATAGAAATAAAGATTCATTTAGTGCGTATATTACCAGTGCATATCGTGTGTATTTTGGCACAATTACCTGAAAATAAATGCATGTAGTTACCTGTGCATATCTTGCGAACTTTGGTACAGTTATCTGAAAATTAAGAAAATTATTAGTGAATTTAAATTTCTGAAACAGATTATAGAAATATAAATCATTTAGTGTATATTTCTACCTGTGCATATCTTGCGAACTTTGGCACAGTTACCTGAAAATAAAGAAAATTATTAGTGAATTTAAATTTCTGAAACAGATTATAGAAATGTAAATCATTTAGTGTATATATTTACCTGTGCATATCTTGTAAAGTTTGGTACAGTTACCTGAAAATAAAGGAGATTATTAGTGAATTTCAATTTCTGAAAAAGATCATTATAGAAACAAAGATTTAATTAGTGGGGTATTTACCTGTGCATATCTTATGAATTTTGGCACAATCATCTGGAAATCAAGAAAGTTATTATTTATAAAAGAAATAAAGATTGATTAGTGCGTATATTTACCTGTGCATATCTAATGAACTTTGTCACGATTATCTGAAAATTAAGTATTGTTAGTGAATTTAAATTTATTTTATAAAGGAAATAAAGGCCATTTAGTACATATATTTACCTGTGCATACCTTGCGAAGTTCGGCACGATTATCTGAAAATAAAGAAAATTATTAATTATAAAAGAAATAAAGATTGATTAGTGCGTATATTACCTGTGCATATCGTGTGAATTTTGGCACAATTATCTGAAAATAAATTATTAGTGAAGTTAAATTTTCGAAAAGGATTATAAAAGAAATAAACATCATTTAGTGCGTCTATTACATGTGAATATCTTATACATTTCGGCACATTCCCAGTTTTCGTTTGTTTGGTTCTATATCTGCAAAGATAAGTTTTCGTTCAGTATAAATGAGTAGATTAGAAACTGTTATATAAAGAATATATATATTTACCTGTGATTCTGTGCACTGGGATTTCTAAAGTGAATGGATCTAAATTAAAATTAAAGTGAATTTTGATAGATTATCATATATAGAATACTTAAATTTACCTGCAATTTTGTACATTCGGATCTCCATTACAAAAGAATTCCATTAAACGCAAAAGTGAATAGATCTAAATTAAAATTAAAATGAATTTTGATAGATTATTCTATAAAGTATATCTATATATTTACCTGTGATTTTGTACATTCGGATCTCTATTACAAAAGAATTCCATTAAAGGCAAAAGTGAAGGAACTAAAACAAATTGTCAGTAAGTGAATAAAGTAAAGTGAACTTTTATGGATTACGATATATGTATTTACCTGCGGTTTGGCATATGCACCTTTATTCTTTTTTTGTATCGATTGCTAATGATATGCCCTTGTGAATTTACACCGAATTGTTACCTGTAAAGACATGAAAATTTCAGTGCATCGGATCGTGCGAGATATCCACGTTTGGTGCTACACACCTTATTACCTGCGAGATTAGCGGTTTCACCAACGTAACAACTACAGGCACAAGATAAGTATCTCAGTTTTAATATTTTCGTCAGTCAATCTTGAGAATTCGTTAAGTCCCTGGCTAGTAACACTCGGCAGCTAAGCACTCAAAATTCTACATACATTGGCTTCTTAGATGAGCCATATTGTTAGTCGCCTTATGAAGGGTGTTTATAGCTCTCTTGATGCCACTCTTAATGAACCCACGTTGAGGATACGCCGATCCGGGCAGTCCAATCACATCATAACCCTGATTGAGACATATTCAATACGAAGAGAGTACACGGCGACCATTGAGATAATCACAAGGTTTTACCACGACTTACTGGTTCATTGTTTGAGTACATGCAAGGTTGATCCAATATGCATGAAGCGACCCTTATGGTCCTATTTATTAGTACTTAGAAGATTCAGTCCAACTTGTCACATTAGCTCACTTTCCCAATTACATTCTTTCATTACTATAGTTTCCTAGGTATATATTATAAGTATAACCGTCGTTAGAATAGGGCTCGAGCAATTTAGGTAGGTAAACTTACGTACTTGTGTTTATTTTTCTTTAGGCGATAAGCTTGTGAAACAGCTAGATTGATTTGATTTCTTTTCGCTCGATGTTGGTGTGAAATCGTTGTGAAACCATATCGAGCTAGCCTGCAAGTGGTCGTAAAACCATGCCATTAAATGATTTTATAACGTATTAAATCCTACGCTGTTGTTTTCTCTTCTTATTCCCTTTCCAGATCCGCTCGTCTCCACATGTATGTATACATATAGGTGCCAACTTTAGCGATATGGCTGTAGTGGTCAGCATGATAAGGTAAGAAGCGGCAATGTGGGGTGCAAGGTCATGTAGGGGGACCCCGAACACGCACACGTATCAATGGGGCTAAGGATAACACCCATGCTTTGACACCTTAGCCAGGGTGGATGGGGTCGTTGGGCCCATTCATGTCAAAGCCAGGACTCCCTCAACAACTGGGAGTCCACGTCAGCGCTCTCTTTCTCTCTCTCTTTCCTCTCTCCTGCGTTGCAGCGTCTCCGGGTGTCGTACACTGGTACTGCGCCGCAAAGGTTTCCTCTCATCTATTTTCAGCTGCATGAAGCTTTCTTTCTTTTCTCACAGGTTTTTAGGTTGCACCAGTGGAGACAAGAAACCGGCAACATGATGAAAGGGATTTTTTTTGTGTCCGTCCGTCCGTCTGAACCCCCCAGGAAGAGAAGTCAGTTTCCTTTTTGCACAGCTCTCAAGCACCGAGGGGATGTGGGTGGCAAGAACCACCCCAAGCCGGGCTGATCGCTAGCGGCAATATGCTGTGCGGCCATCCCCATATGTCCCCGAGGTGAATTTTGCAGCAAGAGGTGTCGATTGCAGCACCTATCTATGTTCATGGCAAGATGGATGTAGGAAGGGCTGACAACGGGCGCGCTCTTGGCTACAGAAGGCACCCTGTTTCACAGGTTCTTCACTCGTCCGGCTTTGAAAGGTCTAATGGATCTCGTAGGCGGTACGTGTCAGTTGATCCACCCGAATTTCGGCTTTACTAGGACATCGTTTCTATGGGGAGCAAAGGTCTGTAGTCGCGTGAATTGTTTGATTAGCTTTGTGGTGACACTGGCCAAATCTACAATTCACCTGTACCACATGAAAGTCGAAGATGGGAATCAGAGCACTGACCCACAACATCACGACCACGCCCTTAAGCGCCACTTCGTTGACAGATTGAAGAGACGTTTACGTCTTGTATATCTGGAAATGAACGGAGACACATTCAACTGCACATGGCAACCGCTATCGTCGGTGCAGAACGGAGCTCTTGTGTTTCGCTGGTGATAGCAGGCCACAGGCTTCTCCCCGCTTAGGAATCGTTGCAAGTGTTGTGGGAAGGATAAGCAATCTGTTAGGGGATGATGAGGGCAGTTTGTAGAAGTCTATGATACTACAGGCTGCACTCGCGGGACTCTATAACGGTATCGGGTAAATTTTTCGTTCGTTCAGTCATTTATTTTTAATTCTGTTTCGGTCTCGGTGCTAAATTACAACATTTCTTGGTGAAAATTCGTTCGTTTGCTAATTCTTGGATCTGCCACTTACCCAATTGTCAAAATTGGGACGTAAATTAATTGTTTTCTATCTTCTAGGCCTTTTTCAAAATTATCGGTTATCGGTTTATATTGTCTCTTTTGAGAATTTTGTCTTGTTTGTTTTCCTTTTGTTTGTGTTATTTTTCTTGTTTATCAGTTTTTCTAATAGTTTAAAATGTTCTTATTCGTCCCTATTGACATTTTATACAATATAGTTTAGCTAGCGTCTTTTTTTTTAACACTTTGTAGAGCCTTTTGTCACCTATTTTTAACGAATTCTTAAAAGAGCCAAAGAGCCAACAATAAAAGAGTCATACACATAAAAAAAAAATATTATTATTATTATTTGTCGCAGTGATCGGACGCGTCAATTTGAGTTCCGTGAAATTTCAAAAAATCACGCGTAAAAATAGTGAAAAAGGGAGAAAAGTTAAGAATATTGTGTGTGTTGTTCTACTTGTTATCTCTAAAAAATTTGGTGGAAAAAGCTAATTAAAACGAATTTGAAAAGTGTGAAAAATCAAAAAATATTGTGACATTTCAAGAATTTAATTTAATTTCGGTCGTTGCCATGACAGTAAAGAATTTCTAGTGCAAATTCAAAGTGGGATATCTTGATTAATAAATAATTTTGGACACTGATCAGACGATCATAACATACAATGACCCCACAACATACCAATCAATAATTCTGCATACCATTGCTGCATTCCACAAAAAATAATCCGCATGAAAATGCAACTCGCGCAAATACTGCAACTAGCGCAATGTTATTCGACTGTACAGCAATAAATGCAAGTAAAGCAAACTCGTTCACCTTTGCTTAAAATAAAATGGAAAACAATAATATTTAGGCGTAAGCAATTAATATGTATGAATTGATCGATGTTTTGGAATAAAGTAGAGTTTTTCATTATACGCAAAACAGTAGTTACTTTTTTTAGAGCTTTGCTACGCCCCCACCAGTGGTAAGCGTACTTCTAGCATTACACCGACGCCCCCACAAGTGGTAAGCGTTAATTAACCTTTCGGTTCCCATACCGAACATTGGTCCTTCGAGCCTTTTTACAGCATATCCTATCAGAAGGAAGGAAGTCTACTAGCTGGTCTTAGCTTCAACTAAAGTTCACGGCGATTTCGATTTCTATCAGAAGGAAGGAAGTCTACTAGCTGGTCTTATCTTTAGCCACAATTCACTGCGCTGGACAATTTCCATTAGAAGGAAGACACTAACAAGCCAGAAGGAAACTTAACAGAAGATCCAACTTCAGCATGGATGAAGCGGCACTATTGCAAACGGAATGCCTAGACGACATTCTTAAAATTAAAATTAATTTTAAAAAAGACGGTGATGAGCGAAAAACAAAAATATACCTACTGGCAAGACTTGACCGACTTGAAGGTTTGTGGGCTGAATTTTTAAAAAGAGATACGGAAATAAGGGAATTAAAACGTACAAATCCCAAGCATCAGTATTTCGAGAAGCAATTCTTCAAAGAATCAGAAAAACATTACGACGCTATTTCTGAATTATTGCTGAATAAACTGGAAGAATTATTGGAAGAGGAAAAATCCATGGTTGAACATGATACCAGCAAAATGGATGATCACATGAAACGTTTCCGTGTTCAGCAAGAAACAATCCAATTGTTTAAAAGATTAGTGGAATCTATAAAAGGAGAAGCAGAGAACGTGCACTCCAATTTTTATTACCAACATAAGCTAAACACCATTAAAGCTTACTGGGATAATATAGCGCTAAATAATACTAATATGATAGCTAGTCCAACTGAGATATACAAAGAGTACAGTGAAAACAAAGTGTTTCAGGCCACTGAGGACATCTACCAAGATATTGTCATATTTTTGCAAGAAAAAATAGGTACCTTCCAAAGAAGCGATGATGACATCAAGCTACCTAGATTAGCAATACCTATGTTCGATGGAGACTATCAAAGCTGGACATCATTTCATGATATATTCATCAGGCTGATTCACAACAACAGCAGGCTGGGAGGGGCTGAGAAGATGCAGTACTTAAAAACTCATATGAAGAGAGAAGCCGCCAGTCTATTACAACACCTCACAACTTCAGATGTCAATTACAAGACTGCATGGCAGTTGCTCCATGATAGATACAATAATAAAAGGAAGCTCTTCTCAGTTCAAGTACAGGTACTACTAGCCCAACCCAAGCTAGACCACGAGACGGCTGTTGGTATTCGCAAACTTCACGATACAACAAAAGAATGCTTACACGCAATATCCAATCTTGGTATAGATACTAGCGACTGGGCTCCACTAATAGTTCATCTAATAATTCAGAAATTAGACCTCGAAAGCCACAAGTTGTATGAGCAAGGTTTAGAAAAGCCTCGAGAGCTTCCAACGTATGACGTTCTATTTCGCTTTTTAGAAAATAGATTTCAATCGTTGGAATCACTAAAGGAATCTAAAAAGAAAGAACTCATGCCACAGAAAATTATGCGGCCCCTTAAAAACCAAGACTGGTCCCGCTTCAAGGCATATCACTCTACTACAAATGCGGCTAAATGCCAGTACTGTCATCAACCGCACAAAATATACATGTGTCAAGCATTTAAAGCTTTATCAATTTATGAGAGAAAACGATATATTGAGAACAACAAATTGTGTGGTAACTGTTTAACCCACAAAAATGATGAGAGATGTCACAGAAAGTTCAAATGCAGTATGTACAAACAACCACACCACACGCTCCTACATCAAGAACATAAAATGCAAACAATGAATCATATATCAACGACTGAAGCCGAGCAAGTACAAGCACTTCTATCGAAATATCATCCATCCACATTGCTAGCAACAGCTAGTATTAAAGCAAGAACCGTAGATGGAAGACTGGAAAATTTAAGAGCGTTGATCGATCCAGGATCACAAGCATCCTTTGCATCCGAATCAGCAGCACAAATACTTGGCCTACCAAGATATAAAGCACACGCGGAGATTTCAGGACTTGGAATGGCTGAATACGGAATAGCTCGAAACAAAATAACAATTGAGTTATGCCCACACTTCGCTTCAAACTTTTCAATAAACATTGAAGCACTCATCCTGCCACGCCTCACAAAATTACTTCCACGCAGACAAGTGATAAATTGTAATAACACGGACATCTGGCGAAATACATTATTAGCTGATCCTACGTACGACAAACCAGGACCCATCGACCTTATAATTGGAGCTGACTTTTACCGCTATATCATGATAGACGGCATCAAAAAACACAATGGTCTGATAGCACAGAACACAGAGTTTGGATGGATCTTATCTGACCAAACAGATGACGTTCCAAGTACTTCAATCACTTCTATGGTCTCTTATGCGGAGCTTGACAATACACTCAAAAGGTTTTGGGAGATAGAAAGTGTAGATAATCCTATAGAGGAGTTTTCCCAAGAAAATAGACTCTGCGAAGAACATTTTCAGAAAATACATCAACTGCATACAGATGGTACATATACAGTGAGAATCCCCTTCAAAAACAATATAGAAAAGCTAGGAGAATCCAAACGGAGAGCTACAGCGAGACTACTACAAAATGAGAAAAAATTTTCCAAGAATAAAGAGCTGGAGAAAGATTACAAAATGTTTATGCACAACTACATAACACTTAATCACATGATGGTCTGTATAAATACATTTACAAATGGTTACTATCTACCTCATCAAGCAATCATCAAGGAAGACAGCACAACCACGAAACTGAGGGTAGTATTTGATGCCTCGACGAAAACCACTAGTGGTATCAGTCTTAATGATACCATGCATGTTGGACCAAAATTGCAAAGAGACCTCTCCGAAATACTACTAAGATGGCGTAAACATCGATATGTTTTTACTGCCGATAATGAAAAAATGTATCGGCAGATAAAGATACACAACGACGACATAGAATACCAAAAAATTCTTTGGAGAATCTCCGATAGTCAGCCTATCAAAGAATACTGATTGACAACAGTCACATATGGAACAGCAGCAGCACCATATTTGGCTCTACGTACGCTTCAGCAATTGGCACTAGATGAAAAAGAGGCATATAGTCGAGCTTCACAGACTTTAGTAACTGATTTTTATGTAGACGACCTGATGACGGGAGCTAACACTCGCCACGATGCCAAAATGATTCAAAAAGAGCTCACCAGTCTCCTTTCAGCAGGAGGATTCAAACTGCGCAAGTGGACTACCAACCACCAAGATTTATTGGAAGCAATACCAGAGGATCTTAGAGAAAAGGGTACACAGGAAATCAGCGATGAAGACACCATCATAACTCTTGGCATACGCTGGTGCCCATCAAGTGACTGTTTTCAATTTAAAGTCAGGCTATCTCCAGCAGACCAGATAGCAACAAAACGATCAGTCCTATCAGACATCGCCAAGATCTTTGATCCACTAGGATGGCTATCACCTGTCATCATACAAGCCAAGATTCTTATGCAAGAACTCTGGGTAACAAAACTGTCCTGGAACGCAGTACTTCCACCTGAATTAATGGCGAAATGGACAAGATTTAAAAATGAATTGACATCTGTCCAGACAATAAAAATATACCGTTGGATAAAATACACCCATTGGAGTAATGGAATGGAGATACATGGATTTTGCGACGCGTCCGAAAAAGCATACGCTGCAGTGATATATAGCAGAGTTGAGAATTCACTCGGAGAAATTTCAGTTACAATGCTCACTGCCAAAACTAAGGTCGCACCAATTCGAAAAGAATGCACCCTTCCTCGACTAGAGCTATGCGCAGCAGTTCTATTAACACAACTTCTTAAAAAGGTAGCCAAGGCATTAGACATTTCGGAAACTGCTCTGTATGCATGGACCGATTCCTCAATCACCTTAGCATGGATAAAAGGTGATCCTAGCAGATGGAATACGTTTGTAGCTAATCGAGTGGTTGAAATAAAAAGATTTATTAGACCAGAACAGTGGCAGCATATAAAAACTGACGAAAATCCTGCTGACTGTGCATCAAGAGGAATACATCCAACACTGCTAAAAGCACATCCTCTATGGTCGAGCGGGCCCAAATGGCAATCATTATCAAAAAATAAATGGCCTACCTTGTTAAACAATAATTACAGAACTAGTACAGAAATCCGGGAACACCATCCAGTATTACATGTCAATACAAAGACAACTGACATACTGGAAAGATTTTCAAATCTATCCCGAATGATACGTGTTCTGACATACTGCAAACGATTTGCCACCTTCTGTAAGAAAAAGGAGCCGCTTACAAACGAATTCACTACCGAAGAACTCCATACCACACTAACCAACATAATTAAAACGGTTCAACAGGAATATTTTCATCACGAAGTACACCAACTGGAAACGCAGCAAAGTTTGAACAAATCCAGCAAATTACTCACACTCTCGCCGTTCCTGGATGAAAGGGGATTATTGAGAGTAGGGGGAAGACTGGAAAACTCCCTACTCCCCTATGATGAGAAACATCCCTTCATACTTCCCCATAATCATCACTTTACGACACTTGTTGTCCTAGACGCGCATGAAAGGACACTACACGGAGGAAACCAGAACACACATGCATATGTACTTCGCCGGTAAGACGTCTCATACACAACTGTACGACCTGCTGCCGTTATAGAGCAACAACGGCCAGACAACTTATGGGCACCTTACCAGGCCCAAGAGTCATTCCATCACAGCCCTTTAGTCACACTGGATTGGACTATGCAGGTCCATTTAACATTCGATTATCGCCAGGACGAGGCACTAAAGTGTACAAAGGATATACCGTAAACTTCGTATGCCTTTCTACAAAAGCATTGCACTTAGAGGCAGTTAGTAATATGCCTACAGAAGGGTTTCTTGCCGCCTTCAAACGTTTCACATCCAGAAGAGGCCTTTGTACAAATCTATACAGTGACAACGGTACCACCTTCGTAGGAGCCAAAAACGAGCTAGATAAGCAATTCAACCTCGCCGTAAAAGAAATTCACAAACACTCATCCAAGAAGATTACTACTAACGGAACTCAATGGCACTTCATACCACCAGCAGCACCACACTTCGGCGGACTATGGGAAGCCGGTGTAAAATCAGTGAAGTATCATCTCAAACGAATTGCAGGAGAGATAAATTTCACTTTTGAAGAATTCTCAACGCTACTATGCCAAATTGAAGCGTGTTTAAATTCGCGTCCATTGTGCCCACTCAGTAACAAGCCTAGTGAGTTGACAGCAATCACACCGGGGCACTTCCTAATTGGAAGCTCCATAATTATACCTCCTGAACCAACTCCTCCGGAAAAACAAATACACTGCTTGAAACAATTGGAGCTCTTAACCAAGCTAAAAAATGACTTTTGGAAAGTGTGGTCCACAGAATATCTGTCGAGATTACAGCAAAGGCCTAAATGGACTAAACAACAGAATAACATTCAGGAAGGAGACTTAGTACTCATAACTGATGAATCCGTACCCCCAGCACGATGGCCGTTGGGAAGAGTAATTCAGGTACATCCAGGGAAAGACGGACTAGTACGCGTAGTTCATGTTCGCACAGCAAAAACTACGTTAGAACGACCAATAGCAAAACTGTGCAAATTGCCGTACGACAAAGAAGAACTGCCAAACACTGACAATAATCAGTCATCAAAAAATTCACTAAACAACAAGTGTATGGCTTCCAAACAGCAGTCCAGAAAAGACCACGCATTCATCCGACCAATATTCGCATCAGACCATCAATAGAAGAACTTAAAAGGACATGCCTCCATCACGTCATTACTACTACTAAACTGTGTACTACCAATCTTCACGACAACAATATTACCAACGATGGAAAACCTCAGAAAGATCACAGAGAAACAACTTATAGACATTCAAGAGTTCGAACACAATCCAGGAATCTATTTTGAAGACCTAGGAAATCTTCATATGGTCAACAATGAATGGAACACGATAGTCTATTACAATCTGAGTACATACTATCAGCAGTTAGAGGGATTCGAGCTGTGTTTAAAGAAACTGGAAGAGTTGTGCGACCAGATGATAACATACCGTTATTTCTGCAACGCCATCTTTATAGAGGTGTCGCATAAGGTACAAGAAATGAAACACAATAATCTCATCCTTCACACCAGAAACGGAAATGGAAAATGCATAAAAAGACAACGTAGAGCTCCACTAGAAATCATAGGAGCACTCCAAAATAGTTTGTTTGGAGTACTGGATCAAAACTATGCTACTTATATTGAAGAAGAAATACATAAACTCAAAGACAATGAGGATTACCTTTTAGATCTCGCCAAGAATCAAACATAAGTAATAGAGGTCACTACAAACGTGCTAAAAAAGACTACCGAACAAATACAACGTCAATTCGAAGCTTTCAACGAACACATTACAGCAAACTTTGAAACCCTCCGGCGAGGAGTGGAAGAAAACAAAGGGATACAGACCTTCACCGCTATGACCTCTTACCTCAATTTACTTATAACCACATATGAGAGGACGCAAAATGAATTTATAAACTTATTAGTGGACTCTCATAGCGGGAAAATTAGTCCCTTTTTGCTAACTCCGATGCAATTGCGGTGTCAAATTAAATTCATAAGAGAGCACATAACATCATCTCTCATAATTCCAGGCGAAGGTAGCTCAGAAGATCTACTGAATCTATATAAAATAATAACTGTCAGAAGTAGGATCACAACTGACTACATCATTTTTAAAATTCGCATACCACTCCCGAGCGAAGGCCTCTACCAATTATTTCGAATATATCCTGTCCCTACAAGACACCAATCAGATATTCATCTACATAGAACCATCATCAGACTACTTGGCTACAACACTTCATAGAGACTTTTTTACCTCATGACCACAAATGAAATCAAGGATTGCATTACAACCGAAAAACTGGGATTATTATGCCAACAGCACCATCCGATCTACTCAGTACACTCATCTCTTTACCAGTGTGAAATGCGGCTCCTCAATCACCAAGCAGTAAAACCACATATATGTAAAATCAAAAAGACAACTCCCTCTCAATATTGGGTCCAACAAGAGCAGCGAAACCACTGGATATACGTTGTCAACAACGAGACTACAATTAATGTAGTATGTGGAAAAAGGGTTGCTATAAAAACATTAAGTAGAAGCGGAATCATCAGGTTAGGGGAAGACTGTACCATAAAACATCAGACAATAAGCAATAATATTTAGGCGTAAGCAATTAATATGTATAAATTGATCGATGTTTTGGAATAAAGTAGAGTTTTTCATTATACGCAAAACAGTAGTTACTTTTTTTAGAGTTTTGCTACGCCCCCACCAGTGGTAAGCGTACTTCTAGCATTACACCGACGCCCCCACAAGTGGTAAGCGTTAATTAACCTTTCGGTTCCCATACCGAACAAACACAAGTAAAAGAATAAAAATTTGTAATAAAAAATAAGTCTTATTTACTCTGCCGCGCTCATAATGAGCTCAAGCAGCAACGAATCTGTGGGGACTGATGATCCCCTCAAATTGAATGGGAGGAGGAAGAAGAGTAATAAGTCTTCTTCTTCCGAAAAAAATAACCACGGCCCACAGAAAAGGCCATTAAGGGTCGTACTCAAGAGGCCGTAAAGCAGACAGTAACCAGGGCAACGGATGCAGCCTGAGAAGTACCTGGGGCGTCGGCTGCTACAATGGCGGCTACCCCAGCAGCACCTGAAGTAAAAGGACAACGTCCGAAATTATCGGAAGTTGTCGGCTTGGTACTGAGGCCACCGCTTTCTTCAAGCGTCCCCAAAAAGCAGGCAACAGTACCAGTAGGACCAGCAGCAGCACCACGATCCCCAGCGTTAGTGTCCGGGATTACATATGCTCAGGTAAATGGCAGTTGCAAACAAGCTTACAAAATAGAAATATTGAGTAAAGGCATCACTCCTCGTCCAGCCCCATTGGACGCACGTAAGCCTCGGCCCAAGACCAGTGGGGCTCCAGCCCTTCTTCGACGGGAGATGTGAGAGCTACGGTATGCAGCTCGAGCACATCAGAGGATGTCCTCAGAGCGCATACCTGAAGGCAATCTTCCGCGTCGTCTCCTGTGAACAGTTATTCTCCATGGAGGTAATAGCTGGGGGAGAGTGCTACCAAGCTTGAGGGCATCAAGGTGGAGGGTAGACAACTTGTGCCGTTCCCACTCAGGGAAACGTCCACAAAAGTCGTGTTTTCACGGGTCGCTATGCTAGCCCAACATGAAGACCTCTCGAATTTCCTTGGGAGATTCGACAATGTTCATGGAAAGATTCGCGCCATTCCCATTAAAATTGGGGACGAGGGTCTCGGGCAGGGTATCTTCGGTTCTAGCCGGGAGGCGTCCATTACCTTGAATAAGGGGTATACGCTTCCGTCAGGCTTTTACCTGAGCATATCCGCCTCGAGATACTGGATTGACGTGGGCACCGAAGCGAAATGCCATGCTTGCCATTTGGTAGGGCATTATATTGCTGACTACCCCAGGAGAACCGGGAAGAAGGCTGAACCGAGGGTTCCCTCGAAGGAAGGCACTACTATAGTAGTCGATCAGGAGAGAGAGTCTCTGGCCGGCACTCAACTTGCTGTTTCAAAGCAGCCAGTGGTTAAGGTGCCTGAAGTTGTCCTACAGGCATACAAAATTATGGCTGTAAACGGCGCCACGTCGGCACGTGAAAACACGGCTACTTCCGACGAGGAGTCGACTAGCCATCTAGTGAAAAAAAGAGGACGAGGAGGAAGAAAGTTGACCGGGTGATGCTGCCTCCTCCAGAGCCAGCAAAGCCAGTCGCATCAAAGCGGCCCCACTCGGAGGAGGACGATAGTGGAGCTGGCATTTCGAAGGTTGTTTTGAGGGAGGTGGAAGTATCTCTCGAGCAGCTTTCGGACTGCGACATGACCGGTTTGGATGAGACTGGTCTTTCGAGCTTCGGTGGCTACGAGTCGTGTGATAGCATCATTTCGACTGGTAGCCAATTTGAAGTCTCGAAGGAGAAGGAGACCCTTCCTAGGAAGGAGATCTCCGAAATTCTTGCCCAGCTTCAGTACAAGAAGAGTTCAGATAAAATCTGGAGTATTCTTGTATAGGAGCTGGAGAGGACAGAGTTGTTACTTCCTCAGCTTTAAGTCCAACAACAGGAGTCAAGGAAGAAGAGGAAGTACAACGATGAAGCTCTGTTAGAACGACTTCATAGGATGGTGGAGGAGTTGATACAGGAGCATCGCTTGGCCGATTCTCCTCGTCCGAAGACGTCGTACCATCATTGTTTGAGCTTCTTATCTTTTTGAATGTGCAAGATAGCTTCTATCAACTTCGAGGGTTTAAGTGCACATACAGGGTTACACAGTACAATCGAACATGTCAAAATGTTCGATATAGACATCGCGATTCTACAGGAGACGTATTTTACACAAGACACAATGCAATGTTTGACACACATGCGCCTCGCCGAGGCTCAGGGGTGGCAATCATTGTATCCAACATATTTACACTATGGTCACCTGTCTATCAAGATATGGTCCCAGGCTTCGCTTCTTCCTTGGACTTTGTCATTCAAGACAAACATATCAAGGTAGTAAACGTGTACCTTCCTCATGACCAGGACATATCTTAAATGGCATAAGTTCTATGAAAGGCCGGAACTTCTGTACACTTACGATTGCTGCTAAGCATTCCTGCTTTTTGACTGTGAAATTTCGCTGTTCTGAATTCAACTTTTGCGAAACGTAGGCTATTGGCTACTCGTGGCCATCGTCATCTAGTTGCATCAGCACTCCGCTAATACCTTGCTGGCTCGCATCGCACTGTATAATGAACATGTTGTGACCCGGGTGCCTATTGACCAGAATCACTACCATAAAACAAATACGCCAATATCTTGCCCTGGGCAATATATTGGCGTACTACAAATTGACCCTGAAAATCAAAAATATTTTAATTTAATTTCAATTTTAAATGCATTTACGTACTGCAACAAAATGCAATTAAGCATAAATTGCATTTTGTTATCAGCCGTTCACACGGCATGTGTACTTACCTACATGCAGTACCATGTACATACTTACATACAGCTTTTCCGCTAAATTCATAAAACTTAAACGTATGTACATACAGACACACAATTATTGTCTTCGCCTAAAATATTATTCTTACAAGACACAAGTGCATATCAGATTTCATGCATATGCACAGTGTCTAAACTTTTTGTACATTCCGACGTACGATTTTTCACGTCGTGCGAAAGTAATAAAAAGAAAAAAGAAGCTTTAATGGGCACCTGGGGCCAGCGAGCCCGATCCTCGGGGAATTTCTGCAAAAACCGTCGAGCCGTGCATTGCGAGTAATCTTAGAATTTTCTAATTTGTGAATCTTTTAAATTTTCCAATTGTGTAACTTTTGCTACTGAAATCTGCTAATTTGTGAATCATTAAATTTCCCAATTTGTGCAACTTTAACTATTGAAATTTTCAAATTTGTGAATCTTTTAAATTTTCAAATTGTGTAACTTTAGCTATTGAAATCTGCTAATTTGTGAATCATTCAATTTCCCAATTTGTGCAACTTTAACTATTGAAATTGTATAATTTGTGAATCTATTAAATTTTCTAATTTGTGAATCATTAAATTTTCCAATTTGTAAATCTCTAACTATTGAAAGTGATCATTATAACAAAAAATTCTAATTGAAGCGAAGTGTTTAATTGCCTTGATTAGGAGTAATTCTATCCCGTCTCAGGTCGTGTGCTCTCTATCTCAGAGCACGGCACACGACGACACAACAACTGGTGGCAGCGGTGGCCCAAATCAGTGCCAATGAAAATAAAAACAAATTGGCGAAATCAAAATTAAAAAGTTAATAATTAAAATAAAATAATAATAAAGCCCACACGCACAATAACTGGTGGCAGCGGAACTTTCAAAAACAAATCAGTGCCATTAATCGATTAAATAAATAAAAAAAAAATAAAAATTCGGTGTAAAAAAATAAATTAATAAATAAACCAATAAAAAAAAAAAAAATAAAATAATAAAATCCCTACCACGAAACTGTAACAAATTGGCAGCAACGACATAATAGAAAACAAACAAAATCAAATTAACAACAATAGATAAACAAAATTTAATTTATAAAAACAAAAGTCTATTGAATTAATAAATAAATCAACGAAAATAACAATCGACAAAAAAATAAGCCCGGGTACCCTTAAAACAGGGTACATAGAGGATATAATATAACAGTTCAGAGTGCCATAGTGCTCCAACGTGGGAATTTTGCGAGGCTTCATCCGTGCCCCAATTAAGACGTTTTGCAAGGAAGGGAGGAAGGAAGACAATAACGGTAACCCCAACGCAACAACAACTCTGTTGCGTTTAGTGTTCACTTCTCCACCAACATTTACAACCCAGGAAACATAAAAAGAAGCAAAAGAAGTGGAAAATCGAACATCCATCAACTATATGTACATAGCATCATCATAAAAATAAAGGAATATACCAGTAACTCTAATTATAATTAAGGGTAGCGTGAAGAATTCTTCCTTTTCCTAATATTTCAATTATACTTTTGCAATTAATATATCTAAACACGTATAGATCACCTTTTTTTTTGTTTAACTATACAAATTAATATATATATACGTATACATTTTTTTGTTACTTTGCAAGTGAATATAGAAGTGAGAGATTTTTAGTTAAAAGAAGTGATACCAATAATTCCCTATCCTATAACCAATTTTCTTCTTCTAATGTACGTATATAGACAACTTGCTTAACAAAAGCATTTCCTGAAAATTTCCGGTTTAATTTAAGGAAACGCTCAATTCAACACAGAAAAATTGAAATCCGCTCTTCCTAGAAGCAACCTCTGCGGCAAGACTTCGTAAGCTTGCTGGTCAGAGGACTTCGACAAAAATTAAATATCAATCCCCTGCGGTAGGACCTCGTGAGCCTATCGGTCAGGAGAAAGATATTGATTGGAAGGATTGATCTCAAATATTGACCCAAATATTTTCCCTCACATAATTTTTTACCTTCCCCTTATTCCCAATTTTACTAATCCATGACACAAAACAAGACATAAAAAAAAAACAATTTTATATATACACAATATTCGAAAATTCTATCTTTTATTATAAATGTGCTTTTCAAAAAAAAAAAATATATAAACAAATAAATGAAAATTATGGATGTTGCTACATAACGATAATTCCTTTGCTGTCCCTGATACAATTTTTTTTTCTTCCTGGGAAAGTCTGGTCTTCCGATGGAAATTGGTTTCTTATATAAGTATATTGAGATTCCTAGTAATTTACTTGTGGTCTATACCTTTTCCGTCGCTCAACCATATGTACATATTCACATATAACAAACCGATTCGCAACTTATTACTGTTTGAAAATTTGACGATTAGTTTTCTACTCGGTTGTGTTTTTTTTAAATACAATTTTGTCACATTTTCTATAAGCCCACTCCCAAATTCAACCAAATCGAAGCTCGAAACGGACGTTCCTAATATTAAAAAAAAATCTACATCATACCTGTACTAATTTTTCCATCTGTTACTTCAAAAAACTACAATGACTGAAGAAATCGTTTCTTTCGATGAGCTCTGCTCATCTCAAGTAGAAAAAAACAATGCAATTAGGCAAATGCTAGGGATTTATCACCAAGCCGGTAAAGTGAAGCGTACCAATACCTTTGTGAAGGGTAAATTACAACAACTCGAAGAAATGTGGAGCGCCTTCGAGAGAACAGAAGAACAAATAATTAAACGTAAAGACTTCACGACCAATCACGATTATTTCAAAGAATCGTGTCCAGACAAAACTGAGGACTGGTACAGGTTGACGAAAGCAACACTTTCCAAAAGATTGAAATCAATCTCAGAAAGTACTATGAATCAACAAAACCCCTTTCATATCCCATCACCCAGAGCTTCGTGGAGAATTCCAACCAAATAACAAGCCACAGAAACCAATAAAGCAAAAGACGAGACAAAAAACGAAAATATATACAGAATTGTAAATACAAAAATTAACTCAATTACACGACTTATACAGTCATTAAACCCAGATATCTTACCTACGGCTAGCAGAACATATTTAGAACAAAAACTAAATATTCTGAACAAACATTGGGTAAAATTCGAGGAACTCAATAACACATTCCAAATGCAATCTACGTCACAAGATTTAGAAAACAAATATTTCTCCGAAGATGTCTTCTGTAAAACAGAAGCAGAATATGAAGAAGCTGTTATTGCAATCCAAGAACAGCTAGATACCCGCTTCCCTAATTAACAACATGACACCCGAAATAACTCATCACACTTCCACAATGAAAGCACAGAAATTAAAAGTTCACATATTTTCCTATCAGAAATCAAATCGTTAATACCTAATTTTAACAGCGATCCAAAAGACCTCCACAAATTCGTGTCATGTAGCGTTGACATTAAATTTCCCAATTTGTGCAACTTTAACTATTGAAATTTTCTAATTTGTGAATCTTTTAAATTTTCCAATTGTACAACTTTTGCTATTGAAATCTGCTAATTGGTGAATCATTAAATTTCCCAATTTGTGCAACTTTAACTATTGAAATTGTCTAATTTGTGAATCTTTTAAATTTTCTAATTTGTGATTCATTAAAGTTTCAAATTTGTAAAACTCTAACTATTGAAAGTGATCATTATAACAAAAAATTCTAATTGAAGCGAAGTGTTTAATTGCCTTGATTAGGAGTGATTCTATTCTGTCTCAGGTCGTGTGCTCTCTATCTCAGAGCACGGCACACGACGATACAACAACTGGTGGCATCGGTGGCCCAAATCAGTGCCAAGGAAAATAAAAAAAAATTAGCGAAATCAAAATTAAAAAGTTAAAAATTAAAATAAAATAATAATAATGCCCACACACACAACAACTGGTGGCAGCAGAACTTTCAATAACAAATCAGTGCCATTAATCGATTAAATAAAAAAAAAAATTAAAAATTTTTAATCCGTAATTTACAACAACTTAACCCAAATCGGTGTAAAAAAAATTAATTAATAAATAAACCAATAAAAAAATAAATAATAAAATCCCTACCACGAAACTGTAACAAATTGGCAGGAACGACATAATAGAAAATAAACAAAAATCAAATTAACAACAATAGATAAACAAAAAATTATAAACAAAATTTAATTTATAAAAACAAAAGCCTATTGAATTAATAAATAAATCAACGAAAAAACATCAATCGGCTTTATCCCAATACTTACCCAAAAACCCTGTTTTCAATAATTAAAAGTAAGCTATTTGGAGATGCCTACAATGTACCTAAGTACAATGATACAAGCAGGTGGTCAGACTTGAAGCAAATACTAATCGAAACATTCTGTAACATACATACATACAGGCATACATATTGACAATCTAAATTGTAAGCAAGTCCAAACAAAATTAGTCGAAACAAGTAAAAAACAATTTCGACACAGTTCAAATTCTTTAACATGCCTAAATTGTGAAAGAATTTACAAATCATAAATTATCGCCCCATAAAATAAAGAGAAACAAGATTTCATAACCGCAAGCACAATGAATCGCAAGTGCGAAGAAATGCATGTCAACATGCTCTGACTGCATAACAAATTGGTTCACGTATTTCACTGACTGACCCATTTGAAGTGGCCGTAGTAAGAGGCTATTATGCAAGATGTTTTTCTTGTTTTGTTTATCGATAATATTTTCGTGATATTCTGAGTGGACAATTCTTCTTTTCATTCTTTATTGATTTCTGTTAAGAAATATTTTTTTGAGTGGACAATTTTGTTTGGACATGCACTAAATTTTTGTATAAATTAAGTGCACTTTTATATGGAAAAGACAGTTGAATTTTAGTCGAGCAATAGTGCGTTTCAATCTAAAAAGTATTCCGAGCTGCTATCTTTTAGCAAAAGGATCAACCCCAATTGGCGATAAGAGCCGGGGAATTTAAATACAAAAATTATACCCGAGTTAAACTTTAAACTGGCGATAAAACTGCGGCTTCATAGCCATCAATATATACTACCGAGACGCAAGTAAAATCACATCTGATTTCGCCAAAGGTAAAATATATTTATTAAAAATGACGACCTTTCTTCAGGAAAAATCAGCTTTATTATATGGCGACCCTACAAAACGAACCAATGGAACAATTTTTAAGGAATCGAACATTACCAGCGAAGATGACAACATCGTCAAGAAAGATTGATAAAGAAATTAAAGAAATTGAAGCTGAAATTAAAACGATTTCCAGCCAAATCAAAGCGAAATCAAGACAGGAACAGATAAACGAATTAATAACAGAGGAACTTCGAGCCGGCCCTAAACCAATAACCATTGAAGATTACAGGAGTAGAAATATCAATAAAAAATCTACAATTGATGAAAAACAACAAATAAAAACCAAAAGACAAAGAGGAGGAAAAGCTGTGAAGATTAGACAGCAGCTGGCGGAATTATATAGAATCATCCCGATAACAACGGATGATAAGTTAAAAATTCAGCTCATAAATAAAATACAAGGACTAAAATGGGAAACACGCAGTCTAAAGAAGAGATAATAATCGCGCAAACAGCAGCAGCAGCACCAGCAACAGCATCTGCCTCGATCACGCAGATTCACTTTCCAACTGCAATAGGCATGCTAGTAGTAGTTTTAGTATTAATCTTGTTAGTTTATTTTATAAAAATTATTTCAAGAAAGTTATTAGTAAGCAAGTGTTAAAGAACTTAGATAATGCTGATAAGGTTTAGATTTAAGATAGTAGAATCAATAATGGACATATAAAAAAAATATATAAGATTAATCAGAATTTTTTTTGTCTATTTTTATTTGTATGGATAGATGCGAAAATTTAATTAAAGAATTAACGAAAATTTTAGAAACATTCACCAAAAACCCCTCAAGAGAATTTTCGACAAGAAATTTATTAGAAAAAAATAGTGCATCCAGGCAATTAAAAAGAATTTGAAAAGGAAATAAATAAGGTGGAAAAAGCTCTAGCAGAGAATTTGAAACTACGTTTCAACAGCAATTACAGAAGAATACAGCTGAAAATAGGAGAAAAGGGCAGAATAATACTAGAGAGTACAATCCCATCTGACTACGAAGACCTAGAGGAAAATAGCATAAACATGGCAGGTGATTTTGATCTAGCGTTGGCTATAAAAATTATACCAGAATTTACAGGGGAAGAAAAGAAATTAGATAACTTCCTAAACCTCGTGGAATTATACAAAAAGACATTAAAACTTTAAGCCATTCCAGATTTAATAACTTTCGTTTGGTGTGCAAGATTCACAGATAAAGTTACGAATAAATTGACCGCCACAACAAAACCAACAACAGTAGAAGATTTAAAGAAAACGTTAAAAGTGGTATACAAATCATAGAATACTTCACAAAACGTACACCAACAAATATCAACATGTAGACAAGCAGGAATGAAAGTACAAGACTTCTCAGACAGAGTATTGGATCTTGTCTCTGAACTAAACAAAATCCAAATAACAGAATTAGGAGAAGCAAAGAGAGAAATTATATGCAAATTAAATGAGAAAATTGGTTTAAACGCATTCCAGAATGGACTACATGAATCCCTAAAGCCAACAATATTGGCTGCACAACCAAAAAAGCTGAATGAAGCCATAGGACTAGCGAATCAAATTGAGAAACCACTATCTGATGCAACAAGAATTCTACAAATAAGTGGAAATCATCAGGTACATTGGCGACAGCGAAATAGCTACCACAGACCAAATGGAACAAATACTCAAAGCTGGAGGAAAAACAACTTCAGAAATAATAACTGGAGAAATAATAACAGCAACTGGAGAAACGAAAACAGCAACAATGGCCACCCTAGGCAGAATTGGCCAAATAATAGAAACCAAAACCGGAACCAGAATGGTACTTTCAGAAGAAATAACCAAAACTATAGAAGGAATCAAATAAATTTTCTTCAGGAAGACAGCGATTCTCCAAGCCCAGGTCAAGAACGACCAAACAAAAATTAAACGAAGATATAAAAATATGTAACATCAGTAATCACGCCACAAATTATATAACGCTGCAAGATAAAGCAACTAACACAAATCTAAAATTTTTAATCGATTCTGGTGCAGACATATCAATATGCAAGGTAGAAAATATAGAAAGCTGTAATATAAAGCATGAAGACCAGTGTAAAATAACTGGCATAACAAATAATGAAACTTTCTCTCTAGGCAGCACTGAGTTAAAATTAAATTATGCGCACAAGAGTATCAATCACAAATTTCATATGGTAAGTTCTGAGACACCAATCAGAACGGATGGAATATTGGGAAGAGATTTTCGTATGAAATAACTCTGTAAAATAGACTACGAGACGTTCACAATAACAATTGTCATAGACAATGAATAAATCACAATCCCAATGGTCGACAAACACACGAAAGTAATAGAAATACCAGCACGAACAGAGATGATTCTGCCAATAACTTTAAATATAAAGGAAGATAGCGTCATATAGAGTGAAGAAATACAAGAAGGAGTTTTTCTAAGTAATTCAATCATACCAGCAAGAGGGATTGCACATATAAAATTGCTAAATACCAAAGACACGGAAGTCACAGTAAAACCATTTTCACCAATAATACATGCACTACGAGTACATGAGTACATGAGTAAAAAGAATAAATCTAAAGATAGGATTCAAAAGCTGCTAAGTGAACTCAAATTGGAAGGCATGAATGAAAAAGCCAAAGAATCAATAATAGAGATATGCAGAAAATATCAGGACATATTTTACCTAGAGAATGAGAAGTTATCAACAAATAACTTCTACAAGCAACGCATAGCAACAGTGGACGAAAACCCAGTCTACATAAAGAACTACAGGTTATCACATTCACAAATTGAGCAAATTAATAAAGAAGTTGACAAATTAATAGAAAATGATATAATTGAACCATCAGTAAGCCCATATAACTCACCACTACTGATTGTTCCAAAGAAGTCAGAAAAATAAAAGAAATGGAGACTAGTAATAGACTTTAGACAGCTCAACAAAAAAGTAGTGAACGATAAATACCCACTAACACGTCTAGAAGATGTATTAGACCGTCTAGGAAGAGCGAAATATTTCTCAACCCTAGACATGACAAGTTCATTTCATCAAATTGAACTTGAAAAGACCTCGAGACATCTAACCGCATTCTCTACAAACCAAGGACATTTTCAATTTATAAGACTACCGTTTGGATTGAAAATATCGACAAACAGCTTCCAGAGGATGTTATCAATTGCACTAAGTGGACTCGAAGCAAGTGCTTTTACGTATGTTGACGACATAATCATTCATGGATGTAGCATGAATCACCACAACGAAAACCTAGAAAAAGTTTTCAGCAGATTGCAGCAATACAACCTAAAACTGAATCCGAGCAAATGCAATTTCCTTAAACCCGAAGTAATATATCTAGGACATCTTATCACGCAAAATGGTATAAAAACTGATCCCAGCAAATATAAAACAATTAAATCATACCCCATCCCGAAAAACGCGGATGATGTGCGAAGTTTTGTAGCATTTTGCAATTATTATAGGCGATTTATTCCACAGTTTGCCGAAATTGCAAAACCTCTAAACAAATTACTTAAGAAAAACACGCTATTCAACTGGACAACGGAATGTATGGATGCATTTGAAACATTAAAGAAAAAGCTAATAACCCCACCGGTACTTCAATATCCAGATTTTGAGAAACCTTTTGTTCTAACGACTGACGCATCTCACTACGCACTAGGAGCAGTATTATCGCAAGGAGAAATTTGACAAGATTTACCCATCTCCTATGCTAGCAAGACATTAAACAAACATGAACTTAACAAACCGACCATTGAAAAAGAACTATTGAGTATTCACTGTGGAATAAATTTTTTTAGACCATATCTATATGGCAGAAAATTCAAAGTAGTAACAGACCACAGGCCACTAGTCAGCTTGTTTACGCACAAGAATCCATCATCAAAACTAACAAGAATTAGACTCGATCTTATGGACTACGATGTTGAGATAATTTATAAACAAGGAAAGATAAACACGAATGCAGATGCATTATCCAGAATAAGAATAGACACAGAGCAACTTAAATCAATGATACCAATAGAGGTCAACGTGTTAACGAGAAGAATGACAAAATCGCAATGGATAAGTAAAGAAAAGAAAAGAAAAAGACAGTGAAAACAACAGAATAGAATCTGATCAACTCTACATCTGGGAGTGCACGTCTATTTCAGATATAAGAAATATAAAGAGGTTGCAATGCAAAATAAATGAAGATAATAAATCAAAGCAAAATAGAGGAAAAAGTTTACCCATAATTAATATAGATGCTAAAGGTGTAATCGTTCAGTATAACGATAATCCGAGGCAGAACTACGGTCGGCTCTTGGAGAAGTTAATACAAAAAATGAACGAACAGCATATAAGAGAATTAGCACTAGCATATGATGATAAAATCTTTGAATTCCTAGGAATAAAAGAATTTAAAGGCACATTTAATGAAATCCAGCAAAGAAATGGCAAGGCAACGCCATTAAGAATATTATTATTTAAAACCCCAATAAAAATCATTGATAATGAGAAAGCACAAGAAATAATAAAAGAGCATCATGACAGTATGCACGGAGGACACGTTGGAATAAAACGTTGTATAAACAAAATAAAGCAAAGATATAGCTGGAAAAATTTAAGTAAAATGGTGAAGAATTATATAAATAATTGCAAGACATGTGCAAGAAATAAAGTGCAAAAGTACACGAAGGAACCTCTCGTCATAACCGATAGTAGTTTTGAAGTGATAACAATTGACACTGTTGGACCACTAAGAATGTCAAATGGATACAGATACATACTGACTCTTCAATGTGAATTAACGAAGTACATAGAAGCTTATCCTACGGAAACGAAAGAAGCACTCTCAGTAGCAAAAGCAATAGTAGAGAAATTTATTTTAAAATATGGATGTTTTAACGTTATGAAAACAGATAGAGGAACTAAATTCAATAACGAATTAATTAAAAATATCTGCAAGTTACTAAAAATAAACCATGTCACATCAACACCATTTCATCATGAAACATTAGGTTCAATAGAAAGAAACCACCGAGTATTAAATGAATATTTCAGAACTTTCGTAAATGATGATGACTGGGAAGAGCTAATACCATATTATGTGTTCTGCTATAACACAACACCACACACGAACACCAACTATACTCCATTTGAACTAGTGTTTGGCAAAATAGCATCATTACCATCACAGATACTCAGAGATGAAAGTAAAACAAATGATACTGACAGCATCGATAATTATGCCAAAGAACTAAAACACAGATTAAAAAGAGCACATGCCAAAAGCAATGAATTACTGCAAAAAGCTAAGGAGCAAAGAAAAATTCTCAGAGACGAAAGTCAGCATCCCTCAAATTTCAAAGTGAATGATTTCGTATATCTACACACTGAAACTAGACATAAACATGAAAGTCCATTTCAAGGACCGTATAGAATTATTGAACAGATAGGTGTAAACTCTAAGATTGACATAAAAGGAAAGCATAAGATAGCACATTATAATTGATTAGTCAAAGATAGAAGTAACCGATAAAAATAATCATAAGTTTCAAAATTTGTTTTTTTAGATTAGTCAAAGATAGAAGTAAAACCGATAAAGATAGTCATAAGATTCAAAAAAAATTTTTTCCTTTCACAAAAAAAAAAAATCTTTTTTTAAAGGGATAGGATGTAACATACATACATACAGGCATACATATTGCCAATTTAATTGTAAGCAAGTCCAAACAAAATTAGTCGAAACAAGTAAAAAACAATTTCGACATAGTTTAAATTCTTTAACATGCCTAAATTGTGAAAGAATTTACAAATCATAAATTATTGCCCCATAAAATAAAGAGAAACAAGATTTCGTAACCGCAAGCACAATGAATCGCAAGTGCGAAGAAATGCATGTCAACATGCTCTGACTGCACTTAAGTGTCATAACAAATGGGTTCACGTATTTCACTGACTGACCCATTTGAAGTGGCCGTAGTAAGAATCTATTGTGCAAGATGTTTTTCTTGTTTTGTTTATCGATAATATTTTTGTGATATTCTGAGTGGACAACTCTTGTTTTCATTCTTTATTGATTTCTGTTAAGAAATATTTTTTGGAGTGGACAATTTTGTTTGGACATGCACTAAATTTTTGTATAAATTAAGTGCACTTTTATATGGAAAACACAGTTGAATTTTAGTCGAGCAATAGTGCGTTTCAATCTAAAAAGTATTCCGAGCTGCTATCTTTTAGCAAAAGGATCAACCCCAATTGGCGATAAGAGCCGGGGAATTTAAATACAAAAATTATACCCGAGTTAAACTTTAAACTGGCGATAAAACTGCGGCTTCATAGCCATCAATATATACTACCGAGACGCAAGTAAAATCACATCTGATTTCGCCAAAGGTAAAATATATTTATTAAAAATGACGACCTTTCTTCAGGAAAAATCAGCTTTATTATATGGCGACCCTACAAAACGAACCAATGGAACAATTTTTAAGGAATCGAACATTACCAGCGAAGATGACAACATCGTCAAGAAAGATTGATAAAGAAATTAAAGAAATTGAAGCTGAAATTAAAACGATTTCCAGCCAAATCAAAGCGAAATCAAGACAGGAACAGATAAACGAATTAATAACAGAGGAACTTCGAGCCGGCCCTAAACCAATAACCATTGAAGATTACAGGAGTAGAAATATCAATAAAAAATCTACAATTGATGAAAAACAACAAATAAAAACCAAAAGACAAAGAGGAGGAAAAGCTGTGAAGATTAGACAGCAGCTGGCGGAATTATATAGAATCATCCCGATAACAACGGATGATAAGTTAAAAATTCAGCTCATAAATAAAATACAAGGACTAAAATGGGAAACACGCAGTCTAAAGAAGAGATAATAATCGCGCAAACAGCAGCAGCAGCACCAGCAACAGCATCTGCCTCGATCACGCAGATTCACTTTCCAACTGCAATAGGCATGCTAGTAGTAGTTTTAGTATTAATCTTGTTAGTTTATTTTATAAAAATTATTTCAAGAAAGTTATTAGTAAGCAAGTGTTAAAGAACTTAGATAATGCTGATAAGGTTTAGATTTAAGATAGTAGAATCAATAATGGACATATAAAAAAAAATATATAAGATTAATCAGAATTTTTTTTGTCTATTTTTATTTGTATGGATAGATGCGAAAATTTAATTAAAGAATTAACGAAAATTTTAGAAACATTCACCAAAAACCCCTCAAGAGAATTTTCGACAAGAAATTTATTAGAAAAAAATAGTGCATCCAGGCAATTAAAAAGAATTTGAAAAGGAAATAAATAAGGTGGAAAAAGCTCTAGCAGAGAATTTGAAACTACGTTTCAACAGCAATTACAGAAGAATACAGCTGAAAATAGGAGAAAAGGGCAGAATAATACTAGAGAGTACAATCCCATCTGACTACGAAGACCTAGAGGAAAATAGCATAAACATGGCAGGTGATTTTGATCTAGCGTTGGCTATAAAAATTATACCAGAATTTACAGGGGAAGAAAAGAAATTAGATAACTTCCTAAACCTCGTGGAATTATACAAAAAGACATTAAAACTTTAAGCCATTCCAGATTTAATAACTTTCGTTTGGTGTGCAAGATTCACAGATAAAGTTACGAATAAATTGACCGCCACAACAAAACCAACAACAGTAGAAGATTTAAAGAAAACGTTAAAAGTGGTATACAAATCATAGAATACTTCACAAAACGTACACCAACAAATATCAACATGTAGACAAGCAGGAATGAAAGTACAAGACTTCTCAGACAGAGTATTGGATCTTGTCTCTGAACTAAACAAAATCCAAATAACAGAATTAGGAGAAGCAAAGAGAGAAATTATATGCAAATTAAATGAGAAAATTGGTTTAAACGCATTCCAGAATGGACTACATGAATCCCTAAAGCCAACAATATTGGCTGCACAACCAAAAAAGCTGAATGAAGCCATAGGACTAGCGAATCAAATTGAGAAACCACTATCTGATGCAACAAGAATTCTACAAATAAGTGGAAATCATCAGGTACATTGGCGACAGCGAAATAGCTACCACAGACCAAATGGAACAAATACTCAAAGCTGGAGGAAAAACAACTTCAGAAATAATAACTGGAGAAATAATAACAGCAACTGGAGAAACGAAAACAGCAACAATGGCCACCCTAGGCAGAATTGGCCAAATAATAGAAACCAAAACCGGAACCAGAATGGTACTTTCAGAAGAAATAACCAAAACTATAGAAGGAATCAAATAAATTTTCTTCAGGAAGACAGCGATTCTCCAAGCCCAGGTCAAGAACGACCAAACAAAAATTAAACGAAGATATAAAAATATGTAACATCAGTAATCACGCCACAAATTATATAACGCTGCAAGATAAAGCAACTAACACAAATCTAAAATTTTTAATCGATTCTGGTGCAGACATATCAATATGCAAGGTAGAAAATATAGAAAGCTGTAATATAAAGCATGAAGACCAGTGTAAAATAACTGGCATAACAAATAATGAAACTTTCTCTCTAGGCAGCACTGAGTTAAAATTAAATTATGCGCACAAGAGTATCAATCACAAATTTCATATGGTAAGTTCTGAGACACCAATCAGAACGGATGGAATATTGGGAAGAGATTTTCGTATGAAATAACTCTGTAAAATAGACTACGAGACGTTCACAATAACAATTGTCATAGACAATGAATAAATCACAATCCCAATGGTCGACAAACACACGAAAGTAATAGAAATACCAGCACGAACAGAGATGATTCTGCCAATAACTTTAAATATAAAGGAAGATAGCGTCATATAGAGTGAAGAAATACAAGAAGGAGTTTTTCTAAGTAATTCAATCATACCAGCAAGAGGGATTGCACATATAAAATTGCTAAATACCAAAGACACGGAAGTCACAGTAAAACCATTTTCACCAATAATACATGCACTACGAGTACATGAGTACATGAGTAAAAAGAATAAATCTAAAGATAGGATTCAAAAGCTGCTAAGTGAACTCAAATTGGAAGGCATGAATGAAAAAGCCAAAGAATCAATAATAGAGATATGCAGAAAATATCAGGACATATTTTACCTAGAGAATGAGAAGTTATCAACAAATAACTTCTACAAGCAACGCATAGCAACAGTGGACGAAAACCCAGTCTACATAAAGAACTACAGGTTATCACATTCACAAATTGAGCAAATTAATAAAGAAGTTGACAAATTAATAGAAAATGATATAATTGAACCATCAGTAAGCCCATATAACTCACCACTACTGATTGTTCCAAAGAAGTCAGAAAAATAAAAGAAATGGAGACTAGTAATAGACTTTAGACAGCTCAACAAAAAAGTAGTGAACGATAAATACCCACTAACACGTCTAGAAGATGTATTAGACCGTCTAGGAAGAGCGAAATATTTCTCAACCCTAGACATGACAAGTTCATTTCATCAAATTGAACTTGAAAAGACCTCGAGACATCTAACCGCATTCTCTACAAACCAAGGACATTTTCAATTTATAAGACTACCGTTTGGATTGAAAATATCGACAAACAGCTTCCAGAGGATGTTATCAATTGCACTAAGTGGACTCGAAGCAAGTGCTTTTACGTATGTTGACGACATAATCATTCATGGATGTAGCATGAATCACCACAACGAAAACCTAGAAAAAGTTTTCAGCAGATTGCAGCAATACAACCTAAAACTGAATCCGAGCAAATGCAATTTCCTTAAACCCGAAGTAATATATCTAGGACATCTTATCACGCAAAATGGTATAAAAACTGATCCCAGCAAATATAAAACAATTAAATCATACCCCATCCCGAAAAACGCGGATGATGTGCGAAGTTTTGTAGCATTTTGCAATTATTATAGGCGATTTATTCCACAGTTTGCCGAAATTGCAAAACCTCTAAACAAATTACTTAAGAAAAACACGCTATTCAACTGGACAACGGAATGTATGGATGCATTTGAAACATTAAAGAAAAAGCTAATAACCCCACCGGTACTTCAATATCCAGATTTTGAGAAACCTTTTGTTCTAACGACTGACGCATCTCACTACGCACTAGGAGCAGTATTATCGCAAGGAGAAATTGGACAAGATTTACCCATCTCCTATGCTAGCAAGACATTAAACAAACATGAACTTAACAAACCGACCATTGAAAAAGAACTATTGAGTATTCACTGTGGAATAAATTTTTTTAGACCATATCTATATGGCAGAAAATTCAAAGTAGTAACAGACCACAGGCCACTAGTCAGCTTGTTTACGCACAAGAATCCATCATCAAAACTAACAAGAATTAGACTCGATCTTATGGACTACGATTTTGAGATAATTTATAAACAAGGAAAGATAAACACGAATGCAGATGCATTATCCAGAATAAGAATAGACACAGAGCAACTTAAATCAATGATACCAATAGAGGTCAACGTGTTAACGAGAAGAATGACAAAATCGCAATGGATAAGTAAAGAAAAGAAAAGAAAAAGACAGTGAAAACAACAGAATAGAATCTGATCAACTCTACATCTGGGAGTGCACGTCTATTTCAGATAT
This sequence comes from Dioctria linearis, assembly GCA_963930735.1. Lineage (NCBI taxonomy): Eukaryota > Metazoa > Arthropoda > Insecta > Diptera > Asilidae > Dioctria > Dioctria linearis. The sequence goes on from OZ005741.1 coordinate 154,360,105, forward strand.
AAGAAATATAAAGAGGTTGCAATGCAAAATAAATGAAGATAATAAATCAAAGCAAAATAGAGGAAAAAGTTTGCCCATAATTAATATAGATGCTAAAGGTGTAATCGTTCAGTATAACGATAATCCGAGGCAGAACTACGGTCGGCTCTTGGAGAAGTTAATACAAAAAATGAACGAACAGCATATAAGAGAATTAGCACTAGCATATGATGATAAAATCTTTGAATTCCTGGGAATAAAAGAATTTAAGGGCACATTTAATGAAATCCAGCAAAGAAATGGCAAGGCAACGCCATTAAGAATATTATTATTTAAAACCCCAATAAAAATCATTGATAATGAGAAAGCACAAGAAATAATAAAAGAGCATCATGACAGTATGCACGGAGGACACGTTGGAATAAAACGTTGTATAAACAAAATAAAGCAAAGATATAGCTGGAAAAATTTAAGTAAAATGGTGAAGAATTATATAAATAATTGCAAGACATGTGCAAGAAATAAAGTGCAAAAGTACACGAAGGAACCTCTCGTCATAACCGATAGTAGTTTTGAAGTGATAACAATTGACACTGTTGGACCACTAAGAATGTCAAATGGATACAGATACATACTGACTCTTCAATGTGAATTAACGAAGTACATAGAAGCTTATCCTACGGAAACGAAAGAAGCACTCTCAGTAGCAAAAGCAATAGTAGAGAAATTTATTTTAAAATATGGATGTTTTAACGTTATGAAAACAGATAGAGGAACTGAATTCAATAACGAATTAATTAAAAATATCTGCAAGTTACTAAAAATAAACCATGTCACATCAACACCATTTCATCATGAAACATTAGGTTCAATAGAAAGAAACCACCGAGTATTAAATGAATATTTCAGAACTTTCGTAAATGATGATGACTGGGAAGAGCTAATACCATATTATGTGTTCTGCTATAACACAACACCACATACGAACACCAACTATACTCCATTTGAACTAGTGTTTGGCAAAATAGCATCATTACCATCACAGATACTCAGAGATGAAAGTAAAACAAATGATACTGACAGCATCGATAATTATGCCAAAGAACTAAAACACAGATTAAAAAGAGCACATGCCAAAAGCAATGAATTACTGCAAAAAGCTAAGGAGCAAAGAAAAATTCTCAGAGACGAAAGTCAGCATCCCTCAAATTTCAAAGTGAATGATTTCGTATATCTACACACTGAAACTAGACATAAACATGAAAGTCCATTTCAAGGACCGTATAGAATTATTGAACAGATAGGTGTAAACTCTAAGATTGACATAAAAGGAAAGCATAAGATAGCACATTATAATTGATTAGTCAAAGATAGAAGTAACCGATAAAAATAATCATAAGTTTCAAAATTTGTTTTTTTAGATTAGTCAAAGATAGAAGTAAAACCGATAAAGATAGTCATAAGATTCAAAAAAATTTTTTTCCTTTCACAAAAAAAAAAAATCTTTTTTTAAAGGGATAGGGTGTAACATACATACATACAGGCATACATATTGCCAATTTAATTGTAAGCAAGTCCAAACAAAATTAGTCGAAACAAGTAAAAAACAATTTCGACATAGTTCAAATTCTTTAACATGCCTAAATTGTGAAAGAATTTACAAATCATAAATTATTGCCCCATAAAATAAAGAGAAACAAGATTTCGTAACCGCAAGCACAATGAATCGCAAGTGCGAAGAAATGCATGTCAACATGCTCTGACTGCACTTAAGTGTCATAACAAATGGGTTCACGTATTTCACTGACTGACCCATTTGAAGTGGCCGTAGTAAGAATCTATTGTGCAAGATGTTTTTCTTGTTTTGTTTATCGATAATATTTTTGTGATATTCTGAGTGGACAACTCTTGTTTTCATTCTTTATTGATTTCTGTTAAGAAATATTTTTTGGAGTGGACAATTTTGTTTGGACATGCACTAAATTTTTGTATAAATTAAGTGCACTTTTATATGGAAAACACAGTTGAATTTTAGTCGAGCAATAGTGCGTTTCAATCTAAAAAGTATTCCGAGCTGCTATCTTTTAGCAAAAGGATCAACCCCAATTGGCGATAAGAGCCAAAAATTATACCCGAGTTAAACTTTAAACTGGCGATAAAACTGCGGCTTCATAGCCATCAATATATACTATCGAGAGGCAAGTAAAATCACATCTGATTTCGCCAAAAGTAAAATATATTTATTAAAAATGACGACCTTTCTTCAGGAAAAATCAGCTTTATTACAATTCGAAGAAAAACTAGAAAAGTCAGTACTCCAATCAAAACTCCAAAACACAAGACAAAGAACAGGAGAGCCTGTCAAGGAATTCCTAAAACGAATAAATATAACACACGCTCAATTAAATGAAGCCACCCATTCATATACGACGGATAAAATATTAATAAATTCTCTAATAAAGGATAACGAAAGACAAGTTATTAGAGCGATTGAAGACGGGTTAATAAGCGAGCAACTGCAAACTCTAGCCAAACTCCACGAAAATAGAGCATTAAAGCCCATAACATCATATATTGGTGAGCAAGCATTACGCCTAGAATCAAAGGCAACAAAATTAGCAACAAACTCTTATGGCACTGCTCAATTAGTACGAGTACAGAACCCGTTTTGTTACAAATGCACGACGCATGGCCATTAGCTCCAAATTGTCCACAAAACATTGGTATAAAGCCAATCCCAAATAACAGTTTTTTCTAATGCCTTAAACAAAAGCAATCCTCCTAAGCAGGTTAACTAACACCTTAAACAGCCCTACTCCAACATGCAGGTATTGTCACAAATTAGGACATACCCTAGAAGTATGCAGGGCAAGAATAGCAAACCATGCGAATTTCTCTAGAGAAAATACTTCAGAAAGCGAACAGAAAGTCCCTGTAAAACTTCAATACCCCAAAAGAGGTCAACTTCAACCAGGTCCCAAATCTTAATTATAGAAAAAATTCCCCTTCCTCGACAATACAACCTCAAAATGAAACAAGGTCAAATATCGCGTACAAAATCCGAGAATATTTTTAACACACTCGGAAAACAAATCATGGCTAGAGGAATTAGCCGGCAACCCCTCGCAAATCCAAACAAAAGCCGACATTCACACCAATCCGAATAAAATACACCAAAACTATTAAATGATCACATATCGCTGAAAATACCCATTACTGTCAGCCCTAATTCCATTACTATTTCTATATCTACCAATGTATGCTCGAATAAAGAAATAAAGCTCCTCGTAGCAACGGGAGCAGAAATCAGTTTATTAAAGTTCAATACCCTGAAAGCATGCAGCACATACTATAAAGATGCAATCTGCAAGATAAATACTTTATTTACGGAATCTATAACTACATATTAATACTGGCAAAGATGTCAGATATATCAAACAGTAATTTGCTAATAAAACATCCCTTCCAAATAGTAAGGGAAAACTCAGCCTTGGCATATAACGGCCTAATTGGCCACGACTTCTTTTCCAGATACAACGCTTGTATCAATTACAAAAACAATTACATTTCCTTAGACGTGAAGCAATGTCATTCATCCTATCTCATAGAGCAATATCGCTCAGATTATCCAAATACATATCTTAGATATGATACCCATGATAAGAAGTGTGAAACACACAATGTAAGTGCTAATAAAAGCAAGGTACCCAGTACTTCATCGGATTTAAACACCGAGTAAATGACAATACTATCGGCGATGCCTACCCATTACCTAATACTACATACATATTAGATCAATTGGGTAAGTCCAAATATTTCACAACGCTAGACCGCGCCAGCGGATTCCACCAAATTCGCATGGACGGGAAGGATAGAGCAAAAACTGCGTTTAGCACTCCTTGTGGTCACTACGAGTTTAACCGTATGCCATTTGGATTAAAAGGTGCACCGGCAACCTTCCAACGTGCCATGAATACCGTCCTTTCCGGACTCCAAGGCATTTACTGTTTCGTATACATGGACGATATCGTAGTCCATGGATACAATCTTAAAGAGCACAATATTAGGCTCGCAAACGTATTTAGCCGCCTTCGGGATTTCAATTTAAAATTACAGCCCGACAAGTGCCATTTCCTAAGAAAGGAAATAATGTATCTAGGGCACATCATTACTGAGAATGGAGTCAAGACAGATCCGGCAAAAATGAAATCAGTTCAATCTAACACTGCTCAAGATTGACAGTTGAGTTTTATAAGCTCTCTATAAATTTTTGCAAATAAATACGATTTAAAATTTAATTACGGTCGTACAATATATATCTTTGAGGCAGTTGAATAGAACGCTCAGGCAATTTTATAAAATTTCGGCTTTTTAAAAAACAACAAAGCCAATTTTCTTCACTTAACCTATACACCAGGCAGAGGAGCACATGTCCAGGCTGTCTAATTCAATTGATAAGTTTTGCGGTAACACAAACGGAGCCACTCTGAATTATCACCCGAGGCGAACGTAAATAAATCAAAAATATTTGTTATTGGAGCAGATGTCAAAATGAGCCAGAATAATCCTGATCAATGGAGTAAAATGCCGCAATCGATAAGAGAAATAGTTAAATCCGAAACCTCCAATCTAGCCACTAAAGGGGACATTACGACCATTTCAGAGGAAATATCTGCATTACGGGATCAAATCATAAACCTACAGAAGGCTAACACACTGCTAGCAACCCAAAATAAAGAACTAGAGCACAAATTGGAGATAATGGAGCAAAAACTTAATTATAATAAGCTGGTCTTTCATGGGATCACAGGCACGTCCGCAGCTGCAGTTAAAACTAAAGTTGAATCATTCTGTGAATTACTGGAGTTCAATAAACAAGATATGTTAAGAGTTCGTAAATTAGTAGGAAATTCACAAAACGAAAGGGGGCCCGTACTTGTTGAATTTGATAGAGCCTCAGCTGTATTTCAAATACTTTCTCGAGCATATAAGTTGAAAGACACCGGTATAGTTGTGCATCGTGACTGGCCTACAAAAATGAGGGAAAAACGCGGTATATTGTTTCGTCTTAAGAAAAAGCTAATTCAAGAGGATGACTCTAAAACAGTAACAATTCGCTACGATAATATGCTTATAGAAAATAAAAAAGTTCCAGATCATAGACGACAAGCTCATATGCGGTTCTTTAGATGGCTGTGAGGCTCTCTGCAAGTTATATAACAAAAATCTGAAGAGTATTATTGAAAGTGTATTAAGTAATTACATAGATGATTGCTCTAAATAGGTATCAGTCGTCTGCCCAGACGCGATAGAGGTAACTACATTAAGTGTAAGTAAATTTAAAGTAAAATTATTATCATATAATATTTGTGGCCTAAAAAGCAAGAAAATATATCCAGGGTTCTTTGAATATGTGAAAAAATTTGATATAATATTTTTATACGAAACGTTTATAACAGCAGAATATTTTAGTGACTATGCGAGGCTCTTTCCCGATTTTGAATTATGTTGGGTACCGGCTATACGCAGTGCATGTTTTGGGAGAGCGAGTGGTGGCAGCTTGTTTGGAATAAAAAAGGTCACTAGATTCGCACAAAAGGAAAAATTGTGCAAGATAATGGACTGGGATCTGACCGAAGTACGTGGAGTATTTGGAAAGTTTTTTCTGGTGCCCACATATCTGAACCCTAATAAATGGGATGATGATTTCGATAAACTGGACAATCTTCTTACATGCGGTGATATAGGTAATTGTTTTATTCTGGGGGATCTAAATGTTAGGTTAGGAGATTTAGGAGAAATACCGGCAGAATGCAATATAAATAATAGTAAGCTTAAGCTTGAGCGTCATTCGAAGGATAAATTTATTAACAAGAAGGCTAGAATATTTCTAGATTTGGCCATAAATTATGGACTGGTTGTCTTAAATGGTAGAGCGCCCGGAGACTTATGTGGGGAGCTGACTTTCATTGGAGCTATGGGTAGGTCGGTTAACGATTTTTGTGTGGGGTCATTCGACGTTCTGCAATTTATCGAGAGACTGGAAATAGGTGGCCAAATCTTCTCTGATCACTTGGGTTTAGTTCTAAGCCTTAATATGGAAGGCAATTAGATGGATAGGCGGAACTTGAAGCTCTTACCAAGACTTAAATGGGACAATCAGTTAAGTGATAGTTATCAAAGACATTTGAACAATTCACTTGATGTGTTCCAAGGTAGGCAACCTATTCGTTTACAGGATGTAACTCAGGCTATAACATCATTTATATCCAAGACCAATACGAGTAGTAGTAAACCGGAGTTTCAAAAAGCATGGTTCGACAACGAATGTCTGCGAGCTCGCGGGAAATCCTTTAAATGGCAAAATATATATAGGCGTACAAGTCAACAATTTGCAAAGGAAGAGTATAGACATGCAAATAAATTCTATAAAGATCTCTGTAAAAAAAATCGATAATTATTACCTGAGGCGGTTGGCAAACATAAGGGACAGTAAAGAATGGTGAAGTTTGGCACGTCAATTTAAAAAACAAATTTTTGCAATGCTGCTCACGTCCCAAGAGTTTAATCTTAATCCCAGAATGGTCAGTATGCCAATGCTGTCCTGTGAGCCTATAGTGCCAGTTCCTTGCTTGGATGAAGCTATCGAAGTCGAAGAGCTATATACCGCACTTCAACGAGTTAAAGGAAAGAAGGCACCTGGAGCGGATCGTATTCCCAACGAATTTTATTTACATGCTACACCAGATTTTCTTCGTATTTTAGTAGGTATCTTCAACAATATTTTTGATAGTGGTGAGGTACCCGATAACTTTAAAACAGCTATTATTTTCCCCTTATTTAAAACAGGTGATCCGAACCAGGCAAAAAATTACAGGGGCATTGCATTCATAGATTGCGTGGCAAAACTCTTTATGCCAATTAAAGATTAACGGATGGGGAACGACGGTATAGCATTTTAAATGAGTACCAAGCTGGCTTTAGGAAATAATACTCTACGATTGATAATGCGTTGACTTTAAGTCGGCTTTTGACACTATTAATCGAAAGGCGCTAATTTAAAAACTTGTCAGTCTAAGTTTATCAACAAAGTACTCAGGATACTCTCAAGTTTTTATTCTGATACAAGGATGGCAGTATGGACCGGCGAATTAGTATCAGAAAACTTCCCGACTATCACAGGAGTCAATCAGGGCTGTTTAGCTAGTCCTTTCTTGTTCTCTCTGTACTTAAATGACCTACATGATAACTTGGTGGGTGGTGTCGAAATCGACGGTCAGATTAACCGGGTGTTATTATACGCTGATGATATCGTCCTGTTTTCAGATAATCCGAAAAAAAACCCACGATATGATACATAAATTGGAATTATAATGCGATCTTTGGGGCCTCACAGTAAACTTGGATAAATCGAAAATCATGATTTTTAATAAAGGTGGAGGGAGAAGAAGAGCGGACGAACAATGGTATTTCAAGGAAACGTCAATTGATATAGTTTCCTCGTATGTCTACTTAGGAGTAATCTTAACCCTAAAATTGAGCTTTAGTCAACATTGTCACAATAGGAGCATTACGGCATGCTCTTCTACGAATTCAGTCTGGAATAAATTCATTAACAATAAAAATATTAACTTTGGTCCGAAATGGAGTATCTTTTAAAGCGTACCAAGAGAAATTTTGTGTTACGGAGCCCAGATATGGGGCTTCTTATGCAATGACGAGGTGGAGCAAGTTCAAAGAAGTTTTTTGAAAAGAGTGCTGAATCTTCAAGCTCGCAAGAACAGGGATAAGACACGGTCTTTATCCACTTGTCGAATATGAAGCCGGTAGAGCCCATTTTAAAGAAACCTATACCTCAAAGCAAATAAAATTGATATTCATGGCAAGGGGTAGTCTCTTCACGCTCAATGCAAGTCCATGGCAGAGAGAAGGCACAGCTATATGTTCTCTTTGTAACAAAGATGAAGAAGAAGATATAATTCATTTCCTAGCTGTTTGTGCTCTGCTTGCAGAATTTAGGCGCTTTTACTATGGAGTCAATTTTTATCCAGGACAGAAATCATAAATATCCTTAATGGTGCTAATCTCTTGGCCATTGCAGAGTACTCAAGATATGCACTGGCGTATAGAAACTATTTAATAATGCAATATAACGTTTAGCTATAAGTATAGGGTAGCCAATTTAGCACTACCATAGATCATGCTGATATTCAATATATGGAACGTAAGTTATACTTTTGATTAATTGTTCTTTTTGATGATATTGTATGCAGTTTTCAAATCCAAAGGATATGTTTTACTACGTTATCCTTTACAAGTTTAGATGATCGTTTACCTTTCTGTGATCTGAATTGATCTAGATGACTACCAACTGGGCAGACGACTTTATTGTCATTGCTCAAGTCTTTAAAATTACATTATATTTAAGGCATTATAAAGGTTTACCATAAAGACATTATTATTTTATTTAATTTCGGTCGTTGCCATGACAACAAGACAACAGTAAAAACAGGTGTTAGTGTCAGCGATTTCATATGCTCATATGTAAATGGCAGTTGCAAACTAGCTTCCACAATAGAAATTTTGAATAAAGGCATCACTACTCGTCCAGCCCCATTGGACGCAGGTAAGCCTCGGCCCAAAACCAGTGCGGGTCTCCAGGGCTTCTTCGACGGGAGATGTGAGAGCTACGGTATGCAGCTCGAGCACATCAGAGGATGTCCTCAGAGCGCATACCTGAAGGCAATCTGCCGCGACGTCTCCTGTGAGCAGCTATTCTCCATGGGGATAATAGCTGGGGGAATCTTTGAGGTGTATACCACAACCCTCGAGAGTGCTACCAAGCTAATCCTTGAGGGCAATGAGGTGGCGGGTAAACACCTTGTGGCATTCCGACTAAGGGGAAAGCCCACGATAGTCGTGTTTTCACGGGACCCTATGCGAGCCCAGCATGAAGACCTCTCGAATTTCCTTGGGAGATTCGGGAAGGTTCATGGAAAGGTTCGCGCCATTCCCATTAAATTTGTGACGAGGGTCTCGGGCGGGGTATCTTCGGTACCAGCCGGGAGGCGTCCATTACCTTGAAAAAGGGGTGTACGCTTCCGTCAGGCTTTTACCTGAGCATATCCGCCTCGAGATACTGGATAGCCGTGGGCACCGAAGCGAAATGCCATGCTTGCCATTTGGTAGGGCATTCTATTGCTGACTGCCCCAGGAGAGCCGGAAAGAAGGCTTAACCGTGGGTTCCCTCGAAGGAAGCCACTACTATAGTAGTGGATCTGGAGAGGGAGCCTTCGGCCGGCACTCAACCTGCTGTTTCGGAGCAGCCAGGGGTTAAGGTGCCTGAAGTTGAACTAGAGGCAAAAATAATTATACCTGTAAACGGCGCCACGTCGGCAAGTGAAAACACTGCTACTTCCGACGAGGAGTCGACTAGCCATCCAGTGAAAAAAAGGACGAGGAGGAACAAAGTTGACCGGGTGATGCTGCCTCCTCCAGAGCCAGGAAAGCCAGTCGCATCAAAGCGATCCACTCGGAGGAGGACGATAGTGGAACTGGCATTTCGAAGGTTGTTGTGAGGGAGGTGGAAGCATCTCTCGAGAAGCTTTCGGACTGCGACATGACCGGCTTGGATGAGATTGGTCTTTCGAGCTTCGGTGGCTACGAGTCGTGTGATAGCATCATTTCGAGTGGTAGCCAATTTGAAGTCTCGAAGGAGATGGAGACCCTTACGAGGAAGAAGATCTCCAAAATTCTTGCCCAGCTCCAGTACTCAGGGGTTGTAGCGTATACCCCCCTACGCTACTTTTGTTTGGCCTCTCTACGTCTGTAGAAAAACCCCCATGATTTCCTAGAGGTACCTAGAAAATGGATAAAACTTAGTCATTTTCGAGAAGTAGCCCTATGCTACTTGCCCATATTACAAATTCCTGAAAAGGGGTAAAAAGTTAAATATTTCCGAGAATTAGCCCTATGCTACTTCTCCACATTACAAACTCCTGAAAAAGAAAAATTTAAATATTTCCGAGAAGTAGCCCTATGCTACTTCTAATCATTACAAACTCCTGAAAACAAAAATTGAAATATTTTCTGGAAGTAGCCCTATGCTACTTCTTCACATTACAAATTCCTGAAAAAAGATAAAATTTAAATATTTTCGAGAAGTAGCCCTATGCTACTATTCCATATTACAAAAACCCTGAAAAGAAGAAAAAACGTAAAACCTGCAGGGAAAGCAACAACAAATAAAATATTTTAAATGAAAAAAAAAATCCAATTTGTGCAAAATGCACACAAATTATAATTTTTCTACATACAACTTACCGCTAGCCAGCTAACATTCCAGGCACCCAACTGTAATTCGCCTAGCTGTAAAGCATCACGCGATATCATTACGCAATGCATTACAGTCAGCCCGCCCGACAGTAATTCAAAAAAAATTGTCGCCGACAGCAAGATTCGAGATTTGTCCGAAGAAAAGTGCTCGTCTGTCGGTTGCTTCAACGGGGGAACGGCTGTAATGTAGGCAAACAGCGGGCAGTCGATTTTGAACAAGCGACGTGTTAAGGCAGCTGCTTGCGCGAGTTAGTGCTGAAATATTAAAAGAAATTAGTTTTTGTAAATTACCTGCGACTTAGTGTTGAAAAATTAAAAGAAATTAGTTTTTGTAAATTATTTGCCATTTAGTGCTGAAAAATTAAAAGATATTAGTTTTTGTAAATCACCTGTGACTTGGTGCTGAAAAAATATAAAAGAAATCAGTTTTTGTAAATTACCTGTGACTTGGTGCTGAATAAATATAAAAGAAATCAGTTTTTGTAAATTACCTGTGACTTGGTGCTGAAAAACATAAAGATATCAGTTTTTTTGTAAATTACCTGCGACTTAGTGCTGAAAAAAATCAAAAGAAATTAGTTTGATAATTACCTGCTGAGGTCGTAACAGCACTATTTACCTGAAAAGTGAAATATTAGTTATATTAGATTTCGCTAAATTACCTGATGATTGCAGAAACATCGGGACAGCGTTAGTTACCTGAAAAGTGGAGTATTAATATGTAAGTGATAGAAATTATGTTTGATAAATTACCTGCTGACGTCGTAACAGCACTATATACCTGAAAAGTGAAATATTAGTTATATTAATGATAAAACTGAATTTCGCTAAATTACCTGCTGATTGCAGAGACATCGGAACAGCGTTAGTTACCTGAAAAGTGGAGTATTAATATATTAGTGATAAATTACCTGCTGACGTCGTAACAGCACTATTTACCTGAAAAGTGAAATATTAGTTATATTAGTGATAAAAGTGAATTTCGCTAAATTGCCTTCTGATTGCAGAGACATCGGGACAGCGTTAGTTACCTGAAAAGTGGAGTATTAATATATTAATGATAGCAATTATGTTTGATAAGTTACTTGCTGACATCGTAACAGCACTATTTACCTGAAAAGTGAAATATTAGTTATATTAGTGATAAGAATTATTTTGATAATTACCTGCTGATTGCAGAGACGTCTCGTCGTAACAGCACTATTTACCTGAAAAGTGAAATATTAGTGATAAGAATTATTTTTGATAATTACCTGCTGATTGCAAAAATGTCGTAACAGCACTATTTACCTGAAAAGTGAAATATTAGTTATATTAGTGATAAGAATTATTGTGATAATTACCTGCTGATTGCAGAGACGTCGCGTCGAACAGCACTATTTACCTGAAAAGTGAAATATTAGTTATATTAGTAATAAGAATTATTTTTGATAATTACGTTGTAACGAAGTTACAAATTTGAACCGAATTAAATTATCTTTGCCCGCCTATGGGCTATTTAATTAAAACTTGAACGTAAGTTCAAGTAACCACGCCACTGGAGCATGCCAACAAGCCGCCATAGTCACAGGCTGCCTTATCAGCTCGCCAGCACATGTACTAGTCAAGTACAAGAAAAGCTTTTTGAAAAGAGCTTGCAAGCTCTTTTATACTTACGCCAGTAGAAGCATCAGGCACTCAGCCACTGAGAAGCTCTGACCCCCGGCTATATAAAGCGCGCCATTTGCCCACAGAAATCAGTCTGGTCAGCAAGCTCAACGAGTTAGGTGATCAGACATTTTACTGGGTGACTAGTGGAGCGCGAACTTCCCACACTAGTAAACCCTTGCACGTCGTGTGAATAATCCCCGTGCATTTTCTTAAATATCCGTTCTCATCCGTGGTGTTAAGGTTAGCGTGAACAATCCCGCCTTAACACTTCCCTGGTACGTCGTGTGATTTTTCCCCGTACCATCCGTCCTCATCCGTGGTGTTAAGGTTAGCGTGGACCATCCCGCCTTAACATCTCCTTGGTACGTCGTGTGATTATTCCCCGTACTATCTTTTGTTTTCATCAAATATTCTCTCGATACGTCACCGTCTCCCTCTCAGGTTATCATCTTGTCAAATTCAGAATTATTATAGTGGTAAGTCGTGTGAAGTTCCCCTTACCACTACCCAGTTTCAGTATAGAATACCATAGATCTAGGATATATATATATATATTGAATTTGTAAGAACTAGTCTCTTTAGTATTAAGTTCAGAATCATTCTAGTAGTGATAAGCCGTGTGAAGTTCCCCTTACCACTACGTAGTCTCTAGTATAGGTGATAAATAGAACTAGATTAAGTTAGCTGTGTAACTGGTAGGCTATTTTTCAGATAAAGAAATATTTTATTTATATTGTAACTGAAGGAGTTTCATTTTTAAGAAACCCTGGTCCGACGAGCTATCCGCAGCCATCCCACCGAAACTCCGTTACAACGTGCTGATTGCAAAGACGTCGTAAAAGCACTATTTACCTGAAAAGTGAAATATTAGTTATATTAGTGATAAGAATTATTTTTGATAAATACCTGCTGATTGCAGAGACTCCATAACCACATTATTTACCTGAAAAAATGGGTTATTGGTTCTACTATTGATAGATATTTTTTGCGGATTACAGAGACATCGTAACAGCGCTTTTTATCTGAAAAGGAGACTATTAGTGTATTAGTGATAGACATTATTTTGTTAAATATCTGCTGATTGCAGAGACATCGTAACAGCATTATTACCTGAAAAGTGGGATATCAGTGGTATTAGTGATAAAGATTATTGTTTGTTTTGATAAAGTGCCTGCGATTGCAGAGACCCCATAACCGCATTAGTTACCTGGAAAGTCGATTATTAGTTATATTAGTGATAAAAAAATAAATTTTGCTAAATTACCTGCTGATTGCAGAGACACCATCACCACATTATTTACCTGAAAAGTGGACTATTAGTTATATAGTGATAAAAAAAGAAAAAAAAATTGTTTTTGAAAAATTACCTGCTGATTACAGACACGCCATTGCAGTATCGCTGACCTTAATGTGTAAAGGAAAGGTTCTCATGCTATTCACCCCATTGGGCCTTCCGATTTTGTGGCCCCAGTATTAACGTTATAAAATGTATATGTATCAGAAAAGTGTAAAAAAAAGGAGGTCAATGTACCCAATGAAATAAAAAAAAAGAGGTCAATGTACCCAATGAAATAAAAAAAAAGAGGCCAATGTACTCAATGATATACAAATAAGAAAGAGGTCAATGTACCCAAACTATCGACGAAATTTCTTACCTGGAGAAAGGCGTAAGAGGGTGCACCCTATCAACAGTGTTCCAGTTCAGCGAGGGATTCGTTTTGGCTACCAACGCATAGCATCCAGGTGTCGTATGTAGTTAAGTTCATTATTGATTTTTTTTGTTCTTGTATTTGCATTCATGATCAGATTTGAATAATTCTATATATATATATTTTTTTTGTTTATTATAATCATACCTATCTACATTAGTTCTAGAACAGCTAGTAGGGTCTTGGTCTAGAATAAGGTTGTTAGCAACTAGCTTTCATTGTAAAGGCCAATGAGGTGAACTACCTGCGACGGGAGTAATTGTTAGAGCATTAAAAAAACAAGGGCCATAAGCTCGAATACATATACGTAAAAAGAAAGGTTAGCTTTTTTTTTGTTGTATGACGGAAACAAAAGAAAGGAAGAAATATAAAGGAGAAGAAATCGTATCACACAAAATAGTCGATGGCAATGATTTTGCCTAAAAATCATACACGCACAACCGTACGTAGCCAGCAGCACCGCAGCCCGAAGAGATATCGGTAATCGACCGAACCAGAACAAAGAACAGAAAAATGCCCGCTTACCGGTGGTTGAGTCAAGAACGGCTGGAATGTAGTGAGACTGCGTGTAGTCGAGAGTTAGATTTTGGAAGTTGACCAAGGCTGACCGGCGCGAACGTTGATCGAGAATAGTTTTTTTTAATTGATTTTGATTTGGATTATAGAAATAAAGATTCATTTAGTGCGTATATTACCCGTGCATATCGTGTGGATTGTGGCACAATTACCTGAAAATAAATGCATATAGTTACCTGTGCATATCTTGCGAACTTTGGCACAGTTATCTGAAAATTAAGAAAATTATTAGTGAATTTAAATTTCTGAAACAGATTATAGAAATATAAATCATTTAGTGTATATATCTACCTGTGCATATCTTGCGAACTTTGGCACAGTTACCTGAAAATAAAGAAAACTATTAGCGAATTTAAATCTCTGAAACAGATTATAGAAATGTAAATCATTTAGTGTATATATTTACCTGTACATATCTTGTAAACTTTGGTACAGTTACCTGAAAATAAAGGAGATTATTAGTGAATTTCAAATTCTTAAAAAGGTCATTATAGAAACAAAGATTTAATTAGTGGGGTATTTACCGGGAATATCTTAGTGTATATATCTACCTGTGCATATCTTGCGAACTTTGGCACAGTTACCTGAAAATAAAGAAAATTATTAGTGAATTTAAATTTCTGAAACAGATTATAGAAATATAAATCATTTAGTGTATATATTTACCTGTGCATATCTTGTAAACTTTGGTACAGTTACCTGAAAATAAAGGAGATTATTAGTGAATTTCAAATTCTGAAAAAGGTCATTATAGAAACAAAGATTTAATTAGTGGGGTATTTACCTGTGCATATCTTATGAATTTTGGCACAATCATCTGGAAATCAAGAAAGTAATTAGTGAGTTTTAATTTCTGAAGAAGATTATAAAAGAGATAAAGGTATAATTAGTGCGTATATTTACCTGTGCATATCTTATGAACTTTGGCACGATTATCTGAAAATAAAGAAAATTATTATTTATAAAAGAAATAAAGATTGATTAGTGCGTACATTTACCTGTGCATATCTAATGAGCCTTGTCACGATTATCTGAGAATTAAGAAAATTGTTAGTGAATTCAAATTTATTTTATAAAGGAAATAAAGGTCATTTAGTACATATATTTACCTGTGCATACCTTGCGAATTTTGGCACGATTATCTGAAAATAAAGAAAATTATTAATTATAAAAGAAATAAAGATTGATTAGTGCGTATATTACCTGTGCATATCGTGTGAATTTTGGCACAATTATCTGAAAGTAAATTATTAGTGAAGTTAAATTTTCGAAAAGGATTATAAAAGAAATAAACATCATTTAGTGCGTATATTACCTGTGCATATCTTATACATTTCGGCACATTCCCAGTTTTCTTTTGTTTGGTTCTATATCTGCACAGATAAGTTTTCGTTCAGTATAAATGAGTAGATTAGAAATTGTTATATAAAGAATATATATATTTACCTGTGATTCCGTGCACTCGGATTTCTAAAGTGAATGGATCTAAATATAAATTAAAGTGAATTTTGATAGATTATCATATATAGAATACTTAAATTTATCTGCGATTTTGTACATTCGGATCTCCATTACAAAAGAATTCCATTAAACGCAAAAGTGAATAGATCTAAATTAAAACTAAAATGAATTTTGATAGATTATTCTATAAAGTTTATCTATATATTTACCTGTGATTTTGCACATTCGGATCTCTATTACAAAAGAATTCCATTAAAGGCAAAAGTGAAGGAATTAAAACATATTGTCAGTAAGTGAATAAAGTAAAGTGAACTTTTATGGATTACGATATATGTATTTACCTGCGGTTTGGCATATGCACCTTTATTCTTTTTTTGTATCGATTGCTCATGATACGCCCTTGTGAATTTACACTGAATTTTTACCTGTGAAGACACGAAAATTTCAGTGCATCGGATCGTGCGAGATATCCACGTTTGGTGCTACACACCTTCTTACCTGCGAGATTAGCGGTTTCACCAGCGTAACATCTACAGGCACAAGATAAGTATCTCAGTTTTAATATTTTCGTCAGTCATTCTTGAGAATTCGTTAAGTTCCTGGCTAGTAACACTCGGCAGCTAAGTACTCAAAATTCTACATACATTGGCTTCTTAGATGAGCCACATTGTTAGTCGCCTTATGAAGGGTGTTTATAGCTCTCTTGATGCCACTCTTAATGAACCCACGTTGAGGATACGCCGATCCGGGCAGTCCAATCACATCATAACCCTGATTGAGACATATTCAATACGAAGAGAGTACACGGCGACCATTGAGATAATCACAAGGTTTTACCACGACTTACTGGTTCATTGTTGATCCAAGATGCATGAAGCGACCCTTATGATCCTATTTATTAGTACTTAGAAGATTCAGTCCAACTTGTCACATTAGCTCACTTTTCCAATTACATTCTTACATTACTATAGTTCCCTAGGTATATATTATAAGTATAACCGTCGTTAGAATAGGGCTCGAGCAATTTAGGTAGGTAAACTTACGTACTTGTGTTTATTTTTCTTTAGGCGATAAGCTTGTGAAACAGCTAGATTGATTTGATTTTCTTTTCCCTCGTTGTTGTTGTGAAATCATTGTGAAACCATATCGAGCTAGCCTGCAAGTGGTCGTAAAACCATGCCATTAAATGATTTTATAACGTATTAAATCCTACGCTGTTGTTTTCTCTTCTTATTCCCTTTCCAGATCCGCTCGTCTCCACATGTATGTATACATTTAGGTGCAAACTTTAGCGATATGGCTGTAGTGGTCAGCATGACAAGGTAAGAAGCGCCAATGTGGGGTGCAAGGTCATGTATGGGGACCCCGAACACGCACACGCATCAATGGGGCTAAGGATAACACCCATGCTTTAACACCTTAGCCAGGGTGGATGGGGGCGTTGGGCCCATTCATGTCAAAGCCAGGACTCCCTCAACAACTGGAGTCCACGTCAGCGCTCTCTTTCTCTCTCGCTTTCCTCTCGCCTGCGTTGTAGCGTCTCCGGGTGTCGTACACTGGTACTGCGCCGCAAAGGTTTTCCTCTCATATATTTTCAGCTGTATGAAGCTTTCTTTCTTTTCTCACAGGTTTTTAGGTTGCACCAGTGGAGTCAAGAAACCGGCAACATGATGAAAGGGATTTTATTTTGTGTCCCTCCGTCCGTCTGAACCCCCAGGAAGAGAAGTCAGTTTCCTTTTTGCACAGCTCTCAAGCACCGAGGGTATGTGGGTGGCAAGAACCACCCCAAGCCGGCTGATCGCTAGCGGCAATATGCTGTGCGGCCATCCACATATGTCCCCGAGGTGAATTTTGCAGCAAGAGGTGTCGATTGCAGCACCTATCTATGTTCATGGCAAGATGGAGGTAGGAAGGGCTGACAACGGGAGCGCTCTTGGCTACAGAAAGCACCCTGTTTCACAGGTTCTTCACTCGTCGGGCTTTGCAAGGTCTAATGGATCTCGTACGCGGTG
Source organism: Dioctria linearis (assembly GCA_963930735.1). NCBI lineage: Eukaryota > Metazoa > Arthropoda > Insecta > Diptera > Asilidae > Dioctria > Dioctria linearis. The sequence continues at coordinate 154,377,827 of OZ005741.1, forward strand.
TGTGTCAGTTGATCCACCCGAATTTCGGCTTATGTCAATAAGATCTCCGGAGTATACAGGATACAACAGATGGCGAACACACCTCGGGGTGAATATGGGTGTGATGGGAGGGATAACTTGCAGAATAGTCTACAGTTATCCTTCGAATTAAAAAGATGCTGATGTAGCATTCAAATTGCTGCATCACAGTCTTGTGAATCCCAATCAGTTGCCATATATTGACTGGCGGGTTCAGACGATTTGCACAGTTTGTGCTGGTGAAAGCACCCTGTTGCCCAGGTTCTTCACTTGTCCGGCTTTGCAAGGCCTAATGGATCTCGTACGCGGTATGTGTCAGTTGATCCACCCGAATTTCGGCATTACTAGGACATCGTTTCTATGGGGACCAAAGGTCTGTAGTCGCGTGAATTGTTTGATTAGCTTTGTGGTGACACTGGCCAAATCTACAATTTTACCTGTACCACATGAAAGTCGAAGATGGGAATCAGAGCACTGACCCACAACATCACGACCACGCCCTTAAGCGCCACTTCGTTGACAGATTGAAGAGACGTTTACGTCTTGTATATCTGGAAACGAACGGAGAAACATTCAACTGCACATGGCAACCGCTATCGTCGGTGCAGGACGGAGCTCTTGTGTTTCGCTGGTGATAGCAGGCCACAGGTTTCTCCCCGCTTAGGAATCGTTGCAAGTGCTGTGGGAAGGATAAGCACTCTGTTAGGGGATGATGAGGGCAGTTTATAGAAGTCTATGATACTATAGGCTGCACCCGCGGGACTCTATAACGGTATCGGGTAAATTTTTTGTTCGTTCGGTCATTTATTTTTAATTCGGTTTCGGTCTCGGTGCTAAATTACAACATTTCTTGGTGAAAATTCGTTCGTTTGCTAATTCTTGGATCTGCCACTTACCCAATTGTCAAAATTGGGACGTAAATTAATTGTTTTCTATCTTCTAGGCCTTTTTCAAAATTATCGGTTATCGGTTTATATTGTATCTTTTGAGAATTTTGTCTTGTTTGTTTTCCTTTTGTTTGTGTTATTTTTCTTGTTTATCAGTTTTTCTAATAGTTTCAAATGTTCTTATTTGTCCCTATTGACATTTTATACCATTTAGTTTAGCTAGCGTTTTTTTTTTACACTTTGTAGAGCCTTTTGTCACCTATTTTTAAGGAATTTTTAAAAGAGCCAAAGAGCCAACAATAAAAAAGTCATTATACACATAAAAAAAATTATTATTATTATTATTTGTCGCAGTGATCGGACGCGTCATTTTGAGCTCCGTGAAATTTAAAAAAATCACGCGTAAAAATAGCGAAAAAGGGAGAAGTGTTAAGAATATTGTGTGTGTGTGTGTGTGTGTTGTTCTACTAGTTATCTCTAAATAATTTTGTTGAAAAAACTAATTAAAACGAATTTGAAAAGTGTGAAAAATCAAAAAATATTGTGACATTTCAAGAATTTAATTTAATTTCGATCGTTGCCATGACAGTAAAAAATTTCTAGTGCAAATTCAAAGTGGGATATCTTGATTAATAAATAATTTTGGACACAAGTAAAAGAATAAAAATTTGTAATAAGAAATAAGTCTAATTTACTCTGCCGCGCTCATAATGAGCTCAAGCAGCAACGAATCTGTGGGGACTGATGATCCCCTCAAATTGAATGTGAGGAGGAAGAAGAGTAATAAGTCTTCTTCTTCGGAAAAAATTAACCAAGGCCCACAGAAAAGGCCATTAAGGGCCGTACTCAAGAGGCCGTAAAGCAGACAGTAACCAAGGTAGAGGATACAGCCTGAGAAGTACCTGGGGCGTCGGCTGCTACAATGGCGGCTACCCCAGCAGCACCTGAAGTAAAAGGACAACGTCCGAATTTATCGGAAGTTGTCGGCTTGGTACTGAGGCCACCGCTTTCTTCAAGCGTCCCCAAAAAGCAGGCAACAGTACCAGTAGGACCAGCTGCAGCACCACGATCCCCAGCGTTAGTGTCAGGGATTTCATATGCTCAGGTAAATGGCAGTTGCAAACAAGCTTACAAAATAGAAATTTTGAGTAAAGGCATCACTCCTCGTCCAGCCCCATTGGACGCACGTAAGCCTCGGCCCAAGACCAGTGGGGCTCCAGCCCTTCTTCGACGGGAGATGTGAGAGCTACGGTATGCAGCTCGAGCACATCAGAGGATGTCCTCAGAGCGCATACCTGAAGGCAATCTTCCGCGTCGTCTCCTGTGAGCAGTTATTCTCCATGGAGATAATAGCTGGGGGAGAGTGCTACCAAGCTTGAGGGCATCAAGGTGGAGGGTAGACAACTTGTGCCGTTCCCACTCAGGGAAAAGCCCACAAAAGTCGTGTTTTCACGGGTCGCTATGCTAGCCCAACATGAAGACCTCTCGAATTTCCTTGGGAGATTCGACAATGTTCATGGAAAGGTTCGCGCCATTCCCATTAAAATTGGGGACGAGGGTCTCGGGCAGGGTATCTTCGGTTCCAGCCGGGAGGCGTCCATTACCTTGAATAAGGGGTATACGCTTCCGTTAGGCTTTTACCTGAGCATATCCGGCTCGCGATACTGGATTGACATGGGCACCGAATAGAAATGCCATGCTTCCCATTTGGTAGGGCATTATATTGCTGACTGCCCCAGGAGAACCGGGAAGAAGGCTGAACCGAGGGTTCCCTCGAAGGAAGGCACTAATATAGTAGTCGATCAGGAGAGAGGCTCTGGCCGGCACTCAACTTGCTGTTTCAAAGCAGCCAGTGGTTAAGGTGCCTGAAGTTGTCCTAGGGGCAAAAAAAATTATGGCTGTAAACGGCGCCACCTTCGGCACGTGAAAACACGGCTACTTCCGACGAGGAGTCGACTAGGCATCTAGTGAAAAAAAGAGGACGAGGAGGAAGAAAGTTGACCGGGTGATGCTGCCTCCCCCAGAGCCAGCAAAGCCAGTCGCATCAAAGCGGCCCCACTCGGAGGAGGACGATAGTGGAGCTGGCATTTCGAAGGTTGTTTTGAGGGAGGTGGAAGCATCTCTCGAGCAGCTTTCGGACTGCGACATGACCGGTTTGGATGAGACTGGTCTTTCGAGCTTCGGTGGCTACGCGTCGTGTGATAGCATCATTTCGACTGGTAGCCAATTTGAAGTCTCGAAGGAGATGGAGACCCTTCCTAGGAAGGAGATCTCCGAAATTCTTGCCCAGCTCCAGTACAAGAAGAGTTCAGATAAAATCTGGAGTATTCTTGTATAGGAGCTGGAGAGGCCAGAGTTGCTACTTCCTCAGCTTTAAGTCCAACAACAGGAGTCAAGGAAGAAGAGGAAGTACAACGATGTAGCTCGGTTAGAACGAGGTGGAGGAGTTGATACAGGAGCATCGCTTGGCCGATTCTCCTCGTCCGTAGACGTCGTACCATCATTGTTTGAGCATCTTATCTTTTTGAATGTGCAAGATAGCTTCTATCAACTTCGAGGGTTTAAGTGCACATACAGGGTTACACAGCACAATCGAACATGTCAAAATGTTCGATATAGACATCGCGATTCTACAGGAGACGAATTTTACACAAGACACAATGCAATGTTTGACACACCTGCGCCTCGCCGAGGCTCAGGGGTGGAAATCATTGTATCCAACAAATTTACACTATGGTCTCCTGTCTATACAGATATGGTCCCAGGCTTCGCTTCTTCCTTGGACTTTGTCATTCAAGACAAACATATCAAGGTAGTAAACGTGTACCTTCCTCATGTCCAGGATATATCTTAAATGGCATAAGTTCTATGAAAGGCCGGAACTTCTGTACACTTACGATTGCTGCTAAGCATTCCTGCTTTTTGACTGTGAAATTTCGCTGTTCTGAATTCAACTTTTGCGAAACGTAGGCTATTGGCTACTCGTGACCATCGTCATCTAGTTGCATCAGCACTCCGCTAATACCTTGCTGGCTCGCATCGCACTGTATAATGAACGTGTTGTGAGCCGGGTGCCTATTGACCAGAATCACAACCATAAAACAAATACGCCAATATCTTGCCCTGGGCAATATATTGGCGTACTACAAATTGACCCTGAAAATCAAAAATATTTTAATTTAATTTCAATTTTAAATGCATTTAAAAATGCATTTACGTACTGCAACAAAATGCAATTTAGCATAAATTGCATTTTGTTATCAGCCGTTCACACGGCATGTGTACTTACCTACATGCAGTACCATGTACATACTTACATACAGCTTTTCCGCTAAATTCATAAAACTTAATCGTATGTACATACAGACACACAATTATTGTCTTCGCCTAAAATATTATTCTTACAAGACACAAGTGCATATCAGATTTCATGCATATGCACAGTGTCTAAACTTTTTGTACATTCCGACGTACGACTTTTCACGTCGTGCGAAAGTAATAAAAAGAAAAAAGAAGCTTTAATGGGCACCTGGGGCCAGCGAGCCCGACCCTCGGGGAAGTTCTGCAAAAACCGTCGAGCCGCGCGTTGCGAGTAATCTTAGAATTTTCTAATTTGTGAATCTTTTGAATTTTCCAATTGTGTAACCTTTGCTATTGAAATCTGCTAATTTGTGAATCATTAAATTTCCCAATTTGTGCAACTTTAACTATTGAAATTTTCAAATTTGTGAATCTTTTAAATTTTCAAATTGTGTAACTTTAGCTATTGAAATCTGCTAATTTGTGAATCATTCAATTTCCCAATTTGTGCAACTTTAACTATTGAAATTGTATAATTTGTGAATCTATTAAATTTTCTAATTTGGGAATCATTAAATTTTCCAATTTGTAAATCTCTAACTATTGAAAGTGATCATTATAACAAAAAATTCTAATTGAAGCGAAGTGTTTAATTGCCTTGATTAGGAGTAATTCTATCGCGTCTCAGGTCGTGTGCTCTCTATCTCAGAGCACGGCACACGACGACACAACAACTGGTGGCAGCGGTGGCCCAAATCAGTGCCAATGAAAATAAAAACAAATTGGCGAAATCAAAATTAAAAAGTTAATAATTAAAATAAAATAATAATAAAGCCCACACGCACAATAACTGGTGGCAGCGGAACTTTCAAAAACAAATCAGTGCCATTAATCGATTAAATAAATAAAAAAAAATAAAAATTCGGTGTAAAAAAAATAAATTAATAAATAAACCAATAAAAAAAAATAAAATAAAATAAAATAATAAAATCCCTACCACGAAACTGTAACAAATTGGCAGCAACGACATAATAGAAAACAAACAAAATCAAATTAACAACAATAGATAAACAAAATTTAATTTATAAAAACAAAAGTCTATTGAATTAATAAATAAATCAACGAAAATAACAATCGACAAAAAAATAAGCCCGGGTACCCTTAAAACAGGGTACATAGAGGATATAATATAACAGTTCAGAGTGCCATAGTGCTCCAACGTGGGAATTTTGCGAGGCTTCATCCGTGCCCCAATTAAGACGTTTTGCAAGGAAGGGAGGAAGGAAGACAATAACGGTAACCCCAACGCAACAACAACTCTGTTGCGTTTAGTGTTCACTTCTCCACCAACATTTACAACCCAGGAAACATAAAAAGAAGCAAAAGAAGTGGAAAATCGAACATCCATCAACTATATGTACATAGCATCATCATAAAAATAAAGGAATATACCAGTAACTCTAATTATAATTAAGGGTAGCGTGAAGAATTCTTCCTTTTCCTAATATTTCAATTATACTTTTGCAATTAATATATCTAAACACGCATAGATCACCTTTTTTTTTGTTTAACTATACAAATTAATATATATATACGTATACATTTTTTTGTTACTTTGCAAGTGAATATAGAAGTGAGAGATTTTTAGTTAAAAGAAGTGATACCAATAATTCCCTATCCTATAACCAATTTTTTTCTTCTAATGTACGTATATAGACAACTTGCTTAACAAAAGCATTTCCTGAAAATTTCCGGTTTAATTTAAGGAAACGCTCAATTCAACACAGAAAAATTGAAATCCGCTCTTCCTAGAAGCAACCTCTGCGGCAAGACTTCGTAAGCTTGCTGATCAGAGGACTTCGACAAAAATTAAATATCAATCCCCTGCGGTAGGACTTCGTGAGCCTATCGGTCAGGAGAAAGATATTGATTGGAAGGATTGATCTCAAATATTGACCCAAATATTTTCCCTTACATAGTTTATTACCTTCCCCTTATTCCCAATTTTACTAATCCATGACACAAAACAAGACAATAAAAAAAAACAGTTTTATACATACACAATATTTGAAAATACTATCTTTTATTATAAATGTGCTTTTCAAAAAAAAAAAAATATATATAAACAAATAAATGAAAATTATGGATGTTGCTACATAACGATAATTCCTTTGCTGTCCCTGATACAATTTTTTTTCTTCCTGGGAAAGTCTGGTCTTCCGATGGAAATTGGTTTCTTATATAAGTATATTGAGATTCCTAGTAATTTACTTGTGGTCTATACCTTTTCCGTCGCTCAACCATATGTACATATTCACATATAACAAACCGATTCGCAACTTATTACTGTTTGAAAATTTGACGATTAGTTTTCTACTCGGTTGTGTTTTTTTTAAATACAATTTTGTCACATTTTCTATAAGCCCACTCCCAAATTCAACCAAATCGAAGCTCGAAACGGACGTTCCTAATATTAAAAAAAAATCTACATCATACCTGTACTAAGTTTTCCATCTGTTACTTCAAAAAACTACAATGACTGAAGAAATCGTTTCTTTCGATGAACACTGCTCATCTCAAGTAGAAAAAAACAATGCAATTAGGCAAATGCTAGGGATTTATCACCAAGCCGGTAAAGTGAAGCGTACCAATACCTTTGTGAACGGTAAATTACAACAACTCGAAGAAATGTGGAGCGCCTTCGAGAGAACAGAAGAACAAATAATTCAACGTAAAGACTTCACGACCAATCACGATTATTTCAAAGAATCGTGTCCAGACAAAACTGAGGACTGGTACAGGTTGACGAAAGCAACACTTTCCAAAAGATTGAAATCAATCTCAGAAAGTACTATGAATCAACAAAACCCCTTTCATATCCCATCACCCAGAGCTTCGTGGAGAATTCCAACCAAATAACAAGCCACAGAAACCAATAAAGCAAAAGACGAGACAAAAAACGAAAATATATACAGAATTGTAAATACAAAAATTAACTCAATTACACGAGTTATACAGTCATTAAACCCAGATATCTTACCTACGGCTAGCAGAACATATTTAGAACAAAAACTAAATATTCTGAACAAACATTGGGTAAAATTCGAGGAACTCAATAACACATTCCAAATGCAATCTACGTCACAAGATTTAGAAAACAAATATTTCTCCGAAGATGTCTTCTGTAAAACAGAAGCAGAATATGAAGAAGCTGTTATTGCAATCCAAGAACAGCTAGATACCCGCTTCCCTAATTAACAACATGACACCCGAAATAACTCATCACACTTCCACAATGAAAGCACAGAAATTAAAAGTTCACATATTTTCCTATCAGAAATCAAATCGTTAATACCTAATTTTAACAGCGATCCAAAAGACCTCCACAAATTCGTGTCATGTTGCGTTGACATTAAATTTCCCAATTTGGGCAACTTTAACTATTGAAATTTTCTAATTTGCGAATCTTTTAAATTTTCCAATTGTACAACTTTTGCTATTGAAATCTGCTAATTGGTGAATCATTAAATTTCCCAATTTGTGCAACTTTAACTATTGAAATTGTCTAATTTGTGAATCTTTTAAATTTTCTAATTTGTGAATCATTAAATTTTCCAATTTGTAAAACTCTAACTATTGAAAGTGATCATTATAACAAAAAATTCTAATTGAAGCGAAGTGTTTAATTGCCTTGATTAGGAGTGATTCTATTCCGTCTCAGGTCGTGTGCTCTCTATCTCAGAGCACGGCACACGACGATACAACAACTGGTGGCATCGGTGGCCCAAATCAGTGCCAATGAAAATAAAAAAAAATTAGCGAAATCAAAATTAAAAAGTTAAAAATTAAAATTAAATAATAATAAAGCCCACACACACAACAACTGGTGGCAGCGGAACTTTCAATAACAAATCAGTGCCATTAATCGATTAAATAAAAAAAAAAAATTAAAATTTTTTAATCCGTAAATTACAACAACTTAACCCAAATCGGTGTAAAAAAAATTAATTAATAAATAAACCAATAAAAAAATAAATAATAAAGTCCCTACCACGAAACTGTAACAAATTGGCAGGAACGACATAATAGAAAACAAACAAAAATCAAATTAACAACAATAGATAAACAAAAAATTATAAACAAAATTTAATTTATAAAAACAAAAGTCCATTGAATTAATAAATAAATCAACGAAAATAACATCAATCGGCTTTATCCCAATACTGACCCAAAAACCCTGTTTTCAATAATTAAAAGTAAGCTATTTGGAGATGCCTACAATGTACTTAAGTACAATGATACAAGCAGGTGGTCAGACTTGAAGCAAATACTAATCGAAACATTCTGTAACATACATACATACAGGCATACATATTGCCAATTTAATTGTAAGCAAGTCCAAACAAAATTAGTCGAAACAAGTAAAAAACAATTTCGACACAGTTCAAATTCTTTAACATGCCTAAATTGTGAAAGAATTTACAAATCAAAAATTATTGCCCCATAAAATAAAGAGAAACAAGATTTCATAACCGCAAGCACAATGAATCGCAAGTGCGAAGAAATGCATGTCAACATGCTCTGACTGCACTTAAGTGTCATAACAAATGGGTTCACGTATTTCACTGACTGACCCATTTGAAGTGGCCGTAGTAAGAATCTATTATGCAAGATGTTTTTCTTGTTTTGTTTATAGATAATATTTTCATGATATGCTGAGTGGACAATTCTTGTTTTCATTCTTTATTGATTTCTGTTAAGAAATATTTTTTTGAGTGGACAATTTTGTTTGGACATGCACTAAATTTTTTGTATAAATTAAGTGCACTTTTATATGGAAAAGACAGTTGAATTTTAGTCGAGCAATAGTGCGTTTCAATCTAAAAAGTATTCCGAGCTGCTATCCTTTAGCAAAAGGATCAACCCCAATTGGCGATAAGAGCCGGGGGAATTTAAATACAAAAATTATACCCGAGTTAAAACTTTAAACTGGCGATAAAACTGCGGCTTCATAGCCATCAATATATACTACCGAGAGGCAAGTAAAATCACATCTGATTTCGCCAAAGGTAAAATATATTTATTAAAAATGACGACCTTTCTTCAGGAAAAATCAGCTTTATTACAATTCGAAGAAAAACTAGAAAAGTCAGTACTCCAATCAAAACTCCAAAACACAAGACAAAGAACAGGAGAGCCTGTCAAGGAATTCCTAAAACGAATAAATATAACACACGCTCAATTAAATGAAGCCACCCATTCATATACGACGGATAAAATATTAATAAATTCTCTAATAAAGGATAACGAAAGACAAGCTATTAGAGCAATTGAAGACGGGTTAATAAGCGAGCAACTGCAAACTCTAGCCAAACTCCACGAAAATAGAGCATTAAAGCCCATAACATCATATATTGGTGAGCAAGCATTACGCCTAGAATCAAAGGCAACAAAATTAGCAACGAACTCTTCTGGCACTGCTCAATTAGTACGAGTGCAGAGCCCGTTTTGTTACAAATGCACGACGCATGGCCATTAGCTCCAAATTGTCCACAAAACATTGGTATAAAGCCAATCCCAAATAACAGTTTTTCTAATGCCTTAAACAAAAGCAATCCTCCTAAGCAGGTTAACTAACACCTTAAACAGCCCTACTCCAACATGCGGGTATTGTCACAAATTAGGACATACCCTAGAAGTATGCAGGGCAAGAATAGCAAACCATGCGAATTTCTCTAGAGAAAATACTTCAGAAAGCGAACAGAAAGTCCCTGTAAAACTACAATACCCCAAAAGAGGTCAACTTCAACCAGGTCCCAAATCTTAATTATAGAAAAAATTCCCCTTCCTCGACAATACAACCTCAAAATGAAACAAGGTCAAATAAAGATCGCGTACAAAATCCGAGAATATTTTTAAC
>OZ005741.1:154388151-154490424 GCA_963930735.1 Dioctria linearis
CTTGAACAAGGGGTGTACGCTTCCGTCAGGCTTTTACCTGAGCATATCCGCCTCGAGATACTGGATAGCCGTGGGCACCGAAGCGAAATGCCATGCTTGCCATTTGGTAGGGCATTCTATCGCTGACTGCCCCAGGAGAACCGGAAAGAAGGCTGAACCGTGGGTTCCCTCGAAGGAAGCCACTACTATAGTTGTGGATCTGGAGAGGGAGCCTTCGGCCGGCACTCACCCTTGTTGTTTCGGAGCAGCCAGGGGTTAAGGTGCCTGAAGTTGTCCTAGAGGCAAAAATAATTATGGCTGTAAACGGTGCAACGTCGGCAAGTGAAAACACTGCTACTTCCGACGAGGAGTCGACAAGCTATTTAGTGAAAAAACGGACGAGGAGGAATAAAGTTGACCGGGTGATGCTGCCTCCTCCAGAGCCAGGAAAGCCAGTCGCATCAAAGCGATCCACTCGGAGGAGGACGATAGTGGAACTGGCATTTCGAAGGTTGTTGTGAGGGAGGTGGAAGCATCTCTCGAGCAGCTTTCGGACTACGACATGACCGGCTTGAATGAGATTGGTCTTTCGAGCTTCGGTGGCTACGAGTCGTGTGATAGCATGATTTCGACTGGTAGCCAATTTGAAGTCTCGAAGGAGATGGAGACCCTTACTAGGAAGAAGATCTCCAAAATTCTTGCCCAGCTCCAGTACTCAGGGGTTGTAGCGTATACCCCCTACGCTACTTTTGTTTGGCCTCTCTACGTCTGTAGAAAAACCCCATGATTTCCTATAGGTAAAATATTTTAAATGAAAAAAAAAAATCCAATTTGTGCAAAATGCACACAAATTATAATTTTTCTACATACAACTTACCGCTAGCCAGCTAGCATTCCAGGCACCCAACTGTAATTCGCCTAGCTGTAAAGCATCACGCGATATCATTACGCAATGCATTACAGTCAGCCCGCCCGACAGTAATTCAAAAAAAAATTGTCGCCGACAGCAAGATTCGAGATTTGTCCGAAGAAAAGTGCTCGTCTGTCGGTTGCTTCAACGGGGGAACGCTAATGTAATGTAGGCAGACAGCGGGCAGTCGATTTTGAACAAGCGACGTGTTAAGGCAGCTGCTTGCGCGAGTTAGTGCTGAAATATTAAAAGAAATTAGTTTTTGTAAATTACCTGCGACTTAGTGTTGAAAACTTAAAAGAAATTAGTTTTGGAAATTACCTGCGACTTAGTGCTGAAAAATTAAAAGAAATTAGTTTTTGTAAATTATTTGCGATTTAGTGCTGAAAAATTAAAAGATATTAGTTTTTGTAAATCACCTGTGACTTGGTGCTGAAAAAATATAAAAGAAATCAGTTTTTGTAAATTATCTGTGACTTGGTGCTGAAAAACATGAAAGATATCAGTTTTTTTGTAAATTACCTGCGATAAAAATCAAAAGAAATTAGTTTGATAATTACCTGCTGAGGTCGTAACAGCACTATTTACCTGAAAAGTGAAATATTAGTTATATTAGATTTCGTTAAATTACCTGCTGATTGCAGAGACATCGTAACAGCATTATTACCTGAAAAGTGGGATATCAGTGGTATTAGTGATAAAGATTATTGTTTGTTTTGATAAAGTGCCTGCGATTGCAGAGACCCCATAACCGCATTAGTTACCTGGAAAGTCGATTATTAGTTATATTAGTGATAAAAAAAAATTTTTTGCTAAATTACCTGCTGATTGCAGAGACACCATCACCACATTATTTACCTGAAAAGTGGACTATTAGTTATATAGTGATAAAAAAAGGAAAAAAATTGTTTTTGAAAAATTACCTGCTGATTACAGACACGCCATTGCAGTATCGCTGACCTTAATGTGTAAAGGAAAGGTTCTCATGCTATTCACCCCATTGGGCCTTCCGATTTTGTGGCCCCAGTATTAACGTTATAAAATGTATATGTATCAGATAAGTGTAAAAAAAGGAGGTCAATGTACCCAATGAAATAAAAAAAAAGAGGTCAATGTACCCAATGAAATAAAAAAAAAATAGGTCAATGTACTCAATGATATACAAATAAGAAAGAGGGCAATGTACCCAAACTATCGACGAAATTTCTTACCTGGAGAAAGGCGTGAGAGGGTGCACCCTATCAACAGTGTTCCAGTTCAGCGAAGGATTCGTTTTGGCTACAAACGCATAGCATCCAGGTGTCGTATGTAGTTAAGTTCATTATTGATTTTTTTTTTCTTGTATATGCATTCATGATCATATTTGAATTCTATACATGTATATTTTTTTTTGTTTATTATATTCATACCTATCTACATTAGTTCTAGAACAGCTAGTAGGGTCTAGGTCTCGAATAAGGTTGTTAGCAACTAGCTTTCATTGTAAAGCCCAATGAGGTGAACTACCAGCGACGGGAGTAATTGTTAGAGCATTAAAAGAACAACGGCCATAAGCTCGAATACATATACGTAAAAAGAAAGGTGAACTTTTTTTTTTGTTTGTCCCGCCTTCTCTTTTATATTTCTTCCTTTTTTTATTTCCGTCATACACGGTGAGCACGTCGAAACGTCTTACTGTTGTGTTTTTTTTTGGTGTTATTTTGGTGCGGATCTCACGTAGAACTCTATTGAAATGTACAGATAAACATATCCATTAGGGGCGGAGGATGATGGACCAAGTGGAGGATACCGTAATGTAACACACAAACACCAGATGGGGCTGAGCATTTTGATACGCTCTGGAGGCTTAGCCAGGGTAGATGGGGCGATTGGGCCCAATATTACCCAAAGCCGGGGTCTCAACAACATCGGAGACCCCTCTCAGCTCTCTCACTCTCTCTCAATCGTTCATCTGTCAGCGTTGAAAACTCTCCGGGTGAATTAGTACTTGTTCGGCGTTTCTGAGGCCTTCTGTTCTTCTTTTCTTAGAGCATTCAATCATATAAATATTGGTTCTTTCCAGCCTTTCAGGTACCACCAGAAGGAGGAAGCCCAAGGACTCCCCCTAGCTGGCGGCAATTGCTGTGTAGCCACCCTCGCATATCCTGGATATGATTTTTGTAGCAAGGAGGTGTCGGATGCAGTATCCATCTATATCCAGGTAAGAGTGGATGTAGCTGGATCTGTCGACTGACAAGCTATTCTTTACAAATGGCGCCCAACGATTGGTTTTTTTTTCGGCCTTTAGTCAAGCTTCTCTTGACTAAAGTGCAACTACTATTTGAATGAGTCTTTCTGGTCTCCCATTTGTCGTTACAAATGGCGCCCAAGCAGGTTTTCTTCCCGCCTTTAGTTAAGCTTCTCTATACTAAAATGGCAATCACTATTGGTCGAAATCATTTCTGGCCAAACTTTGGATTTAGTTTATTTTGCTTTAAAATCTTATTTTTGCTATATTTCTGGTCGCCCATTCGTCGTTACAAATGGCGGCCAAATTTGTTTTTTTTGCCTTTAGTCAAGCTTCTCTTGACTAAAGTGCAATTACCATTGCTAGAATCAGTTCCTATTGTTATTATCATAAGCAGATTTTTTTTTGTCTGAATATAAAGTCTCATTATTTTAATATAAAGTTTTTCGGATGCGTACTCAAGCGATTCCGTTTAATCCAGAGCGGTCTAACTGAGAATTTCACTATCTGTTAGCATGGCTACTTCTTGCCTACAGCAGCTTGCGGCCTGAGGTGGGTTGCTTTGCTGGATACAAGTGCCAGAGTCTACGTAGAGTTTTTTTTTGCTTCTGAAAAGTGCGTTACTTTCATGATAGCCTCTCTTGGCTCTCGTGAGGCTCGACCTTTGTATCGCGGCTGGATCAGTCGGCCATGGTCCTGGTTGTACGTTTGTTAGCAAATTGCCCTCGGTCAACTTCAAATTAATTTCATCCTAATGTAACAGTTCCTTCTGTCTAAGTGCTCGTCTCCTCGGCTGCAAGCGAGTCTTATGCGCGAGGCGTAGCTCATTTGAAGCCAAGCTTCGGCTCGAGGACGCCGAGATGACGACCACTTGTTAGTTTTATCTGCACGACGAGCTGGTCAGCTGACCCAAACCTGGCAAATTGTTGAACGACGTTTATCTTGAGATTCTTGTCCTTGGCATTGGAGTCAGCTTACCGGCTCCAATGTGTAACCTAGCACCAGGGTTTGTCTTTTTTATTTAAACCCATCTGCCCTTATTATTAAATTCTATAATCCCTCTTGATGCTCCCTAGTGGAGGTGTGAGTTGTTCGGTTTGCAGTGGTCAGTCAGCGTTGTATGCGAGGCATACGTTTTTGAAATTAGTTCCGCTTACATCTGCTGGTTCCAGGGAGAAGCCAGAACATCATTAAATTTCTATGTTGTTTCGGGCTTTGAGCCATTTTAGTTCTGGGATTGTGTAAAGCCGCTCGGAGATTTGCATTGTCACAATTGGCATATATAAGCATTCATGTTTTTTTTCTTCCTGTTAATTATTTTGATGATACTAACATATACAATCAGCAACTGCTTCTCTCCTGAGTACTGGCAGCTACTGAGTTACTGACAACTCACATTCGCCCTTGATCTCAACTTCATTCCCCATTAAAATTTCCTAACTTCTAGTGATGGGAGGCTAAGTCGATTAGTGGTCATGAACGTTGTATACGATGCATATTGTTTGAGTGCGTTCCGTTCACTTCTGCTGGTTCCGAGAAGAATCCCGTATTATCTCTTACTTAGTTTTAGTTGGGTTGTCCCGTACAGATATTTAGTTTTAGTTGGGTTGTCCCGTTCAGATATTTAGTTGTAGTTGGGTTGTCCCGTGCATATATTTAGTTTTAGTTGGGTTGTCCCGTTCAGATTTATCTCCATATATACATCACCGCTACGGCTTCTTACTCGAGTACCAGCAGCCACTTAATCACCGACCTCTCACCTTACCTTGATGTGATGACTTCAGTCTCTCGTCAAGTTGATGAACGATGTTCATCCCTCCCGATTTTAACCTTGGTTAAGGGAGTGCTTGTCACGATCATGCATTGTAAGACGGCAGCTCGCAGTTCCGTTCTTAGACATTGCAGTAAATCTCTTCCTATTTAGATAAATGCTCATTTGCTTGGTGGGAGTACAAGCTTAGTGTGTGCGGCTCAGCATACCCCTCTTAGAAGTTTTGCTTCGGCTTGTTACGCGTCTATGTTCGGACAGCCACCAAGTTCACGACCACTTGCTAACAAACATCGATTAACGTGTGATAGAGTTTTTTTCTCTTATTATTTAAATACAGATTGACTGAAGGTTTTGCGATTGGGCTGATTCCGAGCGACGACACCGTGGAGAGTGGTGGACGATGGAGAGGGGCGATTGGGCCCAATATTACCCAAAGCCGGGGTCTCAACAACATCGGAGACCCCTCTCAGCTCTCTCACTCTCTGTCAATCGTTCATCTGCCAGCGTTGAAAACTCTCCGGGTGAATTAGTACTTGTTCGACGTTGCTGAGGTCTTCTGTTATTATTTTGTTACAGCATTTAATCATATAAATATTGCTTTTTTCCAGCCTTTCAGGTACCACCAGAAGGAGGAAGCCCATATAGATCTTTTTTTTGTCTGTCCGTCCGTCTGCAGTCACACATACCAGTTCTTTTCCGGCTGTCTGGTCTATCTTCGTATATGTGCACAGCTTAACAGGCATTGAAGGGATGTGGGTGGCAAGAACTCCCCCTAGCCGACTCATCGCTGGCGGCAATTGCTGTGCAGCCACCCTCGCATATCCTGGATATGATTTTTGTAGGAAGCAGGTGTCGGATGCAGTATCCATCTATATCCAGGTAAGAGTGGATGTATGTGGATCTGCCGACTGACAAGCTCTTCGTTACAGGGTGGCAATTATTGTATCCAACAAAGTCACAATATCGTCTCCTGTCTATACAGATATATTTCCAGGCTTCGCTTCTTCCTTGGAATTTGTCATTCAAGACAAACTTATCAAAGTAGTAAACGTATACCTTCCTCATGACCAGGATATTACAAGGCAAGTTCTTGATAGTGTTCAATCCTGTCTGGTGAACTTTAGCGGCGAAACTGTCCTCGGAGGTGATTTCAACTGTACCCTGAATCCCTCAATGGATCGGCACTCTGGAGTTGAGTTCAACTCTGTCAATGCTACCTGGGTTGAGGAATTTTGTTGGTGTTTTCAGAGTCGTGGATATCTATCTTTGGATGCATCCTACGACTAGATCATACACGAGGGTCTCGCGAAATATCCATGGAAGTCTCGCAGGCTCCAGAATTGATAGAATTTACGTCTCACCTGGAATACTAGAACATTTCGTTGGTGACACTAATGAAGTGTGTTCCGTTAGCGATCATCTTCTTGCAGTGGCAACCAGAACTCTAGTTGAAAGACGAACTGCATACTGGATATTCAGCAACAATTTGTTGAATTCCGAGCAGCTCATCAATGAGTTCATTGAATTCTGGCACGATTGGCAAGAGAGGAAAGTTGACTTTCCTTTTCTTAGTCAATGGTGGGATGTAGGAAAGCTCCCAATTCGATCTTTTATCGAGAAGAGTTTCAATCGAAGTGGGTATCAAGCTTCTAGCTTGTCGGCCGAAGTCTCTCGGGTGGCAGCTCTTCTCCCAACTCAGCCGGAGTTGATTCTTTATTTCAATAGAATAAAGGAACGCTTGGCGATACAAACTTACAAGCACAGCTTGGAGTTTGTGCTGCGCGGCCAATCACCCTGGCTGAGGGAAGGCGATTCTCCAACCGAGTACTTCTTTCAGGCGACTAGACGACGTCGCGCTTCTTGTGAGGTCGAACCGATAATTGATGAATCTGGACAAGTCCTCTACGGACAACAGCTACCAGAATATATTCGAGACTACTACAGTAGTCTCTACTCTGAATCGGCCTCGACAACTTATGAATTTCTTGAGAATATTAACAATTACTCTGAAGACAGTAAGGATACAATAATCAGATTGGAGGATATGATTGCTGCGACAAAGGATCTAAGGCGACACACTTCACCTGGTTATGACGGCTTGACTCCAGATTTCTTCATACGTTTCAGGGATTTATTAATTCCTGACCTTTTGGACGTCTTCAATTCGGCGGTTGAGACGCATTCAGTCTTTTCTTCTAGCTGGAGGAGATCTGGTATGCGCTTGATTCCAAAGAAGGGAGATTTGCAGAGGATGGGGAACTGGAGGCCAGTAACCCTATGCAATGTAGACTACAAAATCGTCTGCAAAGCATTAGGGGCGATACCCCGCTCAGTGTTTGCTTCGGTAATACACCTGGAACATTCCTATTGTGTACTTGGTCGTAGTATCTACGACAACATCGCGGTAGCCAAGCATTTGTTTGCCTACCATGAACAGACAGGTACACAAAGGGCCATGATTCCACTTGACCAGCAAAAGGCTTTTGATAGCGTCTCGCACGAGTATCTCTTGACTGCTCTCGAGGCATTTGGATTTCCACCCAGGTGGCTCGATATCATCCGGAAACTGTACAGAGATTCAGCTATTTTGATTAAGCATCAAGGAAAAGTTCTGGCTCCTATCTCGTTTCATCGAAGTATCAGACAGGGCTGTCCATTGTCAGGTATGCTTTATGATCTTTCGTTGGAGCCGCTACTGGTGAATCTTCGTCGAATTCTCGGACAGTATTCAGTTCGTTTACCATATACCAATGCGAGGCCTCTTATGTTGGCCTATGCGGTTGATCTGTCTATTATCGTCGAGATGAAGCTTTTTCGGTCGCTCGTGCTGTTTTCGAACAGTTCGAACGTATTGCGGGCGCTAAAGTCAACCTTAGTTAGCGCCAAGTCTTGTGCTGTGGAAGGTGGAGAAATCGTACAGATACTCCACTGAACATCCAATAGACTAATACTTGCCTGAAGTAGAAGTAGAGCTGTAAGCTCATGGCGTAGTCGACTGTTTCCATTATCCTTAATGGGAAGGGCAGTCGTGATAAACTATTTGATTACCTCGTCCATCGTTTATCTCTTAAAGTCTGAGACGTTTTATGAAGGCTTCGTAGGTCTTCTTCGCGCGGAAGACGATGGGTTGCTGAAAGCACGCTCTTTCTGCCAGTCAAGATAGGTGGATTAGGTCTCACTAACTTGGTTGTGAAGTCAAGGTGTTTCCAAGTGCGTGCATTCCAAAGAGTGTTTTGCCAGAGAGACAGCTTGATTTCTCAACTGTGGGTGAATGTACTGGGAGGGATCGCGGGAGAGATTTCGCCAGATTGGGACCAGTGACCCTGGCACTAAGTTGAAAGATGCTTTAGTTCTGAAGAGACCTCCTCACACACCTTTCAGCACACTTACACCACGTGTGCTCCGTGACGTGCTTATGTCAATAAGATCTCCGGAGTATACAGGATACAACAGATGGCGAACACACCTCGGGGTGAATATGGGTGTGATGGGAGGGATAACTTGCAGAATAGTCTACAGTTATCCTTCGAATTAAAAAGATGCTGATGTAGCATTCAAATTGCTGCATCACAGTCTTGTGAATCCCAATCAGTTGCCATATATTGACTGGCGGGTTCAGACGATTTGCACAGTTTGTGCTGGTGAAAGCACCCTGTTGCCCAGGTTCTTCACTTGTCCGGCTTTGCAAGGCCTAATGGATCTCGTACGCGGTATGTGTCAGTTGATCCACCCGAATTTCGGCATTACTAGGACATCGTTTCTATGGGGACCAAAGGTCTGTAGTCGAGTGAATCCTTTGATTAGCTTTGTGTTGACACTGCCCAAATCCACAATTCACTTGTACTACAGGAGAGCCGGAGATGGGAATCAGAACACTGACCCACAACATCACGCACAAGCACTTAAGCGCCACTTCGTTCACGAGACGTTTACGTCTTGAAAATCTGGCAACGAACGCAGATACATTCAACTGCACATGGCAACCAATATCGTTGGTGCAGGACGGAGCTCTTGTCTTTCGCTGGTGATAGCAGGCCACAGCATTTGCACACTAGTCCACGGGGCTTCTCCCCGCTTATCAGTCTGTTAGAGATGCTAAGCTGGAGGGATGATGACGGCAGTTTGTAGAGGTCTATGATACTACAGGCTGCCCTCGCGGGACTCTATAAAGGTATCGCGTAAATTTTTCGTTCGTTCGGCTATTAAGTTTTTAATTCGGTTTCGGTCTCGGTGCTAAATTGCAAAATTTTTTTGAAATTCGCTCGTTCAGGGACATTCTTATTAGTTTATTTTGAAAATTTTGAACTTCTTGGAACTGCCACTTACCCAATTGTCAAAATTTAATTAAATTCAATTAAATTTTTTGTACATCTTTTTGTGTCATTTGTTTTACAGTTTTGTGTCATTTTTGTTGTTATTAGTTATTATAATTGTTTTAAATGTTATTATTTGTCCCTATAGACTTTTTATACCATTTAGTTTAGCTAGCGTCTTTTTTTATACTTTGTAGAGCCTTTTGCCAGGTATTTTTAAGAAATTTTTAAAAGAGCTAAGAGCCAACAATAAAAGAGTCAGTATATACATAAAAAAAATTATTATTATTCCCAATTTTTCCAAAATTGCAAAACCTCTTACTAACCTCCTGCAAAAGGATACACCTTTCAAGTTCGACGCAATTTGCGATGAAGCATTTTGCGAATTACGAAACAAATTAATATCAACACCAATTTTATCTTATCCGGATTTTGACAAAGAATTTTTTGTCACCTCCGATGCCAGCGACTACGCCATCAGAGCAGTTCTTTCCCAAGTAAATCATCAAGAAGATCATCCAATCGCCTATGTAAGTCGAGTTCTCAATGATGCAGAGACTCGTTACTCAACGATTGAAAAATAGCTTTTGGAAATTGTTTTCGCAGTTGAGCAAATCAGGCCATACGTTTATGGTAGACAGTTTACCATTATAACTGACCATAAACCATTAGTGTGGCTGATGAATCGAAAGGATCATTCCTCAAAACTAATGAGATGGAGAATACGCCCAGAAAATTCCGTAAAATCAACGGAACCCAACACCTATGTAAATGTGGTAACCACGAACCAAGCCAAAGCTCAGGCGAATTTAGATACACCCAATTCAAATATTGTTTCTCCAAATTCAGATTTATCAGTAGTAAACAGTTCCTCAGTGACAATAACTGAGACCAATTTCCCATTACTTTTAACTAAAACCCAAAATTTTCATCTTGCCCATGCATGATACAGAACTTGAAAGAGTTTTAAAATCTAAACTAAAACTTTCAGACATACCACCTCTACTAGAAAACGAACTGAACTCCTTTAAGAAGAAAGACTCCACAGCAATCATTTCAAAAGTCAATCTACCTTGCCCATCTCAAAGAGATAGATTAGACATTGAAAAGATTTTAACTGAGATCTGCTCATATACAGAAGCAAATCAGTTAAGTCAAATAAATATCTCCTTCCCAGTATTAGACCAACAAAATCTACCAGCTATAAAAACCATTTTTACCAAGGTCTTCGTTAACCCAAAAATAAATATAAAACTTCATCAAGATACCATAAAGTATTTATCCAACAACAGTGATATTGTACAATTTCTAAAAGATTTCCATTCTTTACCAACGGGAGGCCATCAGGGCATCTCCCATACAATTAAAAGAATTAAAAAACAATTCTATTGGCCTGGCGTGTCAGACGATGTTGTAAGATATGTAAGGAAATGTAAACTTTGTCAAGTAAACAAAGTATCCAGAAATCCTAAGATTCCTGTGAAAATCTAAAGCATAAGCTCAAAACCTTTTGAAAGAGTGTACCTAGATGTTGTAGGACATCTCCCAATTTCCCATTCAGGAAATAAACACAAACTTACATTTCAAGACGACCTTTGAAAACTCTCTGAGGCTATCCCCATAGTCAACACTGAATCCAGGACATTAGCGGAAGCCTTCACGACAATATTAGTTTGTCGACATAGCAATGAAGAAAGTATCCTAACAGATTAGGGATCTAACCTCATAGGTGGCATGTTCGCCGAGGTATCCAAACTGCTAAAGATCAAAAGGCTCAAAACTACTCCGTATCACCCTCAAACAAATGGTGCATTGGAGAGAAGTCATAGAACTTTAGCAGAATACCTCAGATCTTATGTAGCGAAAGATCTGCAAGACTGGGATACATGGATTCCATATGCCATGTTTCTCTACAATATCACACCTCACACGAGTACAAATTATACTCCCCGCTAACTCCTGTACGGATTCCCATCCGAAGTCCCAAACATTCTAAAATCATCTCCGACCGTTTGCTATGATTACGATAATTATGCAAACGAGTTAGAAGCACGTCTACAACACAGCTATAAAATTGCGAAAGACATAGCCATGGCTAACAAAGAGAAATCAAAACTCCAGTACGATAAAAATTCTACCCCGAAAATCTTTAATATTGGGGTCAAAGTATTAATACACAAACCCTGCAAGTAACAGGAACATTATCCATCTACCCAGGTTGTTATGTCCGCAGCAAAGAATTCATCTTGCATGGGCATAACGTAAAAATATCAAAATTTAACTCCCATTTCGTCCCAATAAGAAACATTTGCTACATAATCGAAAATATGACGCTTCCCTCTATGGAAACGTACAGAACAACAAATCCTTTAAATATCACAAACAA
Source organism: Dioctria linearis (assembly GCA_963930735.1). Classification (NCBI taxonomy): domain Eukaryota; kingdom Metazoa; phylum Arthropoda; class Insecta; order Diptera; family Asilidae; genus Dioctria; species Dioctria linearis. The sequence continues at coordinate 154,399,738 of OZ005741.1, forward strand.
CATGGACGTCGATGAAATTTTAAAATCCATTCATCTTCAAAAAGAACAGGAATCAAACCCTCTAAAGCCCATAAACAACCACCATATCCACTATTATACACTGTCATATATAACAGTAGCTGCTATCATCTCTATAGTCTGCGCTTATCTGTATATTACATGCAAACCATAAGTCCGTTAATCAAAAGAAACGCCTTCCGAGTATAAACTGGAAGATGTGCCCACACCCGCTCCGAGGGAATCAGGATTTAAGATAACTCCTTTTCCTAAGAGAAAAATCGCAGAGAGTTTCTCCAATCCATAGTTCTAGCAAGTATCTACTTCTGAAAATATACCAATGACTAGAACAGAAACAAACTATTAAGAAAAACAGCAGGAAAAATCTCCGATTAATATTATATTATGTATAAATAAATATATATTATATATACACCGAACCCATAACCCTGAAAAACCCAACGGAAAATAACAAATGGGAGCAACCCTAACAAAACACCACCGATGACCTCACAAACCAAAAAAAAGTTGACAAATAATAATTCCAAAATTATACCTCAATCCAATCAATTAACCCAACGAATGGCAGAAAAACATTGATTTGAAACCCTACTAAATTCGGCAGAGCATTACTCTGTAAACAAGCCACTCAAAATGAAAGGGGGGCACCCCAATTTAAAACAAACAAAACAAAAGGAAAATAAAACACGAACACATCGAAAAAGTACATTAAAAAAGGGTTAGTATTACAAAGTCCTACTCTAAGATTAGTACATACACAAATTATGAAAATAAAAAATTAGAAAGAGTCAACCGTCGACGCCGGGTAGCCACCCTGGACCTTTAACCAGTCAACAAAAGACTCCCCGATAAGTACAGCAACCCCGCCTTGTAAAAAAAAAAAAAAAATATATCCAAAATAATTCATAATAGGAAAATTTACAAATAAATGACACTCCCATGTCATAGTCGGACCGCAGAACGAAATCGACAGCATAGTGCCGGTCCGCTACGGCTGGGCCGCCCCACAAGGGAAGACTATAACGTCCCGGGGCGTGGAACATCAGGCGCACAGGACCGTCCCAGGGAGGATAAGCGACTAAGACATATACGCCAGTCACCCTAATAACATAGGGTGGTGGCGAACGGTAAATCTCTCCACAAACCGCAATTAACAAAATCATGATGAACAATGAGCCCGATCAAAAACTGCGATACAACAGCAACCACACACACACAAAAGAAAAACACAAAAAAAAATAATAAAACATGTACCACAGATTTAACCAAAGCACTCGTCAAGATAACAAACGTAAGTCCAAATCTCAAACATAACGGTAACAAAACTTGAGGCACGCCGTTAAAATCACAAACTTTTCACTGCACACCGCCATACAATTTGATAATAAATACTCTTCTTCTTCTTTTAAGTAGCAGCGAAATGCTCTTATTGGTGGGTATATACATACCTCCCCAACATTCGGGCTACCATCATTGCGTTTTTTTATTCATTACGAGTATTCAATTGAGGTGTAGTAAGCAGCATTTACTTAGAATGGAATAGAAAAACTTTTATTAAAGAAACACACACCCACATGCATGCAGGCACACACACACACAGGCAGGCTGGCAGGGGCTCACACACACATGCGCGCGGAGCGAAGCGGAGCACCTACCAGCCTGCCTGTGTTTGTGTGTGTGTGTGTGTTTCTTTAATAAATGTTTTTCTATTCTATTCTAACTAAATGCTGCTTTACTGCGCATCAATTGAATACTCGTAACCCGAATGATGGGAAGGTATGTATATACCCATCAATAAGAGCTTTTCCTTGCTACTTAAAAGAAGAAGAAGAGTATGTATTATCAAATTGTATGGCGGTGTGCAGTGCAAAGTTTGTGATTTTAAAAGTAAAATATCTCGGAAAGTGTAAGCTTCCGTTAAAAATAATTATGATATTTGTGATTTGCGAGCGAATTATAAGTTATTCGCAAAGTCTGAAGAAAATCGGTTACAGTGGTTGATTCCTGACTTATGCCAAAATTTCACAGTTTCTCTCTCATTCAACCTTGTCGTCCCCAATTCCCTTTCCCTTAACAATTTGAGCCAACTTATTAACCCATTCCAGTTCCCTTAAGAAAATTTAAAAAGAAGAAGAGTCGGAGAAAATAAGAATTAAAGCGAAAAAAAAATGACAAAATTGTTTTTTTTTTGCGAAAAATCCTCATTTTACCAGTAAATATTAGTATCTCTGGCTTCTGGTAGAAAATAATCAATGAATAAAAATTAAAATAATTAGTAATAAAATTAATTTTTCCAAGTAAAAGTAAAATTAAAAGGTAAAAAACGCATAAAAATCCCTTTTTGTGGAAAATAAGTCTTATAATAAGGATTTAGGAAATTTTAGGAAATTAGTCAAGGTTAAAATAGTATTAATAATGTAGTAATATACATATAAAAAAAAATTTTTTTTTGTTAAAAATAACCTAACCATTAATATTACTATATAGCAATAAATAAAGACCAAATATATATCTAGTAATTACATTATACATATTATATATATTTAGTAACCTCATTAATTAGTCATGTAAACCATTTTAACAGAATATTTTAATTAATTTCTGATATATTATAGCTTTATAATTTTACAATTAATTATAGTTAACTATTAACATTATCTTATTTTAGAATCTGAATAGGAAATTTTGTTATTAGAAAGAAAGCTTCCCTCTTAAAAAGAATAACACTTTCTTTTCCCCAGGGCGGAGGGATGTTGTGACCCGGGTGGCTATTGACCAGAATCACAACCATAAAACAAATACGCCAATATCTTGCCCTATGCAGTATATTGGCGTACTGCAAATTGACCCTGAAAATCAAAAATATTTTAATATAATTTCAATTTTAAATGCATTTAAAAATGCATTTACCTACTGCAACGTGATTGACCACAGATGTTTTTCCCCAGCCTAAAAGGCGACAGAAGGAAAAAGCTGTGAGATCTGTGCTCAAGCTAAAGGGGGGTGCCGGTTGTGAAAGGATAACTCAACTTTTATCAATTCAAATATTAAATTCTTTATTTCATATATTGCTTAGAGCTATTATCATAAAAAAATTCAATCCTTACAACTAACCTAGATTACTACTTTATTTCAACGAATTCAATGCTTATATTAAAATAACTCAATAAAAAATTCAAAAATAAAAAATGAATGCTGACAAAGAGTTCTGTTCCCCTTATTTCTGAAAAAAAGAAAGAAAAATCCACGATTAATAAAATAGAAGTTTTGTGCTACACGTTACGTGTAAGCACAGTAGCAGTAATGGAAATAACTAATTTGGCAGAAGTAAATTTCTGCAGCAAGAGTAGATTCCTGCGTAGATGAAGGATGAAATACAGCAGAAGTAGATTTCTGCCGCAAGAGTAGATTCCTTCTTAGACGTAGGATAAAATTAAAGCAGAAGTAGATTTCTGCAGTAGGAGTAGATTCCCATTTAGGTGGGAGATGAAAAATAAGCAGAAGTAGAAATCTGCAGTAGTAGTAAAGTCCTACTCAGGTTTGGGATAGAAATTAATGCAGAAGTAATTTTCTGCAGTAGGAATAAATTCCTACTTGGATGGAAGCAAAATTGGATTTGGATAATTAGAAAAAAATCAGATTAAATTCTGATTTGTTCAGATCAAATCCTGAATTGGGAATGGGTGCTTCTGCTGCAGCTCGTCGCCTTTTTATAGCCGCCGCAAACCGATACGTTTCGGCTTCACGATGATTTGGCTTAGCAACTATCGTTCTCAAAGTTGTCAAATTTTTAGGGCGGCGTCCCGCAATGACGTTATAGTGGACCATTACAGTTGCACTGAGCTCCGACTGCGGCGAAGGCGAGAACATCTAATGTAATGTAATGTCATTTGAATGACATTAGTCAACGTAAATAATTGGAGGGAGGTGTTGTTTATGAAATGGTAAGTTTGTTAATTATACTTCATCTATTTATCAATAATTATTTTTTAATTGTTTTTTAGACTAAGTGTGCTATAGAAAAGCACGGCTTGCAGTCTTCAAGTTTGTTCCAGACCTGAAATGGTCTGCAGATGGGAGTTTGTTATCACTTTAGATAAGTATTTTTTGTAATAAATTTTGAATAGATACTTTGTGTTTTCGTTTTTTATTTTTTTTAGGAGCATATATTGGGGAAGAACCAGGGAATCATCGATGGATATTGGTGTAGCGTGAACAGTAGCTTCTAGACGTGGTTGATCTATAGGAGGAAGAACATGACATTCGGTGTCAGGGGTAGCTATTAGAGTTGGTTTCACTTCTGCAACTATACCCAGGATAGGTGGAGCCAACCCAAATAGACGCCAGAAGTATATTCTTAAATATAGTGCATGTGTGAGCCCAGGAACCACGTAAAGACCCACGTTTTGGGTCTTACCACCGAAAGTGATGTCCAAGTCCACATGACCATGAACAGTCGTCTTGGCACCATTAGCTCCTTGTACCTGTGTCCGATACCTCTTCCATTCAACCTCTGCTTCTGCCAGCCTCTGTAAGGCTCCTTGGCCTAGGATACTGACAGTGACACCACTATCAAGTAACCCAGTCTCAGTTCCCACGAGTAGTCTTACTTCGGCATATGGTCGAATGTCGTCTGGCATCGACACGGAAATTTGTGCCAAATTTTTTCGTCCCTGTCTCATGCGTTGAAAGTATTCCCTCCAACGAACAGTCGATCGTTTCTTTCTCTTTCCAAGGTCCAGGTCAGGATACTTAATTGCTGCGAGCTCCGTCACTGAGCTGAAAACACGGTCCCGTACTGCATTATAGTTTTGCAGACGCGTATGATAAGGCGGCAGCGGATATAAAAGAGGCTCATGCACACTCGTCATAACAGACCTTGGTGGCCTTGGTACAGAAACGACAGGAGGCCGAATCTCGTGCTCAGTAACATTGCCAGCAAAAAATGTTGTCGGTTTTATCGGAACGTTGAAAATTAAAGTCTCTTCCAAAAAAGTGTATAGTAGTGTCGTGGGCTCCCTACAGGTGGAAACGGGAGCTTGAAAATCTGCAGAGAAGTCAATTAGATTCTCTGTCTCTATCAGTGAATTATCATTAACATTGAGACTGTCTAAAGGATTGTTACGATCACCAGAATCACTGAATGATATTTCCGGGCAGTCTACCGTCTACACGATCGGGTATATTTATTGAGCGGATTAGTTTCCCAAATCCGCGATTGGTCTGGAGTTGATGGAGCTGTGGCCAACCTGGATGTCATACGTGGTCGAGAAGAGGTGTTGTGATTCCCGACCCGCTTCAAGTTTTTCTGCAGACATTGTCTACAGTATGGCTTGAATACGTTTTTACGTCCACACCCGTAACAAAATATCTAACGCCGTTCTTGTAGACAATCCTGATAATAGTGTCCTGGTTGGTCACAATTCCAACAAGTCACTGTTTGTCTGTCTGAGATAGCTGCTACCTCTGCAATGTTGGTGGTGTCAGTCACAAGCATTTGTGACAAGTCCTCAATCTCGCTAATACGAGGAGTGCGGTAAGTGTTCAGACCACTATCAGCTGCAATCCGCAGATGCGTAGCTTGAATCTGTGTCACCAACAACCGCAGTTGACCCATGGTATGAGAAGGGTGCAAGCAGATTTCATTTTGTATCTCACGAAGTCGGTTTGCTTTCACTAGCGCAAGAAATTCTGACTCTGGCATGGGATTTTGTAGTTGGTCCCGCAGCTGTACCAGATTTTGATAGTACATCGCGAATGATTCCCCGGGTTTTTGTTTGCGCGACATCAGCTGGACTCTGACTTTCAGGTCGTCCTTTGGAACTCCCCATTCACATAGTAGTCCGTTCCTGACATATTCCCACGTTGGCGTCGGATTATGTCTTAGTAGAGACCAGTACCAGTCTTTTGCCGGTCCGGTCAACAGGGCGAACATGTGATGTGACCCAGGTGCCCATTGACCCGAATCACAACAATAAAACAAATACGCCAATATCTTGCCCTATGCAATATATTGGCGTACTACGAATTTGACCCTGAAAGGTAAAATTTATTTTATTTAAAAAAAAAAACTCATTTGTACTTCAAATGCATTTAAAAATGCATTCTCGTACTGTAACAAAATGCAATTTAGCATAAATTGCATTTTGTTATCAGCCTTACATTCCGTTCACACGGCATGTACATTTACTTACCTACATACAGCTTTTCCTCTAAATTATCTGCATGTACTATGTACATACATACACATAATTACTAAAATGTTATTTTTTCAAGACACAAGTGCATATCAGATTTCATGCATATGCACTGTGCCTAGACTTTTGTACTTTCCCACGTACGATTCTTCACGGCGTGGGAAAGTAATAAAAAGAATAAAAAAGCTTAAAAAGTTGTGATCGGCACGGCACCTGGGTGCAATATCGCGGATCCTCGGGGAGTTTGGTTTTGAACCACTCGCGGAGTAGAGCAAGTGTGAAAAAATCTAAATTTCTCCGTGGAAATTCTCTATATAGATGGCATGTGAATTAACAAAGATACCGAGAACCGAATCTTTTTCGTGTGAATTTAATATTATTGTGCTAATCGAATTATTGTGAAAGGAAAGTAATTTTAAGAATGATTACGAAAGGCCAAATTGGAAATTTGTGAAATCTTAGTGCTAGGAAAAAGAAATTAAAGCTTGTGATCTGTTGCGAGAAATCTAAGGATATATTTAACTCGATTAATGCATTTAAAAGAAAAAGGAAAATAAATAATAACGATAATAAATTCTTCCTTCCTTGAAGAAAGACAACAAAATGAATCTCTTACGATTAAAATCCCTAACGTGCGCTCTCTCGAAGGAGCACGGAGCGTACGCCACAACAAAATTGGTGGCAGCGGTGTACCCAACTCAGTGCCAATAAAGCAAAAATTAAATAAAAAAAAAATTTAAGAGAAATCTGCAACAATATAGCAAATTGGTGGCAGCGGAACTTAACGTAAAATCAGTGCATAAAAATTTAACAAATAAATCAATAACCAAACACAAAAAGTTAACATAAAAGTGATAATCAATTAAAATATCGAAATTAAAAATAATAAAAATCCTGCCACAAAACATAACAACTGGTGGCAGCGGTACCACAAATCAGTGCCAGTGAAAATAAAAATAAATTAACTAAATCAAAATTAAAAAGTTAAAAATTAAAATTAAATAATAATAAAGCCCGCATATTATAACAACTAGTGACAGAAGTAAAGACACGAAAGCCAGTAAAAAAAAAAAATTAAAAAAATACCATAAAAATAAATAAATAATAATAATAAACGCCCAATCTTCCTTTTGGTAATTTAATTAAAACTAAATAACAAAATAATTACAAAACAACAAAAAACGCAACAACATTTTGGTGGTATATATATATATACAGGGTGATTCTGATCAGGATACCTTCCGGTATACCACGCGATTCCTTGAGGTAAGCTGATCAAAAAATTGTTCAACATTTAATTAATTAATTAAACTCATAACAAATTACCATCATATACAACCAACTGAATATATATATATTTTTTTTGTTTTCGTTTGCTTCGCATTAAAAATACAAGTGAATACACAAGGGAATGATCCGATTAAAAGAAATGATCCCACAAATAATCCTTAAACCTATTACCGAAATTTTGCGTATATATAGAATTTAATTCCCAAATTTCTTTGCAAAGGAAAAAATTAAACTATTTAGTTATTTTCTGACCATTTGCATATTTTTATATGTATTATATGTGTGTAATGGATGGAAAACAATTTCTTCCGATTCTCGGCTAATTAAATTAATTAAATTCAGCAAAGAAAAATTAAAATCCGCTCTTCCTAGAAGCGACCTCTGCGGCAAGACCTCGTGAGCTTGTTGGTCAGAGGACTTCGACAAAAATCAAATATCAATCCCCTGCAGTACGACTTCGTGAGCCTATCGGTCAGGAGAAAGATATTGATTGGAAGAGCCATCTATTAACAATTTAAAAATTTGCAGATCAGATAACGAAGCACTTTTCCTTTTTATTGCATACATACCTACATATGTGTATAATGTCTAAATATTTTATTTGTTTTTTTATGGAAATACATACGCACTTCATTTAAAAGATGTTTGTGTCGTTATCTAATAATAATTTCCATTTTTGTGTTGTGATAAAATATTTTTTTTCTCCTACAAGTCCAGTTCTCCCGTAAAAAATTAACAGAGATATTTAAAATAAATAAATAAAAATCAGTTTTTTTTTATTATATAAACATAAATTCTCAGCATTCCTTTTATTAGAATTCGAGAATTTCGTAATACCAACAAATCCAACAAATTATCATAACCCCCGTTACTGTACTCTACTCACTTCCTACAATTTACAAACTTTTTCCTTTAAAATTTAAGTTTTGTTTTCTATTCGGCTGTGTTTTTTCTATTAAATACCATTTTGTCGCATCGTGTATAGCCCACCTCCAATTCAATCAAATCGAAGCTCGAAAAACAGACACCCTTAATATTATAAAATCTCATACCACATCTCCACCGAATTTTCCGTCTGTTACTTCACAAAACCATGATGACAGAAGAAACCGTTTCTTTCGATAAGCTCTGCTCATCTCAAGTAGAAAAAAAAACAAGGAAATAAGGCTAATCCTAGGGGCTTATCACCAAGCCGGTAAAGCAAAGCGTACCAATACCGTAGAAATATGGAGCGCCTTCGAAAAAACAGAAGAACACATAGTTCAGCATAAAGACTTCACGACCGACCACGATTATTTCAAAGAATCGTGCTCAGATAAAACTGAGGACTGGTACATGTTGACGAAAGCAACAATTTCCGAAAGATTGAAATCAATCTCAATAAGTACTATGAACCAGCAAAAACCCTTTCATATCCCATCACCCAGAGCTTCGTGGAGAATTCCAACCAAATCACAAGTTCTAGAAGCTAATAAGGAAACAAATAGTCCACAAAATGAAAGTATTTTCAGAAGCCTAAATACGAAAATTAACTCAATTACAAGAGATATACAATCATTAAACCCTGATACTTTACCTACAGTGAGTAAAACATACCTAGAACAAAAACTGGGTATCCTAAGTAAACATTGGGCTGAATTCGAAGAACTCAACAATACAATCGAAATGCAATCTACGCCACAAGACCTAGAAAATAAATACATTACTGAAGATGTTTTCGGTAAAACAGAAGCAGAATATGAAGAAACTGTAATTGCTATTCAAGAACAGCTAGATACGCGCTTCCCTAATTACCAACATGACACACGTAATAACTCATCACACTTTCACAATGAAAGCACAGCAGTCAAAATTTCACATATTTCTCTATCAAAAATTAAATCGTTAATACCAAATTTTAACGGCGATCCAAAAGACCTCCATAAACTCGTGTCATGTTGCGATGATATTAATAGACCTTATCCCAATACCGACCCAACAACCCTGTTTTCAATAATCAAAAGTAAGCTATTTGTGGCGACGCCTACAATGTACTTAAGTACAATAATACAAGCAGGTGGTCAGATTTGAAGAAAACATTACTCGAAACATTCGAAGTAAAATTAGAAAGGTCAGTACTCCAATCAAAACTACAAAACACAAGACAAAGAGCAGGAGAGCCTGTCAAAGAATTCCTGCAACGAATTAATATGACACATGCTCAATTGAACGAAGCCACGCATTCATATACAACAGATAAACTACTGTTAAACTCTCTCGTAAAGGACAACGAAAAACAAGCTATTAGAGCAATAGAGGATGGACTAATTAGCGAACAACCCCAAGCACTAGCCAAGCTCCATGAAAATAGATCATTAAAGCCCATTACGTCATATATTGGTGAGCAAGCATTACGCCTAGAATCAAAGGCAATAAAATTAGCAACAAACTCTTCTCGCACTGCTCAATCAATACAAGTACAGAACCCCTTTTGCTATAAATGCAGAGCACAGGGTCATTTAGCTCCAAATTGTCCACAGAACATTCATACAAACCCAACCCCAAATAACTATTTTTCAAATAATTTAAACAAAGGCAATCCTCCTAAGCAGCCTAGCACCTTCAACAGCACTACTCCTACATGCAGGTATTGTGACAAATTAGGACATACCATAGAAGTATGCAGGGCAATGATAGCAAACCATGATAATTTCTACAGAGAAAATACAAATCCGGTTCCCCAAAACTTCAGGAATCGAACAGAAATTCCCAATACAAATGCCCCACCTCAACAGCAGATCAACGTCAACCAGATTCAAATTTTAATTATAGGAAAAATCCCCCTTCTTCAACAATACAACCTCAAAATGAACCAAGATCTAATAAAGATCACACACAAAATCCGAGAATATTTTTAACGCACTCGGAAAACAAATCAAGGCGAGAGGAATTAGTCGGCAGACCCTCGCAAATCCAAACAAAAGCCGACATCCATACAAATTTAAATTAGATACTTCAGAAGTAATAAATGAGCACATAACGCTAAAAATACCAATTATTATTAACCCCAACTCCATTACTATCTCTCTATCTACCAATGTGTGCTCCAATAAAGAAACAAAGTTTCTCGTAGACGCAGGAGCAGAAATTAGTCTTCTAAAGTTCAATACACTGAAAGCAGGCAGCACTTACTATAAAGATGCAATCTGCAAGATAAATACTTTATTTACGGAATCTAAAACTACAGAAGGATTAATATTGGCAAAAATGGCAATTATATCCAACGAAGAATTTATAATAGAACATCCCTTTAAATAGTAGGAGAAAACTCAGCCTTGGCATATGACGGCCTAATTGGCCACGACTTATTGTCCAGATACAACGCTTGTATCAACTATAAAAATAATTAAATTTCCTTAGAGGTGAAGCAATGTCATTCATCCTATCCCATAGAGCAATATCGCTCAGATTATCCAAATGCATTTCTTAGATATGATAACAATGATAAGAAGTCTGAAACAAACACTGTAAGTGCTGATAAAAGCATGTTACCCAGTACTTCACGGGATTTAAATACGAAAAGTGAAAAGTACCCCAACACAGATATCATACAAAAAACGGAATATATTTTACAATCTAATGAAAACCGAAACGAATTGGACGAATTACATAATAAACTTATTACAATTCCCGCTCGCTCTGAATCCATAATTCAAATTCCAACTTTGTCAACTACGGAATCGGTATATATTAAAAAAGAGATAAAGCCAGGGTTGTTCATAGGTAATACCATAGTCAACCCATCACAAGGAATGACAAAAGTCCTAGTTCTCAACACGAATGAACAGGACATCGAACTGGCAATTCATGACATGAACCCAGAATGCCATGACCTTAATGACTTTGATTGCATCTCTACGGATTCCAACAGAGTTCCAATTAGGGGCAAAAAAAAAACTGCAGAACCTGATTAAATTGGATCACTGTAATTTGGAAGAAGCCGAGAGTATTCGAAACATTTGTAAGGGTTTCAACGATCTCTTATACTTAGAAGGGGATTTTATAACATTTACAAATGCAACCGAGCACAAAATCGAAACAATTCCGAATAAACCTCACATATATACTAAACCGTACAGACTTCCAGAAACAAGCCGGAAATAAATTACTCGGCAAATAAATGAAATGTTGGATTCAGAGATAATAAGCCCTTCAAATAGCCCGTGGAATTCTAGCCTACTTCTAGTTCTCAAAAAGCATGGGAACAAAAAATGGCGAGTCGTTTTAGATTTCCGCCGAGAAAATGACATTACTATTGGCGACGCTTATCCACTACCTAATATTACAGACATATAAGATCAATTGGGTAAGTCCAAATATTTCACAACGCTTGAACTCGCCAGCGGATTCCACCAAATTCGCATGGACGGGAAGGATAGAGCAAAAACTGCATTTAGCACCCCTTAGGTCATTACGAGTTTAACCCTATGCCATTTGGATTAAAAGGTGCACCGGCAACCTTCAAACGTGCCATGAATAACGTCCTTTCCGGACTCCAAGGCATCTACTGTTTCGTATACATGGACGATATTGTAGTCCATGGATACAATCTGAAAGACCATAATATCAGGCTAGCAAACGTATTTCGGGATTTTGATTTAAAATTACAACCCGACAAGTGCCATTTCCTAAGAAAGGAAATAATCTATCTAGGGCACATCATTAATGAAAATGGAGTCAAGCCAGACCCGGCCAAAATTAAATCAGTTCAATCTTATCCTAGACCAAAGAAGGAAAAGGATATCAAAGTCTTCCTTGGTTTCGTCGGCTATTATCGCCGCTTTATTCCCAATTTTTCTAAAATCGTGAAACCCCTTACTAACCTTCTGAAGAAGGACACACCTTTCAAGTTCTATGCAATTTGCGATGAAGCACTTTGCGAATTAAGAAAAAAATTAATATCACCACCAATTTTATCCTATCCGGATTTCGACAAAGAATTTTTTGTCACCTCCGATGCCAGCGACTACGCCATCGGAGCAGTTCTTTCCCAAGTAGATGATCAAGGAGATCATCCAATCGCCTATGTGAGTCGAGTTCTCAATGGTGCAGAGACTCGTTACTCAACAATCGAAAAAGAGCTTTTGGCAACTGTTTTCGCAGTTGAGCAATTCAGGCCATACGTTTATGGTAGACAGTTTACCATCATAACAGACCACAAACCACCAGTATGGCTAATGAATCTAAAGGATCATTCCTCAAGGCTAATGAGATGGAGAATACGTCTTGAAGAATATGACTATAAAATAGTTCATAAACCTGGAAAACTCAACACAAATGCAGACGCTCTCAGTAGAGCTATCCCAGAAAATTCCGTAAAATCAACGGCACCTAACACCTATGTAAATGTGTTAACCAGGAACCAATCCAAAGCTCAGGCGAATTTATATACACCAAATCCAAATATTACTACTCCAAATCCAGACTTGTCAGTAGTAAACAGTTCCTCAGTGATAATAACTGAGACCAATTTCCCATTACTTTTAACTAAAAACACAAATCCCAAATTTTTCATCTTGCCAATGCAAGATACAGAACTTGAAAGAGTACTAAAATCTAAACTAAAACTCTTAGACAAACCTCCTCTATTAGAAAACGAACTGAACTTCTTTAAGAAGAAAGACTCCACAGTAATCATTTCAAAAGTCAATCTACCTTGCCGATCTCAAAGAGATAGATTAGACTTTGAAAAGATTTTAATTGAGATTTTCTCATACACAGAAGCAAATCAGTTAAATCAGGTAAATATCTCCTTCTCAGTATTAGACCCACAAAATTTATCAACTATTAAAAACATTTTTACCAAGGTCTTCGTTAGTCAACAAATAAATATAAGGCTCTACCAAGATTCCATAAAGTATTTATCCAACAGCAGAGATATTGAACAAGTTCTGAAAGATTTCCATTCTCTACCAACGGGAGGCCATCAAGGAGTCTCCCGTACAATTAAGAGAACTAAAAAACAATTCTATTGGCCTGGCATGTCAGACGATGTTGTAAGATATGTAAGGAAATGTAAACTTTGTCAAGTAAACAAAGTACCCAGAAATCCCAAGATTTCTATGAAAATCTCAAGCATAAGCTCGAAACCTTTTGAGAGAGTGTACCTAGATGTTGTAGGACCTCTCCCAATTTCCTATTCTGGAAATAAATACAAACTTACATTTCAAGACGACCTTTCAAGACATTTCTAAGACATTAGCGGAAGCCTTCACGACAACAATAGTTTGTCGACACGGCATTCCAGAAAGTATTCTAACAGATCAGGGATCTAACCTCATAGGTGGCATGTTCGCCGAGGTATCTAAACTGCTAAAGATCAAAAAGCTTAAAACTACTCCATATCACCCTCAAACAAATGGTGCATTGGAGAGAAGTAATAGAACTTTAGCAGAATACCTCAGATCTTATGTAGTGAAAGATCGTCAAGACTGGGATACATGGATTCCATATGCCATGTTTGTCTACAATACCACACCTCACTCGAGTACAAATTATACTCCCCAGCGGAAATCCCAAACAATCTAAAATCATCTACGACCGTTTGCTTTAATTACGATAATTATGCAAACGAGTTAAAAGCACGTCTACAACACAGCTATTAAATTGCGAAAGACATAGCCATGGCCAACAAAGAGAAATCAAAACTCCAATACGACAAAAACATAGTTCCAAAATCCTTCGATATTGGGGACAAAGTCTTAATAATAAGCAGAGTAAGAGATAACAAATTCTCACCACTCTGGACAGGTCCATATGTGATTGTAGAAATCAATTCTCCTGAGAACTCCGCGGTGAAAATAAATAATAAAAATAAAAGAGTCCATAACAATGACTTAAAAATTTCATCTACTACAAAATCACCGCAAATGTATAAATAATATCATCTTCCAGGTCCTCACAATGATGCAAACGGCATTCCTCCTAATCTGCATCCCATTCATCTCAGGCTCGGGGATAAAAATAAATCAAATTAATGCCAGCGCAGGCATTTATTTCGGGGAAATCGGCAGAGCCAATTTCTACACAAACGAATGGAAAATCGTAACCTACTACGATTTAGAAAACTTCAAATCGGAGTTCAGGAACATCAAATTCATCACCCAACAAATTACGGCTGCTTGCCAGAAACTGGACGGAAATTCAGCAATGGCGCATACTTGTAACGGTACGTTACTACAGATAAACCTTATTATAGCAAATATAGAATACAAAAATATGCTCCTAGTAACTCAAAGTAGGAAACAAATAGCTTTATTTAATGCTATAGGCTCCATTTCCACAGCTCTTTTCGGCACATTAGATGAAGATGATGCCAAGTTGTATGATGAACAAATTGACAACCTCACTTTAAACCAAAACTCCCTCCTTTCCCTTATGAAAAGCCAGACCGCGATAATCGAAGCAACAGCTCAAATATTCAATAAAACTAAGGCCGCAATTGGAAAGGAATTCCTCAATATGCATAAAAAACTAATTTCAATACAAATATCTACGTCGTTAATGGAAAATAGAACACTAGATTATAAAATATCCATTGAAATAGAATCATTAATCTCCCTTGTTTCATTAATGGCATTCCGATATCAAAATACACAGTCAGAATTAATTGATCTTTTAACCGATTCCAAACATGGAAAATTTCACCCTACACAATATCGCCTAACAAAATTGAAGAGATTTTATCGATGATTAGACAGGAATTACCAATTTCAGTAATACTGCCCATAAATTCCAGAGACAATATATTTTCACAAATCTACAAATTATGCACAATATCTGCAAATATTTTTAACAACAAAATAATTATAGAACCTCGAATCCCACTTCCTTTTAAAGAATCCTACCAAATTTTCAAAGCAATGCCATTACCGACAATCCTAAACGGTTCATTCATATATATTGAACCATTAAAGGAATATATATTAATTGATTACAATCGTGATCACTACATCGAATTAACACTACAGGAAATCCACAATTGCGCAACGTTGGACCATACTCACTTTTATTGTAAAATTTTATCACCCATCCTTAATACAAACTATAAAGTAAATAAATGTGAAATCAACTTAATAAAAAAGGAACCTATTACATCAAAATGTAAAATTTTGACTTTAAAACAGAACTGCTATATGACACAATTATCGCAGCAAAATGCATGGCTTTTCTCCCTTAAAAAACCTTTCCGTATAGATATCATTTGTGAATATTCAATTAGTTCGGAAACCCTGCAGGGACAATAATTATCTACCCAGGTTGTTATGTCCGCAGCAAAGAATTCATCTTGCATGGGCATAACGTAAAAATATCAAGATTTAATTCCCATTTCATACCAACCACAAACATTTCAAACATAATCGCAAATATGACGTTTCCCTCTACGGAAACGCACTAGGAGCAGATCCCATTAAAATTACAAACAACATGGACCTAGAGCAACTACTACAATCCATCGACCATCAAAAAGAACAGGAATCAATTCCTCTGAACCCAATAAACAAACATCATGTCCACCACTATGCGCTATCATATTCAACATTAGCAAATAATTATCTATCTGTACATTAAATACAGACCAAAAGATCGCAAATCAAACGAAATATCTGCTCAACATCAACTAGAAAATGTGCCTACCGCGGCACCAAGAATGTCGAACTTCAATATAACTCCAGCCCCCAGAAGAAAAACTGCAGAGGGTTTCTTCAATTAATTTATACATACTTAAATATATGTACTATATATTATCGTATATCTCGTAGACTCGCACTCCCAATGGACATAAACCCAATGATTTCGAGTACAAGGACTTTTTATAGAAAATACAGACATTAAAAAACAGAACAGTTACAAACAGAGAACTATCGCTGTGAAAAACAAAAGAACCAAAATGCTCAATATATAAAAATATTCCATGAAATCAATGCCCCGACCGGAAAGCAAAACAAAAGCAAAATATACGGAGACCCATCACAGTAAACAAAAAGAAGAAGAAGAAGAAGAAAAAAAAAACTATAAACGATTTAAACAACAACCATTTAAAACAAAAAATAAAGTAAAATATATATATATTGAAAAAATAGAAGTAAAACATTATAAAACTTAGACCTACATATGTAAAGAAATTTTTTTTTTGGAAACTAATAACTATCCTGAGCGTCCCAATCGGCCGTAGTAGAAGATCAGACATCCAAGTATATATTGGAATCGGGAAGGACTCTCCAACGAGCACAGCATATCCGCCTATATAAATAAAAAAAAAAATAATATAACCAAATATCACACAACATCCGAAGTTCTGTAAAATAACAGTCAAACACAATTACTCACCTAGAAAAGAGACTCCCATCTCGTAGTCCGGATACAGTACAAACTGACAGTTATGGTACATATCAGAAATGGGTGGGCTACCCCAAATGGGCAAACTCCACCGGCCATTGGCGTGCCACACCATCCGAAGGGAACACATGGAGAACATACACCCCGGTGACCCGGAAACAAAAATACGCCGGCAAACGGTAAATTCCACGACCAACCTCTTGAACGAAAATCATTTTGAAAATGAGAACTAATTCCAATTCTATCCAAGTTAACGCAGGCAATTACAAACAAAATACGAAACAGAAACATAACAAAAAAAAATTCCCTTCACATACCAGCATCCCACACGATATTATATTCACTTTAAAATCTTCAGATAAAAGCAACTCGCAACAGAACTAAAACCAAACTGACTAGGTCAGCAGAATCTTATCTAGACAAGGCCAAGCGACCAGTAAATGGTGATTAATAGGGGATCACCTTATTAGAAGAAAAACAAAAACAAAATTGCAAGTGCTCATTAATAGGGACAAAACAAACTATAACGAACAAAAAACTGACAAAGAAATCATTCCCATTTAACACCACCTACCATAAAAAACCCATCCAAATCACCACACAAAAACAAAATAAATCCCACAAACACCTATTTTTTGAAAAATTTCATATTTTTTTTTAAAAAGAGAAAATGAATTTGTGCAGTAGGTATTTAAATTACACTAAAGACAAGAAAAAGTGTATATACGTATATACCATATAAATAAAAAGGAAAATGCCAGATAATTTTTTTTTGTAAAAATACGTAATAAAAATAAATATTTCTCGTTTCTGACAGAAACTAATAAATAAATGAGAATTAGAATTAATGATAATAGAAAATAATTTTATAAGTATAACTAAAATTAAAAGGAAAAATCAAAGCAATTTTCTTTTGTGGAAGTAATTCTTATAATAACTATTAATGTTTTTTATTGTTGCTAAGTATATAAATTATGACAGTACCAGACCATTTTTTAGCTTCCAGGATTTCGCCACAGATGGCGCCTCCGTCGCTAGGTGGTTTGAGTCCATACTAAATGCGGGGTTGTGTCTTGACTGTATAGGTTTATGTCTTGGATGTTGGGGATACGAGATCATTTTGGGGATACGAGATCACTTTCAGCACACTCCAGCATAGGAAAATAGCATAGGATTTCGATTTTGTTGCTGGAGTTCGCTTAGCTTTCATCTCGAGTTTTGGGGATACGAGATCACTTTGGGGATACGAGATCACTTGCAGCACTCTCCAGCATAGGGAAATAGCATAGGATTTCAATTTTGTTGCTGGAGTTCGCTTATTTTTCATCTCAGACTCGTAGCCTCTAAGGTGACACTAAGTTTTTCATCTCGAGTTTTGGGGATACGAGATCACCTCACCCATAGATGTGTTAAATACCTTTGTATGGTGATTCGTCTTCAACGTCGGTAGGTGGAAGTAATACAAAAGGTTATCCTATTTGGTTCCACTTTTATTTTATTGAAATTTTTTTTAACACCTTTATTTATGACTAGTTTCACTTTATCTTACAGATAGTTTGCAGGAACAACTTATTTTTTTTTGGGTAATCAACACGTTCTAATCTATTATTCCACACCAACCGACCAACCGATCCCGAAATTAAAAAACTTCTTCTTATTTTAATTCTGTTTTTTTTTGATTATTTTTTCTAACTATCACACCGTATGTCTACAAAAAACGAAACTCAACGTGTAGCCATCCACTTTTCGGGTAGAAAATCAACTTTCCCTAAATTGTCTTCCGAACCGCCGTTATCAAAATTAAGAATCCAACTCGGCTCTTGATCACTTTTGTCGCGATCAAGAGCCTTCGTTCAGGGTAGAAAATGCATAGTTGCATTTTCACTCTGAGAAAATTTTCATTTATTCTGGACTTGATTAAACAAGTCCAGAATGTTTTTCGTTGGACGGAGGCTTGAAATTTGATGCTTTTATAAACATCAGCCACCGTCACGATGATTAGAATTGCCGCGCGCGTATACATACAATGTATTTTCGCGGCGCGCTCTCCTTATCGCGAAAGCTTTTTTGTGATATGTATGTACGTTCGAACATACATATTGCAATTTCCACGACAAATCGTACTGAAGGTACGATTTGTCTTTTATTTTATTTTTCAAATTAAATATTTCTACTGGCAAATCTTGCTGAAAGCAAAATTTGCCATGGGAATAATATTGTCTCAACTCTATGCTGACGCAATTTTCTTCACTGATTGAATAGATAAGCTAACCATGTTTTAGGTATGGTTAGCTTATATCGAAATTTATAATTTGGAATTACAATTTGGATTTTCTTTTTTAGGCCTATTTTAGATATATAACAACCCTTCCCCCTGTGAAAAAGAGAATTATTCTTTGAAGAGGAATAATTCTCAGGGGAAGCTGTTGTTGGCACAAATTGGGTCTGAATTCCTTATCAAGGTATCCGATTACTTTTTGTTACTTTGCTGCTTCGATAATCGTGAGGGCTTGTGTCTTCTAGCTGCTAGTGGTCGAATTTCCGTTTTAGTCCTTTTTTTTCAATTTCGCCACTATGCTGTTCAGGATGAGGTTGAACAACATTCCCCAACACTCACCACCGGGTCTTACCTCTGTGGCTTCTTCAATTTACGTGCTGCACGTGATTCCGGGGTGGCGGGGCCCAATCCGGTTGGTCTTGCTAAGACGCGGGGAGCGCCCATTCACCATGTGAGGCGTAGATGCCGTGGCGGGGCCCACCTATAAAGTGGATTTACCTTTATACCCGCACCAGGGGCAGGCGTGGGTTGTCAAAGGTGAGTACTTGATCTAAGAGCATTTGTGATTTGTTATATTTTTATCTCTCCCTCCTTTTTTTCAGGAGGTGCCCTTAACATCATGGGGCGGCATGGATTATGCGCATGTTGCCACCCCGTTTTTGATCCTGTGCTCACCTCCATCATTCAGCCGCTGATGGCCACCCCTCCCCTCTTTGAATTCGATGATGTTTCCGAAGATGACTGGGACCGGGAATGCAGCCGGGACAACATCTAATTTTTATTTTTTGTATTTGATTTTTAACTTTAACTTAACTTTTTTGTAACTTTCCTATCTTCCTTCTTTTTCAACAACAACACAAAAAAATATAAAGAAAATTACCTACTCCCCCATTCTAAATTCCTTTTTTTTGTACTCTTACGGGTGGACTAAAGGAAGACAAGAAACAGACAAGGGTGGTTTCTAATACTTTAACTTATTATTGGTGGTTTTTCCCCTTTTTTTTTGTGTGTGATAGGCTTGGCTTGATTTGTTCGGTCGGCGCGGTTCTTTTCTATATAATATCAAAATTTTCCTCTTATTATCTTAAGAGACAAATTTTTTTTGTTCGGATTCTCTTACTTCTTATTTTTCTAAATTTTGATTTTATTTTAGATTTGTTTTTTTTTTCTTAGTGTAAGTTTAATTTTACAAACTTTAAAATATTTTTATTTTGTTATTTGTAGCCTGGTAAATCCCTCTTTCTTTTGCTTTTATTATTTCAAATGCAATCTTATCTATAGTTTTTTGTTATTTTATCTTTCTAGTTTTATATATTATATTTAATTGTAGGGCATTCTATTTTAATTTAGTTATACTTCTAGCTTTATTTTATTTATTTTATCCATAATTAAGTCTAATGTATTTTAATTTTGTGCCGCTCTATCTATTTTTATATATATTTATCTCCCTATGTTGTTTATTTTATTTATATATTACTAATATATAGTATATTGATACATTTTATGTTGTTATTTTTGTTTTTAATTACCACTTTTCTATGTATTTAATGTACATGTTTTACCAGGTCTACCTTTTATGTCCTGAATTAGGTTGTTTGGTTGTCCATATAGACAGTGTCCGTGCTCCATTTTTTTTTAACGATTTGGACTGATTCTGTTTTGGAGAGGCTTCTGGCTCGCCTTAAACTGGGTTGGGGAGCAGGAGTTCGCTCTTCTAAAGGAATTCCCTCTGATGAAATTTCGGGGTTACCTTTTGGTTGATTTCTCTGTTGTCTCATCTTGATGACAACAGGGTTAAGATATTTTACTGCCACATCGATCATTATGGCCAGAACTAGTAGGCTCGTAAATGATAGAGAAGTTGTGGACAGGATATGGGACTGTCTGCTTGATACCTTGTTACAATACTGGTCTAATTTGTGCTGGATATCTTCCAGCGAATGTGTGCCATTATAGATTGATTTATTGATATCATCCCCTGTTATGATTTCGGTTTGTACACTTTGGTTTTGATACTTGGGTAAAATTTCGGCTAGATTCAGGTTGAGTAATAAATGAATGATTCAGCTCAGGAAATTGTTTAGGCTGAGTAATTTTGAGAGGGTGTTTATTTTCACCTTTGTACCTTAGCACCTTTTCCCCTATTTGCACCTGACATTGTTGCGTTATCTCTAGTATCCCCTGCCCCTCTAATTTTGAGATGGCAAAGTGATCTCGACATGTTATATGTAGTACCGTGGAGGTAATAAACGAAAATAGCCACGCATTGGACTTGTTTAACTTTATCAACATGTCTTTTTGGGGAACTTGTACTCTAGACCTACACTTGGGCACTTCATTTAAAGGATTGTACAACACTTTCACTATATATTCATCTGAGGTTGTTGCCTTAATTATGGGGGTATTTATTCGACCTATATATGTATTTTCCTCCAGGCTATGAGTGACTTTCTTGAAGCTTTTCATATCCTCACCTTTTAATAAGAGGAATTCCTGTGTGCGAGCGCTATTTGCCACACAAGAATATCCAGGGTCTGGGATTATGGAATAATTTGTTGGTTGTGGTACTGGAAAGCATCGGACTTGCCGTAGCCTCATTTTGGGGGAATCAAAAATTGGGAGAGTTATTCTCACCACCAATTTTTTCTGCATAAGGCGTGACTGGGCTCCTGCTGATTGGTACAGAATCGATAGACAATTTTGGTCGTTTAGACATTTCGAAGTTGATTTTCGATATACATCCAGCAGATTTTTCGGAGACACGAGGAGTGGGTGAATATGGTTGCCTTTAGTGGCTATTATAATGTCAAGGAGGGCTTGTTGACGGTATTCGACTTCGATGATTTGAAGCAATAAGCTCGATATGATCTCTTGCCTCAGCTGCCTTCTGGTGAGGTCACAGTATGCAGATCGTTAATCTGGTGTGCTATGTTTTGCTGACGATCCATTAACATAGCCAATGGTTTTTGAATCTGTTCCAAGGTAGTTTTAACAACACTTATTTGTTGTTTCTCTAGCTCAGCTAGGGCTTGTGTGTTCGATTAAATTTCATCTAAGCGGCTGTATATCTCCTTCTCGTTGTTACTATCCACGGTACCAAATGAATAGTGCATAGCATTGCCTATTCCGTCGAATAGTGATCTGGCCTTACGCCTTCCTGGAACTAATTCCTTAATGGTTCTCGTGCGCTTTTCTACGCTATCTATTATAGCGTGTATGTGTAGTTGCTGCACGTTGCACAGGTCTTCTTTGTCCGTGATATTTATGCAGAGTTTATGCACTAAATATTCTGCATATTCCGTTAGTTTTATCTGTGTGTCTAACTCATCCAAGTCTATCTCCGTGAGAACATTCCAAGTGTTTTGATACACCATGAGGCTTCCTAGATCCTCGAAAAATATGCCCGAGCTATTTAGCTTGGTTATAGCATAGGGTTTGTCGGCGATTTCTCCTGTCGCGTACTGGATGAGGATGGCAATATCAATAACTTGTAGCGCCATTTCTGTGGACAATTTGAAGGATGAAAATAATCCTTTAAGTATGACTTTACTTATTTCGTACCGTTATTAGACCAGGCAGTGGAGTGGCTCCACCGCGAGTGTTCCTGAGAGCCGTTAAAATGGGATTAATTTGAAACAAACAGAGTAGGAATTTGAGTCAACCTGGTTCTGTGAAAACATGTTTATTTCATTCGAAGTATGGTTTCAGACGGTTGTTATGTACCGTTACAATACGCTTACCAATTTTTATTGTGGTGTTCACTCCACTTGGTATAGCAGTTAACTGATAAGGTCCTACCCAGATTTGGGAAGGCTTATGTTTCCTGCTTTCGTTTTTAATGAGGACCTTATCTCCTATGTGAAAAGTTAGGGGTCGTACTGTCTTATCATAGTACCCCTTTGAGCGTTGTTTACTGGCTAATAAATTCTTTCTTGCCGTGGCGTATGATTTTTGGAGCTTATACTTTAGTATATGATAATAGCTCTCGTGATTGTAAACTGGTTCGGGATCCCGTTTTAAATTTGATGGGACATCCGCTGTTAAGCCGTAAAGGCAGTCCACTGGGGTAAGTTTAGTACCCTCGTGTACACTATTATTATACACGAATGCAGCGGTTCGTAGGAATTGGTCCCATGTTTTGGGATTTTCGTCTACGATTGTTCGCAGGTATTCAATCAGCGGTCTGTGGGCACGCTCTAGTGCTCCGTTAGACTGTGGGTGGTATGCCGAAGTCTGTAACTTCTTTACCTTTAGAAGCTTACATACTCTTTTGAATAATTCACTCAGGAAATTTGTTCCCTGATCGGTGAGTATTCTTTTGGGTATGCGGTAGCGCGTAACGATTTCATCAAAGAAATCTTGCGCTACTGTGACGGCTTCTGCATTAGGTATTGCATACCAGTCGACAAATTTTTGTTAAATTATCTTGGAAGGTCAAGATATATTTGTTACCTGATGTGGTCTCTTCTAATGGACCTACAATATCGAGGTAAACTTTGTCGAACGGTTGTTCTGCGATGTCCGTGATAACCATTGGCATTTTATATTGTGGAGAAGCTTTCATCGTCTGGCTCTTTGGGCATTTTTTTATGTATTTCTTGATGTGGCTAAGCATGTGTCTCCACCAATACTTGCGTCTTATCCGTTTGTAAGTTTTTATGACACCTTGATGGCCACCAAATGGAGAATCGTGATAATCTTTTAAGATTGTTCGGATTTCCGTAGGGCTCGTGATAACTTCGGGTGTCTTACCAGTACTTACTTTTTGATCAAGCGATGCTGGGTTGAGTGTTTCCGCCTCAGTGAGTTGAATTTCGTTTTGGTCCACTTTCGTGTGCTCTTCTGTCTCCAAACTGGAGCTGTTTATTGTCGCTTGAGCCTTTTGCTTCTGAGCTCGAGTCACGACGAAACAATGAGCGGATTTCTTCTTTCTCTTATTTTTGTGGAATTGTTTTCCTCCACATCTGAGTCCATCGTGTGGTGGACTAGGGCTTCTACCGTTAAGGTATTGCCTAAACTGTCTTCTGACTTAGTGCATCGGCATTAGTGTTGTACTTCCCTGGTTTATATTCGATGTTGTAATCGAATTCAGATAATTTGTGGTGAAATCTCACCAAACGGGAAGTAGGGTCTTTCACATTGAAGACACCTTTGAGAGGTTTATGGTCAGTATAGACCGTGAATTTCCGGCCTTGAAGATAGCACCTGAAATTCTTGGTAGCCCAGACAATAGCCAATAACTCTTTCTCTATAGTAGAGTAATTTCTTTCGGCTTTGTTTAATGTGCGGCTTGCATAGGCAATGGGCTGGTCCTTTCCGACTTCTCCTTGAGAAAGAACAGCTCCTAGAGCCTCGTTACTTGCGTCTGTAGTGAGATTAAAAGATTTCGAAAAATCGGGGTAAATTAAAAGTAGTGGAGAAATTAAAGCGTTTTTCATGCTTTCAAATGCTTCTTGGCATTTCTCTGTCCAAGTGAATTTTACATCCTTTCGGAGTAAATTTGTGATTGGACGTACAATTTTGGAGAAGTCTGGAATAAATTTCCTGTAGTAATTGGCAAGTCCTAAAAATGACTGAACTTGCCTTACTGTTCTTGGAACAGGAAATGTTTGGATGCAGGCCGTCTTACTTGGGTCTGGTAGGGCTCCTTCGGTAGAACATTTATGTCCTAGGTAAACAACTTCTCTTCTTAGAAACTGGCACTTTTCTGACTGCAGTTTCAAGTTGTTCTCTCTCAACTTATCGAAGACTTTTCTCAACTTTTCGTTGTGGTCGTTTAAATTTTTACCATAGATGACGATGTCATCTAGGTAAACAAAACATTCGAGGCCTTGTAGGCCTGTGAAGACGAAATTCATTAGGCGTTGAAATGTGGCGGGGGCTCCTTTGAGCCCGAATGGCATACGCTTGAACTCGTAGTGCCCATAGCTTGTGCTGAAAGCAGTTTTATGTCGATCTTTTTTGTCGACAAGAACTTGGTGACAGCCGTTGGCCAAATCGAGTGTGGTGAAATAAATTGCGTGACCTAGTTGGTCGAGAATATCCTCGATTCGGGGTAGCGGGAATGCATCTCCAATTGTGTTTTCGTTTAATTTACGAAAATCGACAACGACGCGCCACCTTTTTTCACCGTCAGGTCCCGCTTTCTTGGGGACAACTAGTAGAGGTGAATTCCAAGGGCTTTTACTAGACTGGACTATCCCGCTGTCTAGCATTTCTTTTAGCTGCTCGTTAATGACTTTCCGCTGTGTTTCAGGTAAGCGGTACATTTTTTGATTGATTGGTGCTTGATCTTGCACCAATAGAATATTATGCGTTATCGCATTTGTATAGGTGAGTTTGTCACCTTTGAGGAAGAAGATATCGTTATACTCTTCGCAGAGTTCTGATATCGAATTTTTTCTTCCGCGGTTAAATTAGGGTCTAGGCTGAGTTCTTGCTCTAGCCTAGAAATACGCGGATATTGTTTTGGGTCGTCCGGAGTCTCATTATCCGGGTATAGATATCGTACATGTTGTAAAATTGCTGATTTTTCAGCTGAACCTTGGTTTGACCTACTATTCCTTGTAAATGTGTGTCCTGAAATTGGGTTGAATTTAATTAATTCCTTATGAGGCTTTATTTTGTTGTATTTAGCATGTAACAGGGTACTTGCTTCCTGCTTTGCCGACGGCTGAGTTTCATACACCTGTGCGGTCTTTGCCTTAGGTTGTGTGGGATACTCATGCGCGTCAATGCTACTGCTTTTTGACCATGTAGAATTTTTTGTGTTGTGTGCCGGTGGAGTAATATGCACCTTTAATATAGGCTTTAGAGACTCGCTACCGTTCTTATATGGCCGTTGTTTGGTTAAGACGGAAGAGTTATATGCACCTTTTTGGCAGGCTTTAGGCACTCAGTTCCGTCTCTTTTGTTGTTTGATATTGCCTCTTTGTTTGGTATGGGAATGTGCGTTTGGTTGTGGTCGTTTGTGTGTGTCAATGGGACTAGTGTGTAGTCGTTTATTGGAAATAGCTGTAACTTTAAGCTATGTATGACTACTTGATGACTGTTAGCGTTGAGAATACTGACCAGCACTAGTTTTTCTCCAGATGACAGTAAACTGTTTGCCAAGAAGACTCCATCGCTTATCTCTTGTGATAAACAGAGCATTTTTTCTTGAGTTTGTAACGGGACTGGGGCAACAATTTGAGAGCGCGCAGGTATGCAGATTGGTTCCTTAAAGGCAACCAATTGCTGCCTGATTTCATCGGTCTCTTGTTCGCCCAGACAGCCTTTTTCACATTCCTTGGGCCCTTTTGGAGCTTGGCAGCCAGCTTTTCTCGTTTGGGAAGCCTTGAGGACACTACAGGTTCAGCCTGTTTAGACTCTACCTCTTCTGCAAGTGTTCTTAACTCGACTGCTTTTTCTGAATGTAGCTTGTCCGTTTCAAACTCTAATGGCAAAGCAAATTCGTCTGGATTGGTTTCCGTGCGAGGAAAACTTAGTGCCTTATTAGGACCCTCAACGTTACAGTTTTTTGCTAGGAAATCATTTCCTAGAAGTCCATCATCGGAAAGGCCAGGCAAGTTATTTACGACTTGAAACTTGCAGGGAATTTTGTTTTTGAAAACGAAGTTTCCCTGGCAATTTCCCAGCGTCTTTCCGGTAATAAATGGGGTCTGAAGTGTGCATGCCTCATTGTGGCTAATTTCCTTGAGATCTTTTAATGACCTTTTCTTTATTATACTTACCTCAGCGCCTGTGTCTACTACTAGTTTAGTTTGGCCGTTCAGGCCAATGTCTAAGGGAAGTTTTACTGTAGCGACACTGGAATCGGGTTGCTGAGGGGACCCTATTTTATTAGATGGGAGTTTTATAGTCGAGCCGGGGAGTTTTGGGTCGACTGTACGTCATTTCCCTGACTCCGGGCCTCCCATTTACGTTTTTGTTGGCAGTTATTTACTGCATGTCCAGAACGACCACTAAATTCGCACTTATTACGCACGTTATAGACTCTTGAGTTGTTATTGGGGTTTTGCGGCTCTCTAGGATGTTGGTTTGGTGGTCCACTATTGTTGTGTGGTCTCTGGAACTATTATTGTTTCTTCTGCAGTCACGCACGTCATGATTATACATTTTACAGTTCACACAATAAGGCGTATTTTTCCTTTTGAGGCAATCAGCATATGTGTGGCCCCTTAGATTACAAAAACTACAACTGATTTTATTTAAATAATTATTTTTATTGTTTACATTATAATTTTTATTAGGAGATCTTCGCTCCTGTTGGATATATGGGGATGTGTTTGCCTGTGTAAACTGCGGCTGCTGAGTGTGGCTACTTGTGTTTGACAGGGTCTGGGGAACTTGAGCGTATGGCATTATGCCTGGATTAAATACGCTGTGATTAGCCGATGAGTTTACTCCACTAAATTGTGCGTTATTGGGTGTTATTGCACTTATTGCATGGGGTAGTGTATTTTGTATCACATTATGTTGAATTTGCCCTGAAGGTTGCAGGAATAGAGCACTTTGCTGGAGACTTTCCATGTCAAGTGCTCTTTGTATTAATTCATCTATATTGCCGTCGGTCAAGGTCAGAAGGTAATGGCAATGGGTTATTTACGCCTGTTTTCAGTGCGTTTTTGGCAAAGTCCTCGAGCTGCGTTTTAACAGCTGGTGCTGCCGTGGCTCCATATTTGGACTCTGCTGCTTCATTACATAGTGCCAGCATCTGTTTCACTCGTGCCGTGAAGGCTGTGATGTTTTCCAAAGGATACTGCCTTGTAGTGATTAATTTATTTACCAGTTCCTGGTAAGTTTCTCTAGGCAGGTATGCGCGATTTAACCGTTCTTCTACTTCTTTGAAAGTAGAGGCAAAAAGCTGATAAGCTTCGCCTCGAAGTCTGGTGGGGAAAATTTGCAAAAATGCTGATAGTTCCTCAACCGAAATGCACTGGATTACCTGCCTGCAGCATCCTAGGAAAGTTTGGAGCTCAAGGCTCAATTTTGGGTGCTGTTCTCCCGAAAATAGGGGAACGAGCTGGGCAGTTAGCTTGGCGATTTTCGCGTAATCTGCCATGTTTATATTGGGGACTTTCGACTTTGGCACTTTTGGGGGGCTAGTTTCTTCTAAGCTGGTCTCCAAAAGGGAGTCACCCAGCCAATTTAAAAGGAATTCACTCGCGGTGGAATCACTGACACTGTCTTCGATGGCACTTTCTCTTAACCTAGCACTATTATTTTGAATGATATCTACCCCGGGAGAGTGCGAAAATTCTCCAAACTCCTTTAAGCTCTTTTTGAACTTCTCTGTGTTAATTTTAAATTTTTCGATTGTTTCCAATCTTTCTTTTCTCGACTTTTGGATTTGCTTTTCTACTGAGTCGCACTGATTCACAGAGAGTTCGGAGGAGTTTCGCACTTTCTCTTCCAACTTTTTTAAATATATTTCTAAGTTTAAAGTGTTTCTTACTTGGTGGGGTCCTGTCAGGATTGTCCCACTACTTAACGTGACTCCTCTTGTTGTTGTATTTGTTGGGGGTGTTTGATTAGCACCCTCTGTTGCGGATGTTGCTCTCTCGTTGCCTCCTTCGTACCGGGACGGATCTTCCTGTGCGTCGTCCGGTGAGGAAGATTGTTGTGGAGTTGGTGGAATTGGTGAGATTTCCTGTGGCGTCTCCTGGTGGGAGCTTTTTTCGCTCATGGACCACCGTATGTAAAATTTGCAGCTAGGGGGGCTTCTGCCGTCTTAATTCCCTTGGTTCAAATTGAGAGGGGGCTTATTGCCTTCTTCGAGGTCCCTCTCAATTCAGGATCGCTGGTTTTTCGGTTGAAGTTCTTTTGCTGCCGGGGTGGCCCGTGGCCTACTTAAATTCCCCTGGATAAAGGTTGAAAGGGGGGCGCGTTGCCTACTTCAAAGTCCCTTTCAGCTCCTGATCGCAGATTGGAGTTTATCTGATCTTCCTTCAGGTTTTCGCTTTGGAATTTTCCTATTAATGTGGACGTCTATTTTTCCTGGGCTGGGATGATGCCCGCTATTGTCCCACGTTGGCACTTTGTGCTTTGATGAGGGGGTGGCTGCGTGTTTTACAGGCAGAGGCAGTTAAAGCTGTCCGACCCCGAGCGTTGGGAGCCGACAAGATCGAAATACTCCTGAAGCCAGACTCAACTTCAGGCGAAGGGTAGGGTGTCTTGCCCAGTATTCGATTTCGTCCTCAACTCCTTTTGATTCGTAGGATAGAGGGTTTTCGAGCGCTTATACTTTTGTTTGTTTAAAGTAGGCTTCCTCTATCCTACCGGCTGCGCTAATTGTTATGTACCTTTGTATGGTGATTCGTCTTCAACGTCGGTAGGTGGAAGTAATACAAAAGGTTATCCTATTTGGTTCCACTTTTATTTTATTGTATTTTTTTTAACAGCTTTATTTATGACTAGTTTCACATTATCTTACAGATAGTTTTCAGGAACAACTTATTTTTTTTTGGGTAATCAACACGTTCTAATCTATTATTCCGCACCAACCCACCAACCGATCCCGAAATTAAAAAACTTCTTCTTATTTTAATTCTGTTTTTTTTTTGATTATTTTTTCTAACTATCACACCGTGTGTCTACAAAAAACGAAACTCAACGTGTAGCCATCCACTTTTCGGGTAGAAAATCAACTTTCCCTAATTTGTCTTCCGAACCGCCGCCGTTATCAAAATTTAGAATCCAACTCGGCTCTTGATCACTTTTGTCGCGATCAAGAGCCTCCGTTCAAAATTTTCATTTATTCTGGACTTGATTGAACAAGTCCAGAATATTTTTCGTTGGACGGAGGCTTGAAATTTTATGCTTTTATAAACATCAGCCACCGTCACGATGATTAGCATTGCCGCGCGCGTATACATACAATGTATTTTCGCGGCGCGCTCTTCTTATCGCGAAAGCTTTTTTTTGATATGTATGTACGTTCGTACATACATATTGCAATTTCCACGACAAATCGTACTGAAGGTACGATTTGTCTTTTATTTTATTTTTCAAATTAAATATTTCTACTGGCAAATTTTGCTGAAGGCTGACGCAATTTTCTTCACCGATTGAATAGATAAGCTAACCATGTTTTAGGCATGGTTAGCTCATATGAAAATATATAATTTGGAATTATAATTTGGATTTTCTTTTTTAGGCCTATTTTAGATATATAACAACGCACCACCGTCGTTAGGTGGCTTGAGTCCATAATGTGGGTTTGTGTATTGATGGTACTGGTTTATGCCTTGGATGCACCATTGGCTCTTGACTGTAGTGGATCCACCATCGGCCTTTGACTGTACTGGATATACGTATCCCCAAAATTAGAGATGAAAAATAAGCGAACTCCAGCAACAAATCGAAGTCCTATGCTATTTCCCTATGCTGGAGAGTGCTGAAAGTGATCTCGTATCCCCAAAGTGATCTCGTATCCCCAACATCTAAGACATAAACCCATACAGTCAAGACACAACCCCGCATTTAGTATGGACTCAAACCACCTAGCGGCGGTAGCGCCATCTGTGGCGAAATCTTGGATGCTAAAAAAGTGGTCTGGTACTGTCATAGTTTATCTACTCATTCCGTATAAATTCGCCCAAGCAGAGTGGGCCTGTGACCCCAATTAAGTTATACTGAGCCACAATTAGTCACAAAAGGCGGCGGCATTGTAATCGCTACATACATCCTCGTGTATAGCCGCTACAGGTTCTGGTAATTGTATTTCACGCCTCGATGCGATAGGAATAAAATTTAACAGGATTGGTGTACCTCATCTTGTAGGAACTAGATGACTGTCGATGTACGTATGTACGACATCGATATGACTTTACATTGATGATTTTGGACGCACAACATATTATCTGGGAAAGCCATTCCAGAAAACAACCCTTAAATTCCACGCGAGTGTTTAACCCATCGTTGGCTCAGATGAAACCAAACTAAAAAGCGCGTACACCTAAAACAAGCAAGGAAACGATACATATTTTTGGTTATCAGCGAACGAAGCTGAGCATTAGCGTACCGGAATCGACTGCAGTACTGAAGGATTAGTTTCTCTAGACATCTATGTACATAAGTAGTGGACTTTATGTTAGTGACAGCAACCCGAATTTGATAACTATTAGAATACTAAATTTATTAACAGAAACTTAGCACGACATCCACGGAGCCGCCTCTGCGTGGGATCCCGGCCAAATGAATTACGTGGGTTGTTTTATTGATTACATAATAATGTTTCCTATTTCTATATAAATGTAAAGAAAGAAAAAAAAAGAAAAAACAAAGAAAAAGGGAGGAATAAACGGAACTTACCTCTATCTAGCCCTTCTGGCTCAGATTACTCTATGCTCTGTATATTTGAAATATTTTTACAGACTAGTCTAATCTTTAAAGATTCGCTTTAAAATTAATGCCTAAAATGAATTAATCGTGTTGCTGGTCAGAATGAAATATATATAATCTTAGGTATTAGGACGGGAACCTTATCACGAGAAGGAAGGAAAACAAAAAAATGAAATTCATGGGATAAAATAGTTTTATTTACAGCGTTACAATTCCAAAAGAGAGCGAAGTTCAGTTCATTCAGGGGCAATAATGTTCCTAAATAGTTCATCAGAACAAGTCAAACTATAGCTATTTTTTGTTAAAGTTCCTTCCTTCCTTCTTCTCGGGTGATGTCGTCGTATTGATTTTTATTCTAGTAGAATACTATTTCGAGTATAATTTATATCTAGCGAGAAATGAGGAACCATAAATTGCCTTAACGAAATCTTCAACCCACCTTATTGTGGTCTACTTGTATATTCTTGAACATATGAATTTCTTGGTAATAAAGCAGAATACCTGTTATTATAACGTGATGAAGCTTTAAAGTTTTTCTTTCCTTTCACTCTCCTGGAACCCTCTTGATTTGGAGGTCGTCTATGTCCGCTACTCTTCTCCTTTCAGGTCAACATAGGGACACTGAAAACTATCTGCCCTCAGTGTCGATTGGGTGGTTGGGGCGAGCAAAGAAGGCCAAACATTTGTGCCTTCCCAATGGATGTAGGTAAGTTGTGTAAAAGTCCCTTAAGGACTGAGTGTGTGCTACGGCCTTTTGAATTGTAGGTACGAAAAATTTTGTATATGGCTGGTGGCAGCGGCAGGTATTCGTGGAACCTCCCCACATTCTCCGACAATAGCCGAGGCGAGCTAGTGTGCCGCCCTGCAGTCAACGTTGTCCACCGAGTGATCCGTCAGCTCATGCTGGCAGTCTGGACTTCACGTCCTATGTCAATCACTCCAACATAGTTACCATACAAAATTGACGACCAATGTGGGGAAACCTCAGTTGGACTTCGGTGTCTGAATGTGACGGATGCTGGAGACCGGAATTACTTGGAGAAATGGACAAGCTAATTGTCTGACTCGGTAATCTCATATCTAGTAGAAGTTACAGGCGCACCTGAGTCTAACTGTTGTTGTTAGATTAACCCTTTTTGTAGAGTAAAGTTAAAGTTTTGCTATTTTGTTTTTGAAATTTTGTTCGGATTAAAATAAATTTTGGAGTTTTTGAAGTGGATAAAGTTTAAAGTTTTGCTATCGTGATTGGAGTTGAATGTGGTACTTTGTACATAATACACCTATACTTATCGCTGTAAATCCAATGCTGAATCTTTGGGAGCCGCTAAGAACAGCGTTGACTCCTGAAGAGCGGCTATGTCAGCGCAAACTCTAATAATAAGGTGGAGCAGCTATGAGCAGCGTTGACTCCTGAAGAGCGGCTATGTCAGCGCAAACTCTAATAATAAGGTGGAGCAGCTATGAGCAGCGTTGACTCCAATGTCTACTATTTTGAGCAGAATAAAACACTCCGTATACTTTACTAATGTCAAATAGCAAGTCACTTTATTTTACCCTTTCTTATTTTATTTATATTTTAAAATTACCTGGTTGAACTAAGTTGGTTCCCATGCTTAAAATGCTTATTTTACAATAATTGCATGAGAACCAATTGACACCGATTAATTACGATTCAATAAACAAAGCTTGCGTTGCACTTTTCCACCTTTACGATTTCATTCATAACTTGCCGCTACTTTGTAATTTGAGCTAAAACAAACAGAAGTCAGTTTATCATCGTCTTTTGTTTGTTTTAGCTTTTACATGAAGAAGGCAGTTAAGTAGGTCGGTGAGTCAATTCACGTTTGAGCTCATGCATATGCAAGTCGCTGACCTCACTTGAGGCAGGTAGTGATTGCTACCTACATACATGTGTAATTGAACTTACTTTCTCACCGCGATTATGGAAATTTATGCAACTTCTATGCTTGTGCTTTTGGGGTATTTTCGTGCCTATTACACCTTTCCCCTTTTAAAAATTTTTTTTTAAAAAAAAAAAAAAATTTTATGCATCGTAAACGCAAACTTTGTTTTACATATGTATTGTCATGTAATAGTGTCAACCTCTTAAGTACTAATTTCTTCTAGTTATTAGCGTATATTAATATATTGGTATATTAGCATATTGCTATATTAGCCGATTGTTATATTATCTATGGTCTATGCTATACTTTACTTACAATGACAATGAAAAAAAATATGAATGGTGAAAGTTTTTTTTTTTTTTTACTTATGGGTAAGGTATTATAACTTTATGAGCTAGTAATTTTATTTTATATGCATGTTTGCTTATTTCACTGTACCTAATTACGTTCCTATATTTTCCTTAGTCTATTTTTATGTACCTTAATTATTTTTCCGTTAATGTCTTTTATATTACAATTTACATTATCAATTTTTGTTATAGTATAGGGTCCATTGTACAATGATTCTAGTTTTTTTCTATTTCGTAATTGAAGTAATACTTTGTCGCCTACTTTTAGCGATAATGGGTTAACATTAATGTCGTTAACTTGTTTTCTTTGTTCTTTTGAGGACTCTAAATATTGTTTCGCCTTACTCAAGTTTTTTTGTAGCCTGAATTTCATTTCTTTGCTGTATAGATCATAGTTATAGATGGGCTCTGGTTTATTGATAATTAGTTCCGATGGTATACTAACTGTTTTAGCGAATACTAATTCGAAGGGCGGGTATCCATGTACCATGTTTGGGGTGGTATTGTAACAAAATGTGTAGTAGGGTATCCATGTATCCCAATTGTCTTTGTTGTCGTTCACGAAGCACCTCAGGTATTCATTCAGACATTTGTGGTTTCTTTCCAGAGCTCCTATTGTCTCTGGTTGCGCGGCTGTTGCAAAAGCTGTTTAATTTTCAGGATAGTACAAATTTCAGAAAAAATTTGATTTTTGTACTCTGTTCCGAGATCCGTCTTGATTTTGTTCATTGGTCCGTAGGTTAGCACAAATCCGTTAATTATTGCTTGTGCGATGCTATTTGCTTCTTTGTCTTTTGTGGGGACTATTATGATATATTTACTTAAGTCGCATTGCATTGTTACTGCGTACCTATTACCGTTTGATGTTTTGGTTAATGGTCCGACTGTGTCTATGGATACTATGTCAAACGTTTTTACTGGTGTTGTTGTAATCTGCATGGGTTCTTTGTTATGCTTTTGGTGTTTGTTTTTCGCACACAGTTCGCAATTATGTATGTATTTTGCTATAGTTTTTCTTATCTTATTCCATCTAAACAAATTTTTTTGTTTATTGTACAGTCTTGATTGTGCTAGATGTCCTCCGGTAGGTGTTGAGTGGAAATTATTCAATATTTCCTGTATTTCTTCTTTATTTGTTATGTACCTTTGCGGTTTGAATATTTTTATTTTTACGTTTCTCAATACTCAATAATAACCTAGGCTTTTAAGTGTGGTTATATTAATTAAAATAAATATTTAACTTTCTGCAGAAATTGTCAGAGTCTTGGTCTGAAATTGTTTATTATAATCATCTTCCAATATTTCGAATACCTACTCTAATGCTGGTTCCACTGATTGGTTTCGTTTTATCTCTATGTACCGCTTATATAATATATTATTGTTGTGCACTATATTTATTTCCATCTTTTCCTTTTTTGAGTTGTGATTTTTAAATAGTATTTCCGGTAAATCTTCCACTTCGGTTGTTGAAATTGCCTCTAACATACGCAGTTGATCAGGCTGGGCAGTTATTGGGTTATTTATAGTTTGAGTCACCGTTGTGTCTTGTTTTATCTGCTTTTTCATTGCACGTGTTTGTATTTGCAGAATACTAATATCTTTGAGGTCGTTTATATCTATTTTTATTCTAGAGAGTGCGTCTGGTCCGACGTTTTCTTTTCCTTGAACGTAGTGTATTTCAAAATCAAATTCCTCTAGGTCCAATCTCATTCTTGTTAGTTTGGACGAAGGATTTTTCATCCCAAATAAATATGCAAGTGGTCGGTGGTCTGTTCGTACCAAGAATTTTCTACCATAAACGTAGGGCTTCAAATATGTTATTGCCCAATGTATGGCTGCTAGTTCCTTTTCTATTGTCGATTTATTTCTCTCTCCATGTGTGAACGTTTTGCTGGCATATGCCACCGGGAGCTCTTTTTCATCAATGTTCTGTGCCAATATTGCCCCGCACGCATCTTTTGATGCATCCGTTGAAATTATGAATGGTTTTTTAAAAATTAGGATGTTGTAATATTGCTGGGGATATTAGTATATGTATTAGAGTTTGGAATGCCTTTTGGTGCGTATCTGACCAGTCAAATTTAGTATTCTTACGGAGAAATTTGTTCAATGGTAGTGCGATGCTCGCAAAGTTAGGGACGAAACGCCTGTAATAATTACAAAAGGCGACGAAGCGTCGAACGTCGTCCGTGTTCTTTGGGACTGGGTAATTTTTGATGGCTTTGTATTTCCAGCTATCTGGTTTGATGCCTTGCGCAGATATTTGGTGACCCAGGTACGTGACCTCAGTTTGGAAAAATTTGCATTTCTCAGGATTGAGTTTGAGATTTCTCTCCCTGAGTCTTTTGAATACTGCTATTAGATTTTTGAGATGGTGCGCTTGAGAACACCCTATTACTGTTAAATCGTCGGTATATAGGAAGGCTACTTCTGGGGTTAGTCCGGCCATAGCAATGGCCATCATTCTTTGAAAACTATTTGGACTTATATTAAGTCTGAAGGGAAGTCGAGTACATTGGTAGTGGCCTTGGTTGGTAGAAAAAGCAGTGAGTTTCCTAGAGTGTTCATCTAGCGGTATTTGATGAAACCCTGACATGAGATCTAATGTAGAGAAGTATTTAGCCCGACCCATTTGGCCCAGTATATCTTCTAACCGAGGTAGTGGGAATTTGTTAGCAAGGACTTTTTTATTTTAATTTCGAAAATCAACTACCAATCGCCACTTTTTCTCCTCGTTTGTGGACTTTTTGGGCACGAGTAGTATGGGGGAGTTAAATTGTGAAACCGAATTTCCTATAACTCTATCTGTCAGCATCTTTTCTACTTGCCGATTAATTTCATTTTTATGAGCTTCTGGTAATCGGTTGTTTTTAGTATACACTGGTCTATTATCGGAAAGCTCTATTTTTTGTTTGTAAAAATTATTTATCGTTAGTGGTTCATTATCTAGAGCAAATATGTCTTGGTATTGTCGGCATGTATTTTCGAACTGTGGTCTGGCATAGTTTGGGATGCTGTTCAGATTTAATTTTGACATCACTTTGCTAGCTCTATCAGAGGTTTTTGGTATTGTGTCGATAATATGGAAGTGGTCTAAAGGTGCCGCTTTAATTATAGGTTTTTTGATTGTTATGGTTTCATCTGTGATGTTTAA
Organism: Dioctria linearis; assembly: GCA_963930735.1. Lineage (NCBI taxonomy): Eukaryota > Metazoa > Arthropoda > Insecta > Diptera > Asilidae > Dioctria > Dioctria linearis. The sequence goes on from OZ005741.1 coordinate 154,436,652, forward strand.
AATTCTTACTAGGGGGTTGTTTCTATTCTATTGTTCCCGATATGAAGATTCCTGGATGGATTTCTTCATTTTGAACCACTAAGTCATTAGACGAGCCTGTTTGCGATATTTCTACGCTTCGGACAATCTCACATCTTGGGGGTATGGAGATTGAGTTTGGGGTGGGTCAACTTGAGATTGGTAAAACTACCGAATCGTTATTTGTGCTAATGGAGAGCATCCATGTATCGTAGTCGATATTAGCCTTGAACTTTGTAAGTAAATCTAGTCCCAATATCGAATCGGCTTGTATGGCGAAGTCATTGTCTACTATTTGGAATAGATGCTCTACTGAGAATTGCTCGTTGAACTGAATTTTTGTGTAGGTTGCTCCGATTGACTGTTTTTTGCGTCAGTTATTCCTTGTATTAGGCATGTATGTTTTGGATAATATTGCTGGTCTTTGCTAATTTTTCCTCTTTTGAATATAGAGATATCTGCTCCTGTGTCTATGATGAACGTACATATTTTGCAACACATGTCCACATATGCTGTGATGAAGTTTGCTAAGGAGAGGTTTAATTGGTGTATTTTTGGTGTGCTTGAGTTGTTTCCCCCAACCTGATTGTTTCTGAATCTGGGTGAGGGTCTTGGTATTCCCCCGATTCGCAGTGATTAATTCTTCTGCTGATTTGAGCATTTGGTCTGTTTCTGTAGTGATTATAATTGTGGTTACCCTGGTTTTGGGCTGTATTCGTATTTTGTCGCCAGACTTGATTTGATCGCTGTGGCCAGTTGTTTCTGCTTCCGTTGTTATTGCGCCACACTTTGTTATTATAACTTCTGGGATTCGGTTGGAAGTTTCTTACGTTATTGTAGGCATTTGTGTTATACTTTCTTTGATGCCCTGTATTGAAATGCAGCACATTATTTAGTTATGTTTCCGGGTTAGCCAGATTGTCTTTAAAAGATGACATCGCGAATTTTTCAGCTAATTTTTCTGCTGCTTCCCCTGTTGCAACATTTTCTGCAATAAATGCCCTAGTTAATTGCCTGGACAGATCTTCTATTTGGCTTGGAAAATCTTCTAACTTTTTGTTGTTTTGCTTGCATGCTTTCAACTGCATTAGTAGTGCATCGGACGATAATTTTGCCGAGAATTTCTGTTTAAGTTTGCTTTTCATCTGAGTAACTGTATTTATATCGCTTGTGATCGTGTACTTAGCTTTCCCGGTAATGCGTGTTTTTATAAACTTGATCATTGTGTTTTTTTGGTCGGCAGGTGTTAATTCATCAAGCAACTCTATAGCTTCAATGAACGATTCCGTATCTTCGTGGGTTCCATTGTAATATTGTACGAGGGAAGTCGCCGTTCTCATATCGAACGCCATTTTAGAGTTTTGCCTCTGGTTATTTATTAATTTATTAATTCTGTAATATTATCTATTAGCTTTTTCGTTTCAAAATACTCTTGTTTGAGTTTCAGCGCTGTTTCTGCATCCGTGGTCACGTTAACGCATTTCTTTGCTTCTACAAGAAGACCATTTATCGTTTCTTCTTTTTCTTTCAATGTTTTCTCTGTATAAGGGCGGTATTTACTTTTCTCGAAATTACTTATAATATTTTCTAATTCTTTTATTATTTTTTTTTAACTTGTCCATTTGTTAGACACTTATTTAGACCGTAAGTTGTGCTGGTGTACTTAGGTATTTTTTACTAAGTCCTCGCCTATGATTTCTATACAGTTTGTATGCAAATTCGGCAACCTTCAGTTAAACAATTATTGCTAGAAGGATTATTATTTCTTCGTTTTTTACAGCAACTGTATCTTCGATACTAACGTTGTTTATTATCTGTCCGTTATTATCGGAATTTTTCGACTGTGTTTTACCCATTATCCTGGTGCAGAGAGAAAAATATTTTATAAGAAGGAAAAAGAATTTTGTGTAAAATTAAAATTTTTTTTTTTTTTTTTTTTTTTTTACTTCTTCATGAACATTATTTATATTTTATTCTTTTTTAATTCTAATCTGATTAATTCTATTTATATGTAACTATTTTCTTTTTATTATATTTAATTGTTTTTTGGTGACTGACACGAGTTTCAGGAAGTGCTGTTTTTCTTCGTCTGTTGATGAAGTTTCCGCTCGGAGTATATGATAGGTGAGATCCCGTCTTAATTTATTTCTTTTCCGCCTCTGGTGTGTTTTCTTTTTTCTGGTTGCTGTACGCGGCTTTGTTGCTTTTTTCTGTAATCTTCCAAAGTCAATTTTCTTGGTCCAGTACCTTTAAACTCATCATTATGCTGGTTAAGTGGTTGTGGGATTTATCTGGGGATAGTACTGCCTGCTGGGAACAACGTTAATTTTTCCACTTCACTCTCCGGTACTTTGGGTATTGTTCCTGCCAGTTTAAATAACTCGCTGAAGGCCTCGTATATTATTTGTTTTTCCATGTGGTAGAACTATTTTTCCTTAGAATGTGATTGATCTTTGATTTCGGTTGGTTTCGTGGAGACTTCTTGAAGTTGCAGCTTCTTACGTCACGGCATGTGATACCTGTTTATTGATGATTAGTCACGGTCGCAATGTAGTGCTTTCTACATTATACACGTACACCGATCGCTGTAAATCCAATGCTGAATCTTTGGGAGCCGCTAAGAACAGCGTTGACTCCTGAAGAGCGGCTATGTCAGCGCAAACTCTAATAATAAGGTGGAGCAGCTATGAGCAGCGTTGACTCCTGAAGAGCGGCTATGTCAGCGCAAACTCTAATAATAAGGTGGAGCAGCTATGAGCAGCGTTGACTCCAATGTCTACTATTTTGAGCAGAATAAAACACTCCGTATACTTTACTAATGTCAAATAGCAAGTCACTTTATTTTACCCTTTCTTATTTTATTTATATTTTAAAATTACCTGGTTGACCTAAGTTGGTCCCCATGCTTAAAATGCTTATTTTACAATAATTGCATGAGAACCAATTGACATCGATTAATTACGATTCAATAAACAAAGCTTGCGTTGCACTTTTCCACCTTTACGATTTCATTCATAACTTGCCGCTACTTTGTAATTTGAGCTAAAACAAACAGAAGTCAGTTTATCATCGTCTTTTGTTTGTTTTAGCTTTTACATGAAGAAGGCAGTTAAGTAGGTCGGTGAGTCAATTCACGTTTGAGCTCATGCATATGCAAGTCGCTGACCTCACTTGAGGCAGGTAGTGATTGCTCATTATGCTACCTACATACATGTGTAATTGAACTCACTTTCTCACCGCGATTACGGAAATTTATGGAACTTCTATGCGTGTGCTTTTGGGGTATTTTAGTGCGTATTACAGTTCGACTATAGGTTTGACTTTGGTCAAGTTGTCGAGGTTTTTTTAATTTTTTTTTAATTGATCTTTCCCGCCGGCCTTCTGCTATGGAAATAGTAGGTGGCCTCAAAAATTTTGTGATTGTGTTCTCACGGAGGCATGTCTCTGTTGGCCAACTGGCTGGATAGAGTCGTGAGTCTGTGAGACGACCTTTTGGCTTTTAGCTAACTAGTTGACCAGATTCATGACTCTGCCCAGCTGGAAGGTTGGCTAAAGTATTGCAATCAGGTGAGGAGGAAGGAAAGAGTTATTGGAGGATGGAAGTGATGCTGCAGACCTTCAGTAATCAGGAGTTGGCATACTGCTAACTGCCTGGCCGAAGAATCTCTAGTGTCATTTACAGTCTCTAGCTTCTCCAACCCGACTCTTCCCAGATATCTGTGAGGACTCAAGATTTTTAATGCACACACTCACACTACTTATCCTCGCCGAAAAAAAATTTTCTGACCTGATTGGAGAGAGAGTAGACCTGGAAGACCTTTGTATTGAGAGTAAGCTTTAGGGAGTGAGGGAGAAACTATACGATTTGTTTTTTTCTGGTTGAGTTTGAAAGTTTGAGTTTAGCTCATTGCCTAATTTTTAGTCATTGAAGTTTGACTCCTCGTATGTTTTCTTTATAATACCTAGTATAGTAGTATTGCAGTTTGGAGCAGACATTTGAAGCTTTAGTCTCTCTAGATTGTGCTTATCGTTTACTCAGCTTAGCTATAATTTTTGAAACCAATTCTCACGCTCTTCTTCGTCTGATCTTTATGGGTTGAAATAGAGTCACATTTTTTCTGTTCTTGGTGAAACGTTCGGAATTTCATCATGGCAACTTTCCGCACACCACCTCCGGGTGATGCTCCTATACAGAGGGCAGACCAGTGTACCATTTGTCAAGAGGGAGACTGGTCTGCCAAGAAGAAGCCTGTAGCCACTATTTGTGGGCACATATTTCAGAGAGCATGTCTGCGAGAATGGATAAATGCACAAGTAAACTGTCCTAACTTCAGAAGTTCTCTCACTCAGCAGGACTTCGCGGCTACACTGGTGCGATCCCGAAGAGGTATCCCACTCGGCACGGGAGTTCAGATCCTCCGAAGCAAACATTACAGTTCAATGTGCCTCCACCGACACTTTCACAGCCTAGTCGTAGATCTTTGTTTCCTGGGTTACATTCAGCGCGCATATCACAGAACAGCTCTAGAAGGAATAGCCTGTCACCTGCTCCTTCGGGGCAAAGCTTTAGAGACACAGACAGGATCATATCCAATCTTAAAACCCAGCTTCAAAATGTAGTCCAGACCGAGATCTTTCAGAGTATAAACGCGCTGCGAGCTAAGATTACAGATGTCCGACAACGGGTCGCTGCTGTTATTCGGCAATTGGACGCGTCACGCCAGACACCACCTCCTTTCGGAGAGCGAGCTGAACCACCCAGAGAACCTGCAGGGACTCCTAGAGATCCGTTTCAGAGACATTCGCTCCCATCTGGTCAACCCAGACCTTTTCTACCACCTCCACTAGCTTTCGGACCTCCGGCACCACCACCTTCAGGCCAACAAGCTCCAAACTATTCCTGGCATAGACACACCGGCAGTCCCATCAGGAGATGGAACCTGTAGTATAACGGAAATAATTCTGAATTATCCGTAGATGAGTTCATCTTCAGAGTGGAAGGAGTTAGAAGGAGACTTCGGCGTACTGATCAAACACATGTTCGTCCTGTTGACAGGACCAGCTAAAGACTGGTACTGGTCTCTATTAAGACATAATCCGACGCCGACGTGGGAATATGTCAGGAACGGACTACTATGTGAATGGGGAGTTCCAAAGGACGACCTAAAAGTCAGAGTCCAGCTGATATCGCGCAAACAAAAACTCGGCGAATTATTCGCGATGTACCACCACAATCTGGTGCAGCTGCGGGACCAACTACTAAATCCCATGCCAGAGTCAAAATTTCTTGAGCTCGTGAAAGCTAACTTACTTCCTGACATACAAAACAAAATCTGCTTGCACCCTTTTCACACCATGGGTCAACTGCAGATGTTGGAGATTCAAGCTACGCAGCTGCGGATTGCGACTGCTAGCGGTCTGAACACTTACCGTACTCCTCGTTTTAGCGAGTTGGAGGACCACTCACAAATGCTTGTGACTGACACCAACATTGCAGAGGTAGCAGTTATCGCAGACCGACAAACAGTTACCTGTTGGTATTGTGGCCAGCCAGGACACTTTTTCCAGGATTGTCTACAAGAAAGACAACGGATACTCTGTTACGGGTGCGGACGTAAAAACGTATTCAAACCAAACTGTAGACAATGCCTGCAGAAAAACTTGAAGATGGTCGCGAATCACAACACCTCTTCTCGACCAAGTATGACATCCAGGCTGATCACAGCGCCAACCACTGCAGACCAATCGCGGAGCAGGGAAACCAATCCGCTCAATTAATAGACCCCATCGAACAGACGTTAGACTATCCGTTAATATCACTCAGTGATTCTGGTGATAGCAACCATCCTTTAGACAGTCTCAAAACAATGATAAATCACTGATAGAGACAGACAATCTAATTGATTTCTCTGCAGATCTTCGAGCTCCCGTTTCCACTTATAGGGAGCCCACGATACTACTAGACACTTCTTTGGAAGAGTCTTTAATCTTTGACGTCCCGATAACACCGACAGCACTTTTAGCTGGCAATGTTACTGAGCAAGAGATTCTGCCTCCTGCCGTTATTGTATTAAAACGGCCACCAAGCTCTGGTATGACGAGTGGGCGTGAGTCTGTTTTACATATGCTGACGCCGTATCATACTCGTCTGCGGAATTACAATGCAGTAAGAGGTCGCATCTTCTCCTCGGTTGCGGAGCTAGTTGAAATTATGTATCCTGACCTGGACCTTAGACCAAGAAAACAATTAATATTTATGAACTTTTTGTGAATTTAAAGTTTGTTAAACTAATAAAGTTATGTTATTATTATTATTAATTGATTACCTGCGCGACGATCCAGCAGGAATATTCTGAAAAGAAAAATTGTGTGAATTTCAAGGTTTGTGTAAAAGAATTTTCATTAATTAATCACCTGCGCGACGATTCAGCAGGAACATTCTAAAGAGGAAAATTTGTGTGTATTTAAATCTCGGTTTAAGAAGAATTTTTATTGATTAATTACCTGCCCGACAAATTTAGCAGGAACATTCTGAAAAGGAAATTGTGTGAAATTCGATTTTTTGTTTAAAATTTTCATTAGTTACTTACCTGCGCGACGAATGTAACAATTTGTGTGGATATAAAGTTAGATTTAAAAAGAATTTTATTAATCAGTTCCCTGCGTGATGATTCAGCAGGAACATTCTCTAAAGGAAAATTTGTGCAAAGTTCAATTTTTATTTAACAGAACTTGTGTTAAATAGTTACCTGCGTGACGATTTGGCAGGAACATTCTGGAAGAGAAAATTGTGTGAAGTTAAATTTCTATTTAAAAGGAATTTTCATTAATTAGTTACCTGTCTGCGAATTTTGTAGGAACATCCTGTAGAGGAAAATTTATGGAGTTCCAGATTAGGAGTATTTCCGCTGGTTAATTGCCTGCGCGCCAATTCAGCAGGAATCTTCTGCCAAGAGATTTGGGGAATCCCTACATTTAAAAAGTTTCATTGATGACTCACCTGTGTGCAAGGAAGAATAGCCGGAATATTTTACCTAGACTATCGCGAATCTTTCTACACAAGTAGAAGTTATATCCATGCCAAGCTGGTCAGGAGCAACCTCCAAAAGTTCTGAAGGCTATGTAAGGAGAACCAAAGGGTTTTACCACGAATTTGTGTTGGTCAGGAGTAATAATGTAAGGAAAACTTTTATTTATTAGTATAAGTGCCGCGATGGGACCCTTCTGGTCCGGGGTTTTGTTTTTTTTCTCTTTTAATTTTTATTGGGGTTTTTTTTCTTTCTATATATATATAAATATATTTTACGCATCATAGTCTGGGCACCTACCCTCTCATATATGTGTGTTTCTAGGGTAGATGTATGTTCGCAGAATAGGGCTCGAGCATTTAGGCAGGTAAATCACAAACAGTTGTTTTGCTAGTACGTTAAGTTTTGTGAACTAGCGAGTCAGGATCAATTGAACTGGTCGATATCAACTAAGTGGTAAAGCCTTGAGTACGAACACAACAAAATTTTTTTTTTCTGAATAAAGCAAAGTAGTAAAGCCTACGCGGACTCGTGTTCTCATTTATACTTTTTTTTCACTTCTGGATCACTTTGGAATTTTTTTCGTTTTTTTTTGCGCTGACAAATTATTCCTTGCATCGGATGAAATCTCGAGGTTAGAGCTTCCAGGCATTAAGCTTCGACTCCTAGATAAAGCAGCCAGCATCATGGTATAAAAGGTAATGAATGGCGGTGCGGACATGTGGTGAAGCCTCCCGGACGGACACACGCTTGAATTTAGGGGCTAAGTATTTTATTTTGGGATCGAGACGACTTAGCCACGGTGGAAGGGGGCGATGGGCCCATATCAAGTCTTGTCGAGACTTCATCACCATCTGAAGTCCATGTTCTCTCTCTTGCTCTCTGTGTCGCAATCTCTCCGGATAATTAACTCATGGTCCTGCGTTGTACTGGATTTCAAATTTTACTTTCTTGCAGATATTCATATTACAGTTTTTTCAGATTTTCAGGTTGCATCAGAGGACCACTCGATCTTAGGTCCAAAAGAACCGCGCAAATGCCCTGCTCTCACCTACAAGTCGGTGAGCGATAATATCCACCTGCTTGATTTATTGCTTGTGGGAGAGATCAGGACAGCCGTGCGATTCGAAGTGGATCAATACTCTCCAAATTGTGTTCACCCGCTATGCTTCGCGCTTGCGTGGCGCTCTGCCCCATGACTCCATTCTTGGTTGTCTATATAACTCTGACGGGAGGATGGCTTGTTAGCATCCTCTGGATTGGTATCCGACATGGAGTGATTGATAAAATACCGGGGCGGTACCCTTGGAGCCGAGTCCCACGTCAGGTGAATACAGGTGAATTCCCTTTCCTTTATCTTTGATTATTCCATGGACGTTCCCTAGTTTGAAGTGTCGGGATGTTCAGCTGATCAGTGGAGGGTGAACGTCGTATGCGAAGCATACTACTCCGAGCTTAAAGGTTCCGTTCATATCTGCTGGTTCCAGGAAAGAAATCAGTATTTTGTATATCTTTGAGGTTTTATTTTGAGATTTTGTCTTTTCGTATTTTGGGAAAGTACCGTATCATATCCTAGTTATTAATTCGATTATCGTTATCTTGTAGTTAGCTTTCTACGATCGTAGTTGTATTGATAGTATGGTTATATAGCTTTTGAATACTTACCTTTATCGTAGTACAGTTATTGATATTTCTTTATGTAAGCATAGCCCGGTCTGGGTTATCATTATGATATCGTTATTTAGTTCCTAGTGTATCTTTTTGTAGGTATTATAGTTTTGTCATAGCCTATACCTCAAATAGGTGTGAGTTAGTTTAGATGTGATCTTTTACTTTAGTTCTTATATTTTGAGTATGGATTATATTAGATACCTTTGGATTATTTTGGTATCATGTCTAAATCCAGTTCATATAAGTTGATCATAGTGTTTATAGCAGTTATGTTTAGATTATCTTAGGCCATTTTGTGATTCTTCCGGTTAGCATAGCCTATCTTAGTTAGCACAGTATTGCCTTTTCTTTATAGGTTGCTATTAAGATCTCGTGTGTATCTCGATATTACCTGGAGTATATAGTTAGCTTCTTATAGTCTTAGTTAGATATATACTATAGTCTTGTTGTAGCTACCCTTAGATTATTTGAGATAGGTTCAGACCATTGTGGTAGCATATCGATTCGTAGTTACTAGGACCCGATTATATGCTAGTCATCTTTGTCTTATGTCGGCCATCGTGTCTCGACTTAGCTATTACAATATGGGTTTAATTTTAGTTGCATTTGCATCATTTTAGGCTTACATGCTTCATCGTAGGTAGTGTAGTTCGATCATGGTCTTTAGTTACCTTAGAGTATTTTGGCTACCGTTCCGCAATTTAGCTATTATGGTTATGTTAGATCCTGGATCTTACTTATTGTTAGCTTGTTTTGATTGTCTTAGTTAAGTTTACCTTAGAAGAGGTTCCTCTACGATAGTAATTGATATTTGAGATCGGACATCTAGCTTTGATCATTATATCATATGTCGTAGTTATTTAGTAATGATTGCTGTAGTCTTACCCCTATTATGGTTATAGTCACCTGAGGTCGAATAGCTAGCTACGATCATTATATCGTACACATTGGGTTTGTTGGTGTTATCGCATCATGCATCAACGCTACGGCTTCTTTCCTGAGTACCAGCAGCCATTGGATCGCTGACTACTCACACATTTCTCTGATATCGATTTCAGTCTGCTGTCAAGTTGGTGAACGATATTCACTCCTTTGACTTGTCCTTGACAACAGGATTGTTTGTCATAGCGTCCTTAACGTGGGACGGAAGCCTTCAGGTTCCGATTCCGTACATATATTTATTTACGCACAAGTACCCTACACGCACAAATTACAGGTGTTCCTCCTTGGAGTATCATAATGTCATTATTTTGAGTTTTCTTCGAATTTACACATTCGTGAGCGCACAGATTTAGTACGCACGATTCTTCAGATCTACGTCTTTGAGTCTATCATAAGATTACTTATTCTGAATTTCCCTTTTGAAGTTATATGTCTATATACGAACCAATTCAGTACGCACAAATTTATAGATCTTTCTCCTTGGATTTATTGTAAAGTTAGTATAATGAATTTTCTTTCGAATTTATATATTTGCATATTATTTGTTATATTTTTTTTTATTAGCAACTCTCTAGGATATATTCACATATTATTTTTAACCACTCTGAAAGCATACCTAATTGGTAGGAAAGAAAAAGTCTTGTTCTGTCATTGTCGTTATTGATCCGCTAATTTATCTATTTATTTATTTCCATCGTCCTACCTGTATATTTTTGTATATTTTGGTTGGGCTTTCATATGTAGGTCGAGCAAATAAACAAGTAAGGACTATGATTGTAGTATAACCCATCTCTACCTTCAATGAGAATGTTGTGCTTTACCTGCTCAATACTAGAGATGTTCTACACTTGTCAGTACCAATCCGCACGGTGATTCACTCGTTAACACACACTACTTCATTTATTTATTGATACAACACGACAGCCGAAATAAACACCAAATCTGTTTTAGTAGTTTTTTATTTCTATGTTTACAAATTATAAATCACGGCGAGTAATGTGACATTTGTCACCGCGCGAATGGTCAGACCAAAACTCTTCTCTACTACTCGCCTACCTCTGACTCGTCGCTTCTTTTCTTCTTTTTCTTTTTCATTTGTGTTCTAATTAAAACAATTAATCAATGTACTACCCGGGCCATTAAGTAATATTTTTTACTCACTGACCACAGGTGTACAATTTCAAAACAGTGCCGCTTAAATTCGTGGTCACTGTGATTACATATATTTACTTTAGTTCCGCAAATGCATTGCGATTACCTCATAGCTACACAATTCAGCGCCGCTATGAATATGAAAATGCTCAATACTAGAGATGTTCTACACTTGTCAGTACCAATCCGCACGGTGATTCACTCGTTAACACACACTACTTCATTTATTTATTGATACAACACCACAGCCGAAATAAACACCAAATCTGTTTTAGTAGTTTTTTATTTCTATGTTTACAAATTATAAATCACGGCGAGTAATGTGACATTTGTCACCGCGCGAATGGTCAGACCAAAACTCTTCTCTACTACTCGCCTACCTCTGACTCGTCGCTTCTTTTCTTCTTTTTCTTTTTCATTTGTGTTCTAATTAAAACAATTAATCAATGTACTACCCGGGCCATTAAGTAATATTTTTTACTCACTGACCACAGGTGTACAATTTCAAAACAGTGCCGCTTAAATTCGTGGTCACTGTGATTACATATATTTACTTTAGTTCCGCAAATGCATTGCGATTACCTCATAGCTACACAATTCATAGCGGCGCTTAATGGGTCATCATGAAATTGTGCAGTTGATGAGTGTCATCGCATTGCATTGCGTTCGATCTACAAATATTATTTTCACAACATTCCTCCCCCTTGCGAAGACGCCGTCGTCGTGACAGAGGTGTTCGAGAAGCTCTGGACCATTACAATTTTGTTTTGTTTAACATGCATATTACTTATTACATATTATTATAAGTTTTTTCCCTCTTTTTTTTTATTTACCCTAATTTTCTAACCCTAATAGCTAATTCGACATAGTCTCTATTATTTAGTTCTTAATTATGTACATATAGTTGTTAAAAAAAAATCATTATTACATAAAACTAAAACTTTTAAAATGCTATACACATATATGAAATCATTATTACTAACAAACTTCTTGTTTTTTTTTCTTTTCCATTGGAGGTCAAATTTCTTGCCTACGTCCAATATTTCCGTCTTTCTTTTTTTTGAACTTGACATTGTACATACTGAGTGTTGTTATTACATATATACGAGTACATATAAACATTTTATTTTTAATTTTGTTGACTAATCTTATCGGCTTTTAATTCCTTCAATTTAATGGTCGTAAAAAAAATATAAACAATTTAAAGTTGGTAAAAAAAATGAAGTAATAAAACAAATTTCTCATAGGCAGTGATAATTTTTTCAAACCTTGTAAAGGTATGATTCGCTTGGGTCGTTTGATGAATTTTCAATACTAGGTTGGGGTGTTATTATTTGATTAATGTTTGGGTTTGGCTCGTCCGTTTCTGGGATTTGATTAGAGACGGTGTCTATTTCATGTATGGGTGGCTGTTTCCCATTTTGACTTTTGACTGAGGGTCTCTTTTTTCCCGGGTTATGTGTAAACATTTTTTTTTTAATTTTGTTGACTAATCTTATCGGCTTTTAATTCCATCAATTTAATGGTCGTAAAAAAAATATAAACAATTTAAAGTTGGTAAAAAAATGAAGTAATAAAACAAATTTCTCATAGGCAGTGATAATTTTTTCAAACCTTGTAAAGGTATGATTCGCTTGGGTCGTTTGATGAATTTTCTATACTAGGTTGGGGTGTTATTATTTGATTAATGTTTGGGTTTGGCTCGTCCGTTTCTGGGATTTGATTAGAGACGGTGTCTATTTCATGTATGGGTGGCTGTTTACCATTTTGACTTTTGACTCATAGTGAAGGTTTGCCTGCGTTGGATTTGTATGTTGGGGGCTTGGACGGACGCTTTATTCTGACCTTTTTATTTAATATATCTTATAATTAGAAACAGAGTTAGAGCAATAGAAAATGTTACCATAATTCCAGTGTTAGTATATGTTTATATTAAGTTTTTCACGTTCCCTTTTTTCTATAGTTTTCCGCAATTCTTGTTGTAGTTCTTCAAGATCTTTACTTGTCTTCAAGAGCTCTTTATTGTCATTTCCGGAGGTATTTATTTTTAGACCTGTTTTACTATATTTCCGAATTTTACTTATGGGGTTTCCCTATACATCTCTTCTAGGTTGATTTTGGGGAAATTTTGCACCTCAGGTTGGTGTATGGGTGTGTGATAGCTGACACTACTCTCATAGGGTATCTCGTGTTCATTTAGTATAAATATGCATGGTTGGGTTAGTGAGAGTATTCCAGAACCTTTTAGGGTCATGTGGTTGAACTGATTACTACAATTACAGGAAAGTATTTCTTCCTGCGTGGCTACAAATAGCCAAGAGTTCGGTCTAACCATTTTTGTAAATAAATTTATATTATTTTCCATAACTCTATGGGTACAAGGAGCGGGTCCCAGCGGGGGATTGTTGAACAAACCCATGAGACAGTTAGACTTACTGAAACTTATTCCCTTAGGTACGGTTTGGAAACAAATGTGTATCTTACCACTAGCAGATGTTGTCTTTTTGCAGCGTTCCCATTAATCTGCACTGGATAGCTCTACATATCTCTGCACTTTTGTATTATTTAAAAAATAATTTGCTTCAATATCTAAGATAGCTGATTTCGCCAGTGAGATCGGTGTGGGTAGTAAGTAGACTTTGTTTATTGTGAAAATACCCTGCGCACTGATTTCTTTATAAATTTGGACTAAATCGTTTGCGGATAAAATTAAGGGATGTAATGAGTGTTGGTGTAGAGCATTTATTACCATATATTCGTCTGTTAGACGTTGATGTATCTGCTGAAGTAGGTGTAGAATATATATAAGAAGTCCATTTGTGTCCGCTTTAATGTGGACTGATTTGAGTTCTGTCTTGATTTCATTCGTGGAGTTCTGTACTTGGTATATGAAGTCCTTAAAACGTTCATCTAGGCTGTTTTGGTAATGCTTTTTGTTTTGGAAAGTTTGGTCAATGGCATTAAATTTTGCCCTCACTATGCTGACTTGTTTTTCCATTAAATGTATGTTCTCTGAATTTTGGCTGTCTTTTAGTTTTTCGTAAATGGTTTGAGCATCCCTATCATCCATAGTACGAAATAAGAAATTTGAAAACCTGCCTGCTATATTTGCTAATGACCGCCTACTTCGATTTAATAAATAAAAATTTGTAACTCTTAGCCTATTCTTAATGTTATCTACCTGCCGATCTAAGTCTATTTTCCACGTATAACACGAGTCTCTTTCCTCGGTGCTTCTTTGTATGTGACAGAGACGTTCCACTGTGTCTTCGCAGCGGTTCCAACACCTTCGTTTCTTCAGTGATTTGAATTTTGGTATAAACAACCCAGGTCTTCGTGTATAAGTACGCCGGATTGAGTGGTTCAAATAATACGCCTGTGGGGGTGAGAGTCTCTAAAACAGCTTGAGAGTTCGCTAGATGTATTGCCGCCCACAGCCATATTAATGTTCCCTGTGGGTAAATAGGAAGTAAAAATTAATTTCTGCTAATCCCCAAAATCGTAAATATAATTTATTTTTAACTAAAATAATTTTAACCTATTATTATGCACCCTTCGTAGCCTCCGACCAATTTGGATCGTGCATTTTACATCATTATTAACCTGTTTTACTATATACGGCCAGTCCAGATTGGTGATAATTTATTCTTTTTGACTGCATTTTTTAGTAAGACTTGGTCTCCTACATGCAGTACAATACTACGGATATTTTTATCGTAATATTCCTTAGACTTTAGCCTGCTTTTAAGAAGCTCCTCCTTAACACGCTTGTGCAGTATTTGCATTCTTCTTCTGTGAATGCTTACAAAATCGTCATAGTTATAGATGGGTTCAGGCTGTCGTTTTAGATTGTTTGGTGGCGGATCATAAAATCCCCATAGAGCCTCCATCGGTGTATGTTTTCCACCAACATGAGTTGAATGGTTGCGAACATGGACTGCTTCCTCGAGCCACTGGTCCCATTCGGCTACATTTTCGTCCATCAAACTTCTCAAATACTCAATCAGGGGTCCGTGTGCTCTTTCAAGAGCGCCATTTGACTGTGGATGGTAGGCTGTGGTCTGCAACTTCCTCACTTTGAATAGTTTGCAAAGTCGTTTAAACAAATTACTGGTGAAATTTGCTCCCTGATCAGTGACGACAGCTTTGGGTATCTTATACTTCATCATTAATTTATAAAATCCTTCGGCTACCGTGATGGCTTCTCCATTAGTCAACGGTATGCAATCGAAAACTCTAGTTGCATCATCCAGTAGGGTAAGTATGTACTTATTTTCCTTAGTGGTTTCTGGTAGCGGGCCCACTATGTCGAGATAAACCTTATCGAATGGCCTCGCTGCAATGGAACTTACTACCATCGGCATCTTGGTGACTCTACTTTGCTTATTTTTTCTACACTTAATGCAATTTTTGATGTGCTTCTGAATGTCTTTGAGCATTCCTTTCTATTTAAAGTTTCTTCTGATACGTTTATAAGTTTTATAGACTCCCAGATGACCTCCCAAAAGTGCGTTATGGTAATCCCGAAGAATGGTCTCGATCTCATTCCGGCTACCAAGTATTTGTACACTTTCGTCCATCTTGGACTCTTGGGAACTAACTGAATTAGTTTCTGAGTCCTCTCCAATACAACCAGACTTATTTTTGGGTGAGTCATCCACGTCATCTTGTTTTTCAGAAAAACTTGTGTGGTCTCCTTTAGCTCTGCTTTGCGCTCTGGTAATGGCCATGCATGCGGGATTGGGTTTATATTCCTTATCATCTGGAACTCTTTGCTGGTGGACTTGTGCTTTAGTTATCATTGACTGCGGAACTTCGTTCTTATTGCACTCCATCTCACTAGAACTCTGGATTCTGCTTAAAGCGTCAGCGTTACGATTGAACCCACCTGGTTTATACTCTCCTATATAATCATACTCAGAGAGTTTATGGCGAAATCTTAGTAATCGCGAGCCAGGATCTTTGGTACTGTAGATTCCCTTAAGTGGCTTGTGATCAGTGTAAATAGTAAATTTTCTACCATACAAATAACACCGAAAATTTCTTGTATCCCAGACTATTGCCAGCATTTCTTTTTCTGTGGCGGAATAATTTCTCTCGGCTTTGTTCAAACTCCTGCTTGCGTAAGCAATGGGCCGATCGTTCTCCACATCTCCTTGGGATAACACTGCACCCAAAGCTTCTCCGCTAGCATCCGTAGTTAAGGAGAATGGTTTACCGAAATCGGGGTAAACTAAAATATGTGGCAAGATTAGCTTGTGCTTAAGGTTTTTAAAAGAATTTTCACATTGATCCGTCCATTTGAATTTTACATTTTTTCGTAGGAGTTTATTGAGGTGTTCTGCTATTTTAGAGAACTCCGGAATAAATTTCCTATAATAATTAGCCAACCTGAGGAAGGATTGTACCTGCCTTACTGTCTTGGGCTGAGGGAAACTTTGAACGCAGCTTACCTTTGAGCGATCTGGCAAGGCTCCTTCTCTGGAACACTTATGTCCCAGATAGATTACTTTCTTTCTCAAGAACTGACATTTTTCTATTTTTAGTTTTAAGTTATTTAACTGAAGTCTTTTGAGTACCTCCCCAAGTTTAGCGGTATGATCCGACAAGTTTTTCCCGTAAATTACAATGTCGTCTAAATATACGAAGCACTTAAAACCCTGCAAACCAGTTAGCACGTGGTTCATTAATCGTTAAAATGTAGCAGGTGCGCTTTTCAACCCAAAAGGCATCCTTTTAAATTCAAAGTGCTCGTGTGGAGTACTGAAAGCGGTTTTAGGTTGGTCTTTCTCCTCCACTAGCACTTGATGATAACCACTGGCCAGGTCAAGCATGGTAAAGTACCTTGAATGCCCCAATTGCTCGAAGATATCTTCAATTCTGGGTAAAGGGAAAGCATCTCCGATCGTGATTTCATTTAGCCTTCTGAAATCCACCACAACACGCCATTGTTTTTCTCCATTTATTCCAGCCTTTTTCGGAACAACTAAGAGTGGCGAATTTCATGGACTAGTGCTAGGTACTACTTTATCATTTTCAAGCATTTCTTCAACTTGTTCATGGATGATATTTCTTTGCTTCTCCGGTAGTCTATACATTTTCTGATTGAGTGGGGGACAATCTTGCTTAATTGGAATCTCATGTTTTATTGAGCCCGTATAACTCAATTCATCTCCAGGTAGAAGAAAAATATTGTTATATTCATAACATATTTCGAGGACAGCATTTTTTCTTCCTGATTGGCATCTGTATTCATATTGATTTGGTCTTTCAGAATTTCGAGTCATTTCCTGTCTCGATTGTTAATAAACGGATGTTTTCTGCTTCCAAAGGTCTTATTCTCTTCGTGTTTTATTTTGGGTTTTTCCCAGTTCATTTCGTTTAATGTTAAAATATCATAATTTTCTATTGAGTGAAGATCAATTTCCATGTTATCTAATACCTGATAAGTATTATTGACGTTAATAATAGGCAACACAACTCTACCTTTCCATGGTCTTGTTAAACAATTTCCTCAAAAAACACCTTCACTCACTTCTTTTGATAAACAAACAAATTCACCGTTATCCCTAATAGGAATTGGCACTAATTTTTCTGAGCTTGCTGGAACTAGAATCTTCGTTCTAACCTTAAGTCACTTTGCTTGCTTCCGTTCAGATTGTTCACCTTTATGCGGAATGGACCACCTTCTCTCGGAAATCTGAGTGGCGTTTTCCATTTCCATAGGTTGCGGCTTGCCAGGCTTTTCCTTTTGGGCTTGGACAGTAGACCTGCTAATAGGTGAATTTAGTGTCGTTTTTAACTCCTCAGAGTCGCGAAATTCGCAGTTCATATTAAGTGGCACTGAAAATGTTGCTAAATTTGTATGTGTCGCTGGAAATTCTAATATTCCATCTGGACCCTTGATATTACATTTATTTAATAGAAAATTATTTCCAAGTATTCCATCATATGGGACATTTTCACTATCTTTAATTACGTGAAATTTACATGTTTGCGGAGTTTCTAGCTGAAATTCCCCTGCACATGTTCCAACTGTTTGTCCCTTTCCAAAAATACTGCTCAGTTCCGTTTTTTCCTGAGTATTTATTATTTTCTCTACTTGTAACATGGATTTTTTTAATAGGCTCACGTCAGCTTCCGTGTCGACTAACAGTTCTACCGAGGACTTAGCTGCTATATCCAAGGGTAATTTAACTGAACATTTAGGAACTTGGGAGGGCTGACACCGATTTTCTTTACTAACGTTTGGACTTCCGCGTTGTCCTCGCAAGTCGTTATTTAGTTTTCCGAAAACTGGTGGTTGTTTTGAGTCGACCTACCTTCACAGTCTTGCTTTGCTCGGCACTGGTTTGTAATGTGACCTCTTCAATGACAAAAATCACATTTTATTGCGCCAATTGTGTTTTTTGGGCCACCTTCAGCAGACCTGCTATTTTGTACTAGGTTTATCTGCCGATTTTGAGCATTACTATCCCTGTTATTGTTTCGAGAAGCGTACGCAGAATTCTGATAACTATTACCAGAAGTCGCATTCTTCCTTTGGTAGCACTCCTAAGTTGGGACCAATTTCGCCCATTAAAATTGGTACACTATTAAATATTAATTGATTAATTTTAATTATATCCACTGGTGGCTCCGTTTCTAAAATTGAGTTTTCCGATGATCTTCTTCCACTGGTTAACTCGTCTAACTGCACAGACCTATTCGGAGATTGACTGTGTCGCTGTTGTTGTTCTTCTTCAATGATATTGGGTTCTGGCTGCTCTGAAGATTGATTCCGTAATTCTACTTCTTCTTGGATTGATGGTAGTGCGTCCAAGGATTGTCGATACCTCCCTCTCCAGATCTTAAGGACATCAATTTCGTTATTGTCTGAGTTTCCACATCCACTTTCTCAATAATGGGCCTTCTATCCTCTGTAGTTTCCGTAGCGATACACTTCTCCTCTATTGGTTTGGGGATAACTGGTTTATTCTCGTCCAGTTCTGGCACAATTAACTTATCCTCTGCTGTTTCTGAAGTTCCACAATCATCTTGAACTAGTGTCCTCTGTACTAACAGACGGGTTGGTGTTCTCGAAGGAAAAGAGTTGATTTTCTTCCAGAATTTCTATTGAGCAGAACTCAATACATAGAACGGATACTCGCTCTGATCTCTCGTCACTGGCGTGGAATGGCTTTTTGGTGAACTGCTAAAAGTGGGGTTGGGTGATCTTGGGTCATCTGATGTTTCTTGCGACATTAAACGTCTTACCTGGAATCGATTTTGGTCTCACACTGCACTTTTTTTTATCACTAACGCAATTTTACACCATATCACACGCAACGCTACTTCTCTATATTAAATTTTGACATTAACCGGAGAAATACTCGAACGAGACCAACAACCGAAACGGAAATCAAACAAAGTGATTTCAACACATACTTTGCGAATGGATAAAACAAATATCACACTTAAAGTGAAATATCTGCTATCTTCCGGATTAAACAAATTTCAATGAAAAATTATTTGGGAACCGTATGTATGTAATTCACTGTTACTTCGTTTGAAAATGGACTTTTAGACAGGATTCTAATTTATATCAATTTTTTTTTGATTTTTTTTTTCGCAATTAGTGAAAGTGCGGCCAACCATTTACAAGTGAGATATCAGACCGCCATGGTCTAGAATTCGCATTTGAATTTTAAAAAAATCAACAAGAAATTGACAACTGACTAGTGTCACACTTAAAGTGACTAACTTGATCTATAGTCATCACGGTGAATTACACAATTTTTTTTTTTTTTTAAATTATCATACCTAATATCAATTCCTGCCGTTCTTAATTAAATATCACTCTTACAACCGATCAAATTGAAGGAATTTTCACTCATAAAAATCTTAAATCTATACCAATTGTTTTTCTTAAATTTTTTTCTTTTAAATAATAATTCTAATACTTTTCTTGTGGAGAAAAAAAAATTATAATTTAATGTATATACATCTCTATACGTGTAATAAAGCTTAATCTAAGTATATCTTTTCAAAATAGATTTAACTAAAGAATTAAGTGAATCTTTACCTTAATTAACTTAGAGCATTTATTGTTGCCCATCTCCTCGTAGTGATGACTTTCCTGTTTCTTTATTGTCCAATTTACTGTAATACTTTCGTCTGCTGTTGTATCGCTGCCGGGGACCCTAGGCCTTTTTTAATTCCCCTGGATCTGCTGAAAGGGGGGCTTAAAACCATCTTCGTTTTCCTTTCAACACAGGAACGGAGCTTTTCTGCTATTGACAAGTTTATCTGCTGCTGATGAGATTGAGTTGAAGGTGACGTTGACTTCCTCTGGCTCTGATGTGTTGCTGGCCAGAATTCCGTGTTGCCTTCTTATCTAACAGGGGTGAACGCTTGCGCGCCTGGAGCAGAGGCGCCTAAAGATGCTATCTACCCCGAGCGTTGGGGGTGACTTGGCCGTTTTATATGGCTCTTTGTCACGGGTACCCCTTTTTGTTCGTATAGGATCAAGGCTTTTAAAGCGTTTACGGTTGTTTATTTAACCAAGCTTCCTTGATCCTACCGGCTACGCCAATTTATGTTGTGCTTTACCTGCTCAATACTAGAGACGTTCTACACTTGTCAGTACCAATCCGCACGGTGATTCACTCGTTAACACACACTACTTCATTTATTTATTGATACAACACCACAGGCGAAATAAACACCAAATCTGTTTTAGCAGCTTTTTATTTCTATGTTTACAAATCATAAATCACGGCGAGTAATATGACACTTGTCACCGCGCGAATGTTCAGACCAAAACTCTTCTCTACTACTCGCCTACCTCTGCCTCGTCGCTTCTTTTCTCCTTTTTCTTTTTTATTTGTGTTCTACTTAAAACAATAAACTAATGTACTACCCGGGCCATTAAGTAATATTTTTTACTCACTGAACACAGGTGTACAATTTCAAAACAGTGCCGCTAAAATTCGTGGTCACTGTGATTACATATATTTACTTTAGTTCCGCAAATGCATTGCGATTACCTCATAGCTACACAATTCATAGCGGCGCTTAATGGGTCATCATAAAATTGTGCAGCTGATGAGTGTCATCACATTGCATTGCGTTCGATCTACAAATGTTATTTTCACAACTAGTAGATGTTTCCATATTAATCCCGTCTGGATTAGCCTCGATAGGAGGATTTTACTTTTCCATTTCTTCTCCATTTTCTTCTGGTGGGTTTTTTTTTTGTGACGCGGTGCCATATCGAGGTCGGTCTATAGAACCAGGTCTTGGTCTTATGCCCGGCTTGAGACTCTTGTGGGTCGTCCACGTTGGGCGCTGCTGTGAACAGGCACTACGAACTCACCTCCCTAGTCATTATTTCCTTTTGTATTTTTTTTGTGAGGCCCAGCTTGGGACATTTATCTCGGTGGGTCGACCCCCCGCTGTGGCATTCTACCCTCACGCTACTTTCCTTTCTATTTATTTTTTTTCCTCTTCTTTGTTGCTCCACTCTCCTTCCCTAGATAAACTTTTCCTTTGTGGTTTTTGTTTTTCTTTCTGCTGTTAAATTCCTTAAAAAAGGCAAAAGTTTGCATACATACATTATTCGAGAAGTAGCCCCTTGCTACTTCTCCATGCAGATTTAAATACACCTGAAAAGGGGGCAACAGGTTATGTAATTTCGGAAAATAGCCCTCTGCTACTGTTGCAGGAGCGGGTAAATTTTGGGGATGTGAGGTATAAAATCCGAACACACTGAGTTTAACTATCGTCCACATAAGATTTATTACTACTTTTGATCCATACAATTTTGATTACTGAGATTTTTGGCTGAGTACAATGAAATGCGATTTCCGACTATTATTTTAGTGAGATGCTACCGCTTGCTGATCTCGTTGACTTCCGACTTCTGTGTACTGGTCTCTTATACTTCATGATATAATATTCTGGGATGCTGCGATTCTGTGTAGTGCATAATCTCCAAGCTTCGTCTATCCACTTATATTTAGGTGGAGAATATAAACTACAGTGGCGTCGTGTGTAATTATGAACATACTCCCCCACCTTGGAATTACCTCGATTCCAACAGATCAAGGATATAATGCGTATGGAGAATTATCGGATGTGGATGAAGTCGTTGAAAGTTAGCTTAACCTTCAAGTCGATAAGTGTGTCAATTTTGATTCCTTCAATTTAGTTGTACTACAGTCCTTGTGTGGGAAGTAGGGAAGGACATGAACAGAGGAATTCAATAAATAAAAATGTTGCACATTTCCTTTATATGTAAACATAATTCATTGATAAAGATAAGTCTTTCAAATATATAAATTAGTGGACTGTTAAATAAAAATAACATAATTCATTTTATAAATCGGGTAATATCAAATGTTTTCATCCTGTGCGTTTATCGGTAATAAACAGAGTTTCGCGATAGGGCGTTTAAGTTCGCCATTTTCCGTCTTCACATGAACAACACGAACAAGATTATCATTTCCCGGATTTGTTTTAGTTATTCGTCCCAAAGCCCAGTTACCGCTGGGAATCCTTTCGTCCTTCAATAAGACTATATCACCGACTTTAAGATTTTCAGATGGTCTGACCCACTTGGGACGTTGTTGCAGTCTTGTTAAATATTCTTGATTCCATGCTTTCCAAAACTCTTGTTTTAGTCTTTGAATATAATTCCATCGATTCAGTATGCTTATTTTAGAAGACATGAAATCATCTTCAGGTGGTGCTAAAGAGCATCACTAGTTAAAAAGTGCCCTGGGGTGAGCACTCCTAGATCATTAACATCATCAGTTAAGGGAGCGAGCGGCCTTGAATTAAGACATGCTTCAATCTGACTTACCAACGTGCACATCTCCTCATAAGTGAGTGATGCGGTGCTTCCGATTGAACGTTTAAGAGGGTACTTTATCGACTTAACTCCAGCTTTCCACAAACCACCGAAATGGGGAGAAGCTGGAGGTATGAAATGCCATTGAATACCCTTGGCGATTGCAGCATTTGCAGTTTTACGAGTTGCGTTATTAAAGGGAAATTTTACATCTTGTCGTTCTTGATCTTTCTCTTTTAGTCGATTGCGTGCTCCAACAAAATTGTTACCACAATCCGAATAGACATTAGAGCATAGTCCCCGACGAGATATAAATCGTGTAAATGCAGCTAAGAAAGCATCCGTTGTCAGGTCACTAACGACTTCTATGTGGATCGCCTTGACACAGAGACATACAAATATTGCGATGTACCCTTTATAGGTCCGGCAACCTCGAGTGCGTGAAACTCTCAGATTGAAGGGTCCAGCATAGTCCACCCCTGCATTGGTAAAGAGACGTGAGACATTTACTCTCGCAGAGGGTAACGCTCCCATCAATTGCGTTTGAACTTTGCTCGATTGTCTAAAGCAAATGACAAATTGCCGTAAACATTTTTTAACTGCGTTACGACCTTTGGGAATCCACACGGTTTTCCTTAAAACAGACATGGTCAGCGTGGGACCTCCATGTAGGCAAGAGAAGTGTGCTTCTCTAATAAGAAGTGTGGTTAGGTGGCTTTTCTGAGATAAAATTAAAGGGTGTGTAGCGTATACCCGCTTACGCTACTTTTGTTTGGCTTTTCTACGTCTGTAGAGAAAACCCCATGATTTCCCAGAATATATAATTTAATAAAATTTAGTTATTTCCGAGAAGTAGCCCTATGCTACTTCTCCCGATGAAAAAATTCCTGAAAAGATAAAATTTATATATTTTCAAGAAGTAGCCCTATGCTACTTCTCCATAGTACAAAAAAATTCCTGGAAAAATAGAAGATAAAATCTATATATTTACAAGAAGTAGCCCTATGCTACTTCTTCATATTAAAAAAAAAAAAATTTCCTGGAAAAAAAAATATCCATACATACCCGCATACAAGTCCAGGTCTAAAATAAACAACAACAACAGCAGAATATTTTCAGTCGAAAAATTCTAAAATGTGCAAAATGAACACAAAATACAATTTTTCTTTTAAAACTTACCGCTAGTCAACCACATCAAAGCGACGAAAACGGCAATTCGCCTAGCTGTAACAGATCGCGTGATGCCATCATGCAATGTATTGCAGCAGGCTTGAAAAAAGAACAAAAAAATTCGGAGAAGAACGTTGGCAATGTAGGGAGACTGCGGGTAGTCGGGGAGTTGTCTTTTGGCTTTAAACGAGAACGGTCGCAGAAAAATTTAGTTGTGATTCCTCTTTATTTAAAAATTAGTCTTTAGTGTTTTTTTTTTTTTTTTTGCTTTTGTGAACTGAAAGGAAAAATTTTAGTTTATTCATTCTGGTCGTGAATTTTGTTAATTAGAACATTTACCTGTACAACAGTGATTTTTCCTACAGATCTTTCTCATAGTGGACTGAAAGAAAAAATTTGTTATTAATGTTGCACATTCATAAATTGTGTTAATTGGAATATTTACCTGTGCGACCGTGATTTTCCAATAGATATTTCTTATAGTGAACTGAAAGAAAATTTTAGTATTAATGCTGCACATTTTTAAGTTTTATTAATTGGATAACTTACCTGTGCGACAGTGATTTTTTTTTATTTATGAATGTTATTGATTGGATTACCTACCTGTGCGACCGTGCTTTTCCTAAAGATCTTTCTAATAGTGGACTGAAAGAAAATTTTAGAATTAATGTTGCGCAGTCTTAAATTGTATTAATTAGAATATTTACCTGTGTCTTTGATTTTTTTTTATGTAGATCTTCCTATTAGTGAACTGAAAAGTAAATTTTGATTGATTCATTCTGTGTAGTCGTAATTTGCATTAATTAGAATATTTACCTGCGACAGTGATTTTCTTCTATATCTTTTGATTGGTGAACTGAAAAGAAAATTTTGGTTTATTATTGCTGTGCACTCATAATTTGAATTAAATGGAATATTTACCTGTGCGACAGTGATTTTCCTAAAGATCCTTCTACTGGTGAACTGAAAGAAAATTTTAGTATTAACGCTTGTGCACATATAATTTGCATTATTTGAAATATTTACCTGCGCGACGGTGAGTCTTATATACCATAATAGTGGCGAACCTGAGAGAAAATTTGAGGAAAAGTTTCCTTGCACGTAACAAAGATCATTTTGAAAATTTTTCCTGCGTGACGGCAAGTTGGATTTCTACCGGCGAGGAAGTATCCCTCTGGCAGAAACTACGGCAAAACATTTCGCTCTTACATATCCGAAGGAGCAGGGAAGCGAGGAGGTGAACTCGGACTTCAACATAGTCCTGAAGCAGCTAGCAGATAGTTGCAAAACCAGTGTCTAACCCTTTTGGTAAAGGAGGAAACCCCGAATATGATTAAATCAGGTGTTATGTAAGTCCCAAGCGGACCACAAGGTTAGTTCAAATTTTCTCTAAGTATTATTATTTGCTTTGCGTTCTTTTGTTCCTAACTTTACAGTGTTAAAATCATTTAGTGTACATCTAAGGTTAGGTGTCGATCACAGGGTTCGATAAGTCACATAATAGCAAAGCGCTTATTAGGGCTAGTTGTAAGGATTTTGATCTAGATTAATCTTAACCGGAGACTTTGTTTCCTTTAGTTTATTTTTATATATACCATGTTGGTCTTTTTGTGATCGGGTTTCCTCCCTCGTAAGTGATTCATAGTCTTGAACGACCACAATAAATAAATTATTTTGATTTGGACTTAATGAAATTTTGAGTTTCTTGATACGCTTTCCTTCTTCTTTTGGGTGATTTAGTTTGGTCACCTTTGGCCGCCCTTCTCCAAGTTGCTTTCTTCTTTTATTTACAGGTGGGTAACGAATTCAGCGCGATGGAGTGAGTAGTCCCATAAATGGGATGGTCGCGGACAGGAGGGAGGTCGTTTCCACGCACACACGGCGATAGATGTAAAACACGTACATATGGGGCTGAGCATTTCGAAACGGCTTTGGAGGCTTAGCCAGGGTGGAAGGGGGCGATTAGGCCCAACATTACCCAAAGCCGGAGTCTCAACAACATCAGAGACCCCTTTCAGCTCTCTCTCGCTCTCTCTCAATCGCTCATTTGCCAGCGTTGTAAACTCTCCGGGTGAATTAACACTTGTTCGGCGTTGCTGAGGTCTTCTATTCTCCTTCTTTTTGCAGCATATAAATAAAATCAATTTTCTTCGTTTTAGGCTTTCAGGTTCCACCAAGAGAAGGAAGCCTGCATTAGATCTTTTTTTTCTGTCCGTACGTCTGTCTGATCAGTTATGTTGACGATTTTGCACAGCTTAACAAGCATTGAAGGGATGTGGGTGACAAGAACCACCCCAAGCCGGCTGATCGCTAGCGGCATATTTGCTGTGCAGCCACCCACACATATCCTGGATATGATTTTGTAACAAAGAGGTGTCGGATGCAGTATGTATCTACATTCAGGTACAAGTGAATGTAGGTATATCTGTCGGCTGACAAGCTCTCCGTTACAAATGGCGCCCAAGCCGGTTTTTTTTTATTTTAAGAGCTTATTTTTATTTGCTACATTTCTGGTCGCCTATTTGTCGTTACAAATGGCGCCCAAGGAGGTTTTCTGCCCGGCCTTTAGTCAAGCTTCTCTTGACTAAAATGGCAATCACTATTGCTGGAAATCATTTCTGGCCAAACTTTGGCTTTAGTTTATTTTGCTTTAAAATCTTATTTTTGCTATATTTCTGGTCGCCCATTTGTGTTATAAATGGCGCCCAAGTTTTGGTTTTTCTTTCGGCCTTTAGTCAAGCTTCTCTTGGCTAAAGTGCAATTACGTTTTTTTCAATGATTTTTGATTTTTTTCTGGTCGCCCATTTGTCGTTACAAATGGCGCCCAAATTGGTTTTTTTTGGCCTTTAGTCAAGCATCTCTTGGCTAAAGTGCAATTACTATTTTTAATGAGTTTTTTTTTCTGGTCGCTCATTTGTTTTACAAATGGCGCCCAAATTGGATTTTTTTTTTGGCATTTAGTCAAGCTTCTCTTGACTGAATTGTAATTACTATTGTCATAAATCATTTCTGGTCAAACTTTGACTTAAATCTTATTTTACTTTGTTGTTTCTGGTCGCCCATTTGTCGTTACAAATGGCGCCCAAATGGATTTTTTCTGCCCTTTAGTCAAGCTTCTCTTGACTAAAGTGCAATCAATATTACTCATTCCTATACAAACTTTGAATTCAGGTTTTGCTGTAAAATCTTATTTTTTTATTTTTCTGGTCGCCCATTTGTCGTTACAAATGACGCTCAATCATTAGGTTTTCTTTCGCATTTAGTCAAGCCTCTCTTGACTAAAGTGTTAGTGCATTTTCAAGTTTAATTTTTGATATTTCTGGTCGCCCATTTGTGTTACAAATGGCGCCCAAAGTTCGGTTTTTTTTCTTCGCATTTAGTCAAGATTCTCTTGACTAGAATGCAACTGCTATTTCAATGTTAATTTCTCAATTTTTTTTTGTGTTATTATCACGATTAGAACCTTTCTTTGTTTTGTAAGACCTCAGTATGTTTTAAGCTGACGCAAGTGATTTTCCTGGCGGATACAAGGTGCTGGGTCTACGCAGAGCTTTTCTTGCTTCCGTGGAGTGCGTTACTTCCATGATAGCTCCTTTTTGGCTCTCGCTAGGCTCGACCTTTGTATCGCGGCTGGGTCACTCGACCATGGTTCGGGCTGTATGTGCGATCGTAAACTGCCTTCGGTCAAGTCTAAGTCAATTTCTACCTTAAATTTAACAGTTTCCTGGTTTAAGTGCTCATCTCCTCGGCAACAAGCGAGCCTTGTGCGCGAGGCGTACCACTTTTGAAGCCAAGCTTCGGCTCGTGGACGCCGAGATGACGACCACTTGTCAGTTTTACTTGCATGACGAGCTGATCAGCTGACCCAAACCTGGCAAGTTGTTGAACGATGTTCTTCTTTTGATTCTGTCCTTGTCTGGGCATTGGTGTCAGCTTACCAGTTTTAGCGTGCAACTTCGCACCAGATTTTTTTTCCATTCAAACCCTTCTTCCCTTATTATTAAATTCAGTAATCCCTCTGGAGGCTCCTTGATGGAAGTGTGAGTTGTTCAGTTTGCAGTGGTCTGTTAGCGTTGTATGCGATGCATACGCTTTTGAAATTAATTCCGCTTACATCTGCTGGTTCCAGGGAGAAGCCAGTTATTATTAAATTTCTATGGTGTTTCGGGCTGTGAGCCATTTCAGTTTTGGGGTTTTTTAAAGAAAAAAAAAAGCTGCTTTGAGGTTTGCATTCTCACTTTTGGCATATATAAGCATTCATGTTTTTTTTCTTCTGCTTGTTAATTATTTTGATGATACTAATATATACAATCAGCTACTGCTTCTCTCCTGAGTGCTGGTAGCCACTGAGTTACTGACAACTCACATTCGCCTTTCATCTTAACTTCATTCCCCATTATCCTTCCCTAACTTCTAGTGATGGGAGGCTAAGTCGATTAGTGGTTGATGAACGTTGTATGCGATGCATACTGTTATGGATCTTATTTCCGTTCACTTCTGCTGGTTCCGAGAAGAAGCCCGTATTATCTCTCGTTTTTAGTTTTAGTTGGGTTGTCCCGTATTATCTCTTTTTAGTTTTAGTTGGGTTGTCCCGTATTATCTTTTTTTAGTTTTAGTTGGGTTGTCCCGTATTATCTCTTTTTAGTTTTAGTTGGGTTGTCCCGTATTATCTCTTTTCAGTTTTAGTTGGGTTGTCGCGTATATTCTCTTTTTAGTTTTAGTTGGGTTGTCCCGTATTATCTCTTTTTAGTTTTAGTTGGGTTGTCTCGTATTATTTCTTTTTAGTTTTAGTTGGGTTGTCCCGTATAGATTTATCTCCTTATACAAATCACCGCTACGGCTTCTTACTCGAGTACCAGCAGCCACTTGATCACCGACCTCTCACCTTTCCTTGATCTGTTGACTTCAGTCTCTTGCCAAGTTGAAGAACGATGTTCATCCCTCCCGATTTTATCCTTGGTAAAGTAGTGTTCGTCCTGATCATCCTAACATGGGACGGCAGCTCTTCAGGCTCCGGGTCCACAATTTTAGTTTTCTACAATAGCTAGTATGGACTGACTTAAGTGCATAGTTGAACAATGTTCGGCGGCAAAGTGAGAGAGAGAGAGAGAGAGTTTTGTTTTTTTTTGTCCAGCTGGGCTGGAAAATAGGATTGTTTTTTCTGTTGTTGTGGTGTGTGGGAGGCTGTCCTTCCGCATTGCTCCGGCACACCGACACCCCCTTTCTTAAATGACGAACGTTAGTAATACGCATAGTATAAATCGATTGCTCGTGTAAGACACGCAGAACGTATAATCACCAATCAGAGTAGTGTTTCTTTTAGTCGTATCGGCACGGTTCCATAGGAATTCTCATCGTCATTATTATAAACGCTTTTTATATATATATATATATATCTAACACAATTTTTTTTTTGCTCAATTATATTCAGCATTAGCATAAACACATTTATACATTTTTTTATACCCTTACTTGGCACAGTTTTTAGGTGAATATTCTCTTTCATTTGTATAGACATGTTTTTTGTTATTAGTTTTATTTTGCACAATTTTCGTCTGAATTATCGCGACATTAGTACAAACGCATTTTTTTTTCTTTCTTTTTATTTATACATTTAGCACAATTTTTCTGCGCACCATCTTTGGCCTTATCATAAAGGTTTTGTGGTTTCTTATATATACATAGATATTTGGCACAATTCCCGGTCGCAGTATCATCGTAAGTCGTTAAACGCATTTTGGTTTTTTTTTGTTTACCATACTTGGCGGAATTTTCAGTTGAATTATCGTGAGTAGTCACATCATTGTTTCCCTGTTGTATTGGGTGCAATCGCTAGTTGAACTTCTCTTGGCACTACTATAGACGCGTCCTTTTATTAAAATATTCAGTATAATTCTCGGGTGAATTGTCTGTTGGTATTAACAACAGAGCATTACCTCGCGGGTATTTTTTTTGCTCGTGGTTTTATTTGTCAGGAGATTCAGACCAAGATGGACTTCTCCTTCTTATCACCGGATGAGCTTGAGGTTGAATTCGCGGTACGCAACCTTAGATCTGCTGACGCTAACGCTCGCCGTAAGCTCACAGAGGTGTACGAGGCCGAGAAGTTGGAATCCGGCAGAGCACCCTTTAAGTCTCACGCTCATAAAAATCCAGCGCGCGAATTAGACTATATTATCAGTCGAGTCGACGCTCTGAATCGTGACCTGAGTTCGGACCCCATCCAAACTGTCGAAGATCGTACGCGTTATACCAGTCAGATGCTCCATGTACTCTATAGAGCCCAGCGGCTGCATAACACGTCTCCCTCTGTCCAGGCTGATGCGCAAGCTTATGTCCAGACCTTGGAGGATATCCTGAGCCGTGTCGAGGCTTCTCAGCCTACGACAGAGTCCGTGGCTGAGGGCGCTGGAGGCACAACGCTCACAGTTCCTGTGATTAGCACAGATAGTCAAGGGGCTAACCCGTTGACAGGTGCTAAGCCGAAATTAGTTTTGACCACAGAAGGCGCTGCGGGGGACTTACCAGGACCTAACTTGGGGAACGTCCACACTAAGCCTGCCGAGCCGTATCTGGACTTTTCAATATTCGAAGAGCAGAGGGCTCAAGCAGCTTCCACTGACATACCACACACGTTTGCTGACCCAATGCCGGCAAGGTCACGTATTCCGTCGATCAACGATCGGTTGGAAAGTTTGAATAGAGGTCCAGTCACGGGAGTACCTCCGTTGCCGAGACAAAGTAATACTGGGTCTCGTGTACCACCTTTATCGGGTTCGTTTGTTTATCCGCTTAACATTCCAACTCATACTCGACAGCCAGCAGCGAGGGACTGTAACAGAGTATCTCACAGTCCTGTCTTCCGCTAGAAGTTGAATTTTGATGGCACATCCGGCCTGGATATGACAGAGTTCATATTTCGGGTAGAATCTCTGGCAGTACTAGAACAAGTATCCGCCTCCGAATTGTGTGCTGGGTTTCATACACTCGTCACCGGGAAAGCAGCTAACTGGTATTGGCTGTATCTGCGAAATTAGCATACGCACTCGTGGCAAGAGTTACGTTCAGCACTCCTACGTGAATTCCGCAGCCAGGAAACTGACTACGAAATTCGCAAGCTAGTTGAGTCAAGGAGGCAAGGAGTGAACGAGTCCTTCAGTGATTTTCGATTAGCGGTTCACGCGTTAGTGTCCAAAATGGGCGTTCCGATCCCAGAAGCAGAGCTGGTGGAAATACTGCGACGTAACATGAAACCTGCCTTACAGGAGGCGTTACTCCTTTATCAGACTGATAACGTGCTAGATTTGAGGGACCTGTGTAACCGATTTGAAAAATTATGGTCCGATCTAGGCTCTCCGCGAGCAGTCGCACCGCGACGTGCAGTGCATGAAATCTACACAGATACATCGTATTTGAATCACACTTTGTCCAATCGAATAGACGCCATTGAAGCTCCACCGCGAGGCGTTCAAATTAATGCTCCGAGAGACATTCACCGACCCGCTAGATCTCGAGTCTACGTCAACTGTCCACTAGGGCCACAGAGGGTCTTCTGCTATGGATGCGGTGCAGTGGGGGTAATTAAAACGAAATGTAGAGTTTGCTTGTCGGGAAACCAAGGCAGGGGTCAAAATTTTGTAGGTGGTCAGCGCCGTTTGACTCCAAGCCACACCTTCAGGCGCACGACAGAAGAAGCGGCTACCAACACCGAGCCCGACCGCTACCGTTAACTCCACGGCATAGAGCTGTCAGCGATGCTGCAGCGCTCCCAAAACACAAAACTTGCGAACCCAGATTGAATTCTAAACCTGTTAGCAGTCTCAAAGTAAATATGTCTAACTCTTCCACTCAGACAGAGAATCCCAGCACGCAAAGCACGCCAAATTTTACCACCTACTCGGAACACTGTCCCTCAGAAAGATGTAGCTGCACCTTCTCGGATAAAAGCTCGTCAATCTCCACCTCGGATATAGAGGATGCATCGTTTTGTGTCAGCGAATTCCCATCGGATTCGGGGTACATTTCCTCCAGGACTGTCCCACGCACACATAGGTACCTCAGCCTGCGTAGAGTCATAAAGGCTGCCATTGCCGAAACAGTAGTATCTGATGAAAAGGATCCTTGGGATCCTCGTCCTTACGCCGACGTCTACATTCAGGGACGAAAGATGCGAGGTTTATTGGATAGCGGTGCAAATGTGAGCGTGCTCGGGGCTGGAGCAGAGAGCTTCCTGAGCAAGATGGGGATTTCGTTCCACTCGATGCCGTCTTCAGTTTCGACCGCTGATGGGCGGCAGCAAAAGGTCCTGGGGCACATACGGGTCCTCGTAAAATATGGGGAAAAGACGCGCATGATGAGACTGCACCTAGTTCCTTCTCTTCAGCAACACCTGTACCTGGGAATCGATTTTTGGAAAGCATTCGGCTTAAGACCTGTCATGGTAAGTGAGCTTCACTCCTTGCCAAAAGCCTCACCTTCTTGTTCGCAACAGCACGATCTTTCAGAATACGACTCGCAACGTTTGCAGGAGGTGATCACCTTTTTTCCATCATTCAGTCAGCAAGGCTTGGGTCTCACCACGTTGGTAGAGCATGAGATAGACATTGGTCTGGCGAAACCCATTAAACAGCGTTTCTATTCAGTGTCTCCGGCAGTGCAGAGATCCTTATACGATGAGCTCGACCGAATGCTGTCGCTAGGAGTCATTGAGGAGAGCCAAAGTTCATGGTCGTCACCAGTCACTTTAGTTAAGAAGGCTAACGGTAAAGTGCGCCTCTGTCTGGACGCCCGAAAATTAAATTCCGTAACAGTCCCAGATGCCTTTCCGTTACCTCTTATAGATGGACTCCTCAGTAGACTCCAGGAGACAAAGTTCATCTCTGCCATAGATTTAAAGGATGCGTTCTGGCAGATCCCTCTCGCTGTGGGATCAAGAGACAAAACGGCTTTCGCAGTGCCCGGAAGACCTCTATACCAGTTCAAAGTGCTTCCGTTTGGACTTTGCGACGCTCCGCAGACAATGTGCAAGCTGATGTGCAAGGTCATCCCTCACCAACTGCATGACCAGGTGTCTGTGTATCTTGACGACTTACTCATTACCTCCTCCACGTTTGACGAACACCTAAGGCTTCTGGCGGAAGTCGCGTCGTTGCTTCGCGCTGCCGGCCTGACGATCAACGTGGAGAAAAGTAAGTTTTGTATGAGAGAGGTCAGATATCTTGGCTTTGTAGTTGGGAATGGGTGCTTGCGGGCTGATCCCGAAAAGGTCACTGCTATTCAGAGCTTGCCAAGGCCAACAACTGTCAAGAAAATACGTAGCTTCCTTGGAGTATGCGGCTAGTATAGGAGGTTCATTCCGCATTTCGCTACCATCGCTAGTCCTCTGACGGACCTTCTAAAGAAAAACATCAAGTTCGAGTGGAACGAATAAGCTGAACTGGCATTCCAACAGTTAAAACAGTGTCTGATGACCGCCCCAGTGCTCGCGAATCCTGACTTCTCCAAGCCCTTTTTCATTCAGTGCGACGCTAGCACTACAGGGGTTGGAAGCGTATTGTTTCAGCGTTCTGTGGATGGGGATGAGCATCCCATCGCTTACATGTCACAGAAGCTGAACGCTGCTCAACGTAACTACAGCATAACCGAGTTAGAGTGTCTGGCCGCCGTATTGAGTATAAAGAGGTTCAGGCCGTATGTGGAAGGACTGGAGTTCACGGTCATTACTGACCACGCTAGCCTCAAATGGATCATGGACCAACGAGATCTATGCGGCAGGCTGGCTCGTTGGAGCCTCAAACTCCAGGCCTTCAAATTTCACATTGAATACCGTAAAGGTAAGGACAATGTGGTGGCTGATGCTCTTTCCAGGTCATTTGCTGACGAGGCAGCGGAACAACACACAGACAAGTTAGTTTATCCGGCGCAAGTCAGTTCGCTTGATTTGAAGTCTCCCGCATTCCATGAGAAAACGTATGTGGAGAGAATCCAGCGGATCACTTCCAATCCCAGCGGTTTTCAGAACTTACGAATTAGCGGTGGTAAGGTATATATCTCATTTTCGTTTCCAAATAACAACGTCTCAGAGGATCGGGTTCAGTGGAAGCTATGGGTTCCTGATAGTCTCACTGGCGATTTAATAAAATCCGAGCATAGTCCTCCTATAGCGGCACATTTCGGTTTCGCAAAAACCTTGGAGAAACTACGTCGTCAGTATTACTGGCCGAGCATGGCTTCAGAAGTACGACAATTCATAAACGCCTGCGAAACGTGTAAACTGATCAAGCCGACCAATGTGCCTTCAAGACCTCCCCTGGGCACGATACGGACTACCGAGCTGCCATGGCAACGCCTCTTCTGTGATTATTTAGGTCAATACCCGCGTAGGCGAGGTGGTAATAGGTACATATTCATCGTACTGGACCACTTTTCTAAGTTCGTGCTGTTGAAAGCAATGCCAGAGGCCACAGCCTCGCGGGTCGTCAAATTTCTGGAGCAAGAAGTCTTCTTAATGTTTGGGGTTCCGGAAATGGTACATTCAGACAATGGTAGCCAGTTCATTGCAAAAATATTCGCTCAACTGTTAGACCGTTACGGGGTGAAACACATCTTTTCACCAGCCTACTCTCCTCAGTCAAACGCCTCAGAGCGTGTCAATCAGTCAGTTCTGGCAGCGATCCGCGCCTACGTCGGCACAGAGCATCGAAATTGGGACGAACATCTGAGCGAGATTGGCTTCGCCATCCGTAATGTCGTGCATGAGTCGTCTAAATGCTCGCCATATTTCTTGCTTTTGGGTCGACATCCGGTGACAAGCGGTAGCTCATATCAACTTCTGCGAGATTTAAAGGCAGATTCCGATGGAGCTATTGAGTGTATACCTGTCAACCAAAAGCTTCAGCTGTTGCGCGATGAAATAAAGTTCCGTCTTAAGGAGACGTATCGAAAGTACGCCGCTGGTTACAACTTGCGAACTCGAGAAAGAGCTTTTGTACCTGGACAGACTGTGTATGTCCGAAATTTTGTGCAAAGTAGCGCAATTGATCGCTTTGCGGCCAAATTGGCACCTAAGTTTATAAAAGCGACTGTTGTAGAACGAATCGGGCGTGTTTCGTACCGGTTGCAGAATGCTAAGGGTCTCTCGATCGGAACTTTCCATGCTCAGGATATTAAGTCTTGATCAAAGTTGATTAGATCTCGGTAGCCCTAAGAAGGCATCCGGCAAGCGTCACTTGTGAACTACAGGTTATCGCAAACCCTCCTACTACTTCCTCAGTGGTGGGTGATAAACCTCTTTCACTTTGTTACTAACCCCTTCTGGGTTAGCCTTCACCTGAAGGATTTTATTTTTCTGTCTTTCTTCAGTTTTCTTCCAATTAAAAGGTCTCCGAGCGGTGGTTGGTATGGCTGAAGCCTCAGTGGAGTGTAGTTTTTTTATATATTGTGTATTATCTCTAAACTAACAAGATTAGTTGGTCCCAGTCTTTGTTACTAACCCCTTCTGGGTTAGCCATCATCTGAAGGATGTTTCTTTCCTGTCCTTTCTTCAATTTCCTTAGAGCTTGAACCCGCTTGCTGCATCCCGCGGGATTTCCGTCATCCTGAGTGAGTTGATAGATGAATTCTATCTGTTACGAAGCGATTTCCTCTCTTGGGATTGGGGGGAATTTCCGGGGTGTTGCGACTGGATTCAGCAGAACACAGATCGATAAGTAGCGGCATTTCACCGACGAAGTCGTAATCTCGAGCCGAACATTCCGTTACCCAATAAATCAATCGCTGCACCCCTTCCTGGTCAGTTCATTCTGCGAGGCGAGTCGGTAGACGACGTCTATCGGTAGATCAGTCCTCCCTCGTCCAAGACGAACTGGGATCAAGGCCGCAGATGGGATCCGATTTCTCAATAACCCAGGGTATAGTGTATGCCCGGCTTGAGACTCTTGTGGGTCGTCCCCACGTTGGGCGCGATGTGGGTGGATCTATTCCTTTTAGTGCATATCCTGACATATGTCTCGTGTCAAAGCCCGGCTTGAGACTCTTGTGGGTCGTCCCCACGTTGGGCGCGGCTGCAAAAATATTCATAGTTCACCTCCCGAGTCGACCTTCATGTTTTTTTTTCTTTTCTCTCTTTTCTCTTGTTTCCTCGTTTTGCCCGGCATGAGACTCAATTCTCGGTGGGTCGTCTCCACGCTGTAGCGTATACCCCCTTACGCTACTTTTGTTTGGCTTTTCTACGTCTGTAGAGAAAACCCCATGATTTCCCAGAGTATATAATTTAATAAAATTTAGTTATTTCCGAGAAGTAGCCCTATGCTACTTCTCCCGATGAAAAAATTC
Source organism: Dioctria linearis (assembly GCA_963930735.1). Lineage (NCBI taxonomy): Eukaryota > Metazoa > Arthropoda > Insecta > Diptera > Asilidae > Dioctria > Dioctria linearis. The sequence continues at coordinate 154,472,799 of OZ005741.1, forward strand.
CTGAAAAGTTAAAATTTATTTATTTTCAAGAAGTAGCCCTATGCTACTTCTCCATATTAGAAAATTCCTGAAAAGTTAAAATCTATATATTTTCAAGAAGTAGCCCTATGTTACTTCTCCATAGTACAAAAAAATTCCTGGAAAAATAGAAGATAAAATCTATATATTTACAAGAAGTAGCCCTATGCTACTTCTTCATATTAAAAAAAAAATTTCCTGGAAAAAAAAATATCCATACATACCCGCATACAAGTCCAGGTCTAAAATAAACAACAACAACAGCAGAATATTTTCAGTCGAAAAATTCTAAAATGTGCAAAATGAACACAAAATACAACTTTTCTTTTAAAACTTACCGCTAGTCAACCACATTAAAGCGACGAAAACGGCAATTCGCCTAGCTGTAACAGATCGCGTGATGCCATCATACAATGTGTTGCAGCAGGCTTCAAAAAAGAACAAAAATATTTGGAGAAGAACGTTGGCAATGTAGGGAGACTGCGGGTAGTCGGGGAGTTGTCTTTTGGCTTTAAACGAGAACGGTCGCAGAAAAATTTAGTCGTGATTCCTCTTTATTTAAAAATTAGTCTTTAGAGTTTTTTTTTTTTTTTTTTTTTTTGCTTTTGTGAACTGAAAGGAAAAATTTTAGTTTATTCATTCTGGTCGTGAATTTTGTAAATTAGAACATTTACCTGTACAACAGTGATTTTTCCTACAGATCTTTCTCATAGTGGACTGAAAGAAAAAATTTGTTATTAATGTTGCACATTCATAAATTGTGTTAATTGGAATATTTACCTGTGCGACCGTGATTTTCCTATAGATATTTCTTATAGTGAACTGAAAGAAAATTTTAGTATTAATGCTGCACATTTTTAAGTTTTATTAATTGGATAACTTACCTGTGCGACAGTGATTTTTTTTTTATTCATGAATGTTATTGATTGGATTACCTACCTGTGCGACCGTGCTTTTCCTAAAGATCTTTCTAATAGTGGACTGAAAGAAAATTTTAGAATTAATGTTGCGCAGTCTTAAATTGTATTAATTAGAATATTTACCTGTGTCTTTGATTTTTTTTATGTAGATCTTCCTATTAGTGAACTGAAAAGGAAATTTTGATTGATTCATTCTGTGTAGTCGTAATTTGCATTAATTAGAATATTTACCTGCGACAGTGATTTTCTTCTATATCTTTTGATTGGTGAACTGAAAAGAAAATTTTGGTTTATTATTGCTGTGCACTCATAATTTGAATTAAATGGAATATTTACCTGTGCGACAGTGATTTTCCTAAAGATCCTTCTACTGGTGAACTGAAAGAAAATTTTAGTATTAACGCTTGTGCACATATAATTTGCATTATTTGAAATATTTACCTGCGCGACGGTGAGTCTTATATACCATAATAGTGGCGAACCTGAGAGAAAATTTGAGGAAAAGTTTCCTTGCACGTAACAAAGATCATTTTGAAAATTTTTCCTGCGTGACGGCAAGTTGGATTTCTACCGGCGAGGAGGTATCCCTCTGGCAGAAACTACGGCAAAACATTTCGCTCTTACATATCCGAAGGAGCAGGGAAGCGAGGAGGTGAACTCGGACTTCAACATAGTCCTGAAGCAGCTAGCAGATAGTTGCAAAACCAGTGTCCAACCCTTTTGGTAAAGAAGGAAACCCCGAATATGATTAAATCAGGTGTTATGTAAGTCCCAAGCGGACCACAAGGTTAGTTCAAATTTTCTCTAAGTATTATTATTTGCTTTGCGTTCTTTTGTTCCTAACTTTACAGTGTTAAAATCATTTAGTGTACATCTAAGGTTAGGTGTCGATCACAGGGTTCGATAAGTCACATAATAGCAAAGCGCTTATTAGGGCTAGTTGTAAGGATTTTGATCTAGATTAATCTTAACCGGAGACTTTGTTTCCTTTAGTTTTTTTTATATATACCATGTTGGTCTTTTTGTGATCGGGTTTCCTCCCTCGTAAGTGATTCATATGCTTGAACGACCACAATAAATAAATTATTTTGATTTGGACTTAATGAAATTTTGAGTTTCTTGATACGCTTTCCTTCTTCTTTTGGGTGATTTAGTTTGGTCACCTTTGGCCGCCCTTCTCCAAGTTGCTTTCTTCTTTTATTTACAGGTGGGTAACGAATTCAGCGCGATGGAGTGAGTAGTCCCATAAATGGGATGGTCGCGGACAGGAGGCAGGTCGTTTACACGCACACACGGCGATAGATGTAAAACACGTACATATGGGGCTGAGCATTTCGAAACGGCTTTGGAGGCTTAGCCAGGGTGGATGGGGGCGATTGGGCCCAACATTACCCAAAGCCGGAGTCTCAACAACATCAGAGACCCCTTTCAGCTCTCTCTCGCTCTCTCTCAATCGCTCATTTGCCAGCGTTGTAAACTCTCCGGGTGAATTAACACTTGTTCGGCGTTGTTGAGGTCTTCTATTCTCCTTCTTTTTGCAGCATATAAATAAAATCAATTTTCTTCTTTTTAGACTTTCAGGTTCCACCAAGAGAAGGAAGCCTGCACTAGATCTTTTTTTTTCTGTTCGTCCGTCTGTCTGATCAGTTATGTTGACGATTTTGCACAGCTTAACAAGCATTGAAGGGATGTGGGTGGCAAGAATCACCCCAAGCCGGCTGATCGCTAGCGGCATATTTGCTGTGCAGCCACCCATACATATCCTGGATATGATTTTGTAACAAAGAGGTGTCAGATGCAGTATGTATCTACATTCAGGTACAAGTGAATGTAGGTATATCTGTCGGCTGACAAGCTCTCCGTTACAGGTTCTTTTGATTGTAGGGAATGGACGCATTTTGTAATCTACCACCTACGCGGATTAGACCAGAGCTATCCAAAAAGGGAGTCAGCTCCAATAGTTTACTTGACTTAGGAATAGGTTTACTCTTCGATAAACAGGACATTTCATCCGGGAAAAATCTATTTTGCTCAAACTTGACCCAGAATAGACGGGCATTACTCATCTCAGATACACTAATTGATGATAATATTTTAGAATAAGGATAAAGATATTCTCTTATCTTTCTGTATGTATCTGCAAGTCTCTTGCAATACACGGTAACTTTGAGTAGACATGTTAGAGAAGAAAACCGTTCCAGGATCGGTGTGCAAAATTCTTTGAAGGCTTAAGTTCAAAAGTGGTAGGATCAGGTTCAGGAATGTGGAATCGAGCGGGCCAATAACACTCTTCTTTTCCAAGCCAGTTTTGGCCGTGCCACCAGAGAGAAAGCTGTGACAGCTCTTCTTTTCTTATTCCACGACTATCTTCATCCGAGGGGTTTTCTGAGGAGGGTACATGTCGCCACTTGGCCGATTAAATTTTGCTTATAATTTCGGATATACGGTTACTCACAAAGGTCTTAAAATTATTAGGGTGGCGACGTAACCATGATAAAACAATTGTCGAGTTAGTCCAAGCAAAAATAGGGACATTGGCGGACTGGACAGATCATTGGAACCTTTTCAATAGCTTGGACAATAAGTAGGCTCCACAAAGTTCCAGTCTAGGTAGAGTGATTGATTTCATGGGTGCGGCCTTTGTTTTCGCGCTAACTAAATGCACACTTACTTCATTACTAATTTGAGAGCGAATTTATACAGCAGCCCCGTAAGCGCGTTCTGATGCATCGCAAAACCCATGAAGTTGTACGATGCAGTCTCTCTCTGTACCTACAAATCGAGGAACCGAAATATCTTTCAATGTGGATAATAGGTGTAAGTACTCTACCCACTTTTGTGCAATATCTTGAGGAACTGGTTCATCCCAACCTACCCGTCTTTGCCATAGCGACTGAAGTAGAATTTTAGATATAACTGTAATTGGCGCTAGCCAACCCAGGGGATCATAGATGCGTGCAAGAGTTGAAAGAACCTTCCTTTTTGTATACGGAGGTGAAGTATGTTCTATTTGAATAACGTACGAGAAACAGTCGTTTAAGGGTTTCCAGACTACACCGAGGGTTTTTACTTTACTCTCTTTATCAAACCATAACGAAGGCGAAGATAAACGCTTTGATTCGGGAATATCAGTTAACACTTTTTCGTCGTTTGACGCCCATTTGCGCAATTCAAATTTACCTCGTTTTAGTATCTCATCGATTTGGTTGCGAGCTTCAATTGCCTCGGATATCGTATTGGCACCGGACAGAACATCATCAACGTAAAGATCCTTTGAAAGGATACCGGCTCCAACCGGAAAGTGTACCCCTTCATCTTCAGCCAGCTGGTGTAAAGTTCGAATCGCCAGGAATGGCGCACATCGAACTCCGAAAGTTACCGTTAGTAGGCGAAAATCTTCAGCATAGTTGTGGGATGGTTCTCGCCAAATAAATCGTTGGTAGTCATGATCAATGGGGTTTATCAGTATTTGACGGTACATTTGCGCTATATCGGCAGTAAATACATATCTTTTTTGTCGCCATTCAAAAAGAAGCAAGGTTTTATCGCGCTGAAGAGGAGGTCCTGGGAGTAACAAATCATTTAAAGAGTAACCACTTGACGTCTTACAGCTGGCATCGAAAACCACACGAGTTCTTTTTGTGATACTGTTGGCCTTTATAACGGCATTATACGGGAGATAGTAAGCTATACTTTCAGAAGACATCACTACTCTTTTAGGGACCTTTTCCATTTGCCCTAAATCTAAATATTCTTTCAGACATTTATTATAATCATATTTTAAAGATTGCTTTTTCTCAAGGCTGTGTTCTATCTTTGAGTATCGCTTTATTGCTATGTCACGGGACCCCTTGAAGTTGAAATTATCTTGGGATAAGGGATCAAAGGGAAGTCTCACTACGTACCGGCCCTCAAGTGTTCGTGAATGTGTTTTTCTTATAATGCTCTTCGCAAAGGGCATCCCGTGCGGAGAGTTTTGGAGGGAGGCTAACTTCTTCTGCTTCCCAAAAACGTTTCATCAAGTCACATTCTTTAGCTTGATTACAAATGTTTACTAATAGATTACACTTCTTTAGAGATGAGTACGATGTATATTCTGAAGGAATTTCACCAAATATAATCCACCCAAATGTCGTATTTTGGGCTACGGGATTACCTGGGCCACTGCGAATCAAACCATTTTGAATGATTCTTCCATAAACAGCAGCATCAATTATTATATCTATATTTCCAGGTCTGTTAAATGAAGGATCTGCAAGGTTTAAGCCTTTGATATGATTCCACTCAGAAGTGCATATTTTTCGAGGAGGCAGAAGATCAGTTAAGGCTTTCAAAATAACTGCATCTAGCTCTATACTTTGGCTTGTTTCAGTGTAGGGTTGAATCTTAAAACGGACTGCCTTGTCAGATTCTGCTGTGAGAACGTTTGCTAAGCCAGCAATTTGGTTCGAGTGGGTATATGGTTTTAATCCTAATTGTTGAACAGTGCATTGCTTCACGAATGTGGCTTGTGAGCCAAGATCCACCAATGCTCGCAAAATATGAGGTTCACCTATCTGGGAAAAGACTCTCACTAAAATCGTAGCAAGTAAAACATCCTTTCGTTTACGAGAGAGATACGAGCTTATTTGTGATGAGGGGGTGTTCAACTGAGAGGGGGAGAAACTTCTGAGGCTTGGGGGCGGTTTGCTGTCGGAGTATCCTTGGGGATATTTTGGATGTGCAGCAGAGAGTTGTGACGTTTCAGACAAAATCGACAATGTTGGGTACTGGGGCAGTTTATAGCTACGTGACTCTGCGCCAAGCAATTATAACACAAAGACTTGGAAGAGACCCCTTGAGATCTTTCTTGGGCAGTTAGTCTTCCGAATTTTGTACAATTCTTGAGAGCATGAGGACCTTTGCACATGGGACATTGAAACTTTGAAACGTGAAATGCTCGAAATCTATTTTCTTGAGAGCGGAAAGGAATTCTCTGAGATTTTGTTGTAGGTAAGGCTTCTAAAGTTCTGAACCTTGCCTCTAGAAATTCACAGAGCTCTTTAAATTTAGTAAGGGAGGTGGACGCACCCTGCTCCTGCTCCCAGAGCTGCCTTGTTTCCAAGAGTAGACGATCTACTACGATAAAAACGATCATAGGATCCCAAGTGTCAGTTTCTATGCTTAAATTTTTCAAAGCTGCGATGCATTCGCTAGTAGAATCAAGTAATCTTCGTATTTGGGAACTATTTTCTGCTTGGAGATGCGGCTGAGAGAGTAAAATTTTTAAGTAATTATTTGCCAAAACACGAGTGTTCTGATATCTTTTGCACAGCATATCCCACGCGACCTTATAATTATCGTGAGTTATAGTTAAGTGTCGGATCATCTGTTCAGCTTCACCTGAAAGACAAGATTTCAGCTAATGCATTTTTTGCACAGGTGATGTATGATTGATATGAAAAGATCATAAAATGACGGCCAGGTAGTATAATTTCCCGACAGTGTCGGAATTGTTATGCGCGGTAATTTAATTTCATTATCAAAAGACTCACTAAAACTGTCATTCGTATCGTTCCATTTGTATTTGTAGTTTTCGCTGTTTGCTCATTTTCATTTTGCTGATCTTTTGTTTTGCTAGGCTCACTAGGAACGGAGGGGGGCGGTGAAGTTAATTTGACCAGAATTTCATTTAAAATACCTATGTACTCGCAGTACGAATATTTTACTTCTTCATATAGACCAGCCAAAAAGTAAACATCTTGCCTATCTTGTGTGGTTGCACTTGTTCGAATAGCCTTATCATTTAAGGAAAACTCCTGCCAAAGGGCATTCAACACATCTATTCTACCTTGGATATGTCCCGCTTTGGCTAATCTGTCTTTAGGTGACTTATCGAAATTTTTAATAAAGCTTTTCAATTGCTCTTGCAAAGCTCCTTGTTCCTTTATTAGCTCACTAACACTAGACATTTTTAAAAAAAATCTCAATATTCCGCGATAAGATCAATTATATCCATGAAAGGTTATACTTTTAACATTTAGGATGTAAACAATCAGATCATACGCCATTAACTTCAGATAGATGCATGTAGGTAGTAGCTGCAAATTGCTTTTAAAATATTTCCACTTAACAAACGATGTAATGATCACTTGCCCTTGAACTTGAAATGTATCTCAATGGGCATCTAATGATACAATCAACGAACTTGCATACAAAGCACAAAAAAAGAAAAAAAAACTCAAATGAATTTGTTTAATTATTGATAACCGGCTGATATTACTGGGCTTGTGGGATACGTAATCGAGAAACGGTTTCGTTTATCTGTAGCAAAAACTCAAAATTATATGTGTAGCACTTAACACTAAGAGAGAGCGGGATCTGTGTACTACCGTTAAACTCAATACAAAAAATTTGGATGCGGATTCATTTGTTAGTAAAGCACTTTTTAATTAAAATACATTAAAACACATCTGAAACACTTTGAATCTGTCGCTAATTTGAGGTGTATTCAGCAGGTATTTAAAAAATGAAAAAATGTGCAAAATCTTTACTCACCTTCTGAAGGGGGTTATCTGACTCTGAAGGACCATATGTTGCGGGAGCGGGTGAATTTTGGGGATGTGAGGTATTAAATCCAAACACAGTAAGTTTAACTATCGTACACACAAGATTTATTACTACTTTTGATCCATACAATTTTGATTACTGAGATTTGTTACTGAGTACAATGAAATGCGATTTCCGACAATTATTTTAGTGAGATGCTACCGCTTGCTGATCTCGTTGACTTCTGACTTCTGTGTACTGGTCTCTTATACTACATGATATAATATTCTGGGATGCTGCGATTCTGTGTAGTGTATAATCTCCAAGCCCAAGCTTCGTCTATCCTCTTATATTTAGGTGGAGAATATAAACTGCAGTGGCGTCGTGTGTAATTATGAACAGCTACTTTCCCATGTCATAAAAACCTGCAAAAGGTAAAACAAAGATAGTGTTCCTGAAAATAAAAATCCCAATCTGTGCAAAACACGCACAAATCATGATCTTTCTTAATAGTCCGCCCAGAATTCGCGGAAACTTTCTTACCTGTGTGCGAATTCAGCAGGAACATTCCTAAAAGGAAAATTGTGTGAAGGTCATATTTTACTTAAAAATAATTTTTTTTAATTAATTACCTGCGCGACGCTTCAGCAGGAACAGTCTACAAAGGAAAATTTGTGTAAATTTGAGATTCGATTTAAAAGCGAAGTTTTTTTAATTAATTACCTGCGCGACGATTCAGCAGGAACATTCTACAAGGGAAAATTTATGTCAATTTGAGATTTCATTTAAAAAGAAATTTTATTAATTTATTACCTGTAGATTCTTTTTCTAGTTGGTGATAAATTTTAATAATAATAAAATTGGAATTTATGTATTTTTCAAGCGCAGTGGCTTTGTTTGTGGAGGATAAGGAAAATGAGAAGAAATAATTAATTACCGGGACAAAAGAAAATATTTAAGGCAGCGGCATTATGTTATGGATATACCTAACAAAATGTACTGCCTTTTTGATTTTTGAAATCAAGAAATATTCTTATAAGTTTTATAACTTCAAGTTTGAAGAATCTATATAATTAATATATAAAATGATTTATATTGAATAAATTTAAAAAAAATGTAACATATAAATCTAATTTCTTAAATTTACATACATATTTTAATCTTCGCTTGTGCTATCACTATCAGCAAAACTCAGTAATATTCTATCGAAATTATCGCCTGTATTGTCTGTGGTCATGGCTTTACAGTACATTGGTTCGGTACATGATATTATCTATTTTAGGTGACATAAATTTAAATTGAAAGATTTATACATGCATACATTACATTCATTATTGGATCTGTATGTAATGTTATCTATTTTAGGTGACGTAGGTTTAAATTAAAAGATGTTATACATACATACATTACAAGTTCCACGGCCCCTATTCTTTATTCTCACTAACCCAATTCACTCACTCAGTTACGCGATGACACGTGTTTCTGTATTCTGGAACGCAAGTGAGTGAGATTTTTATACGAAAGTGAGTGAGATATTACTACTGGGTATACGGTCATTTCTGTTTTATTTGAATAGCTCCTCCGCCCTAAACTACTATTCATACACAAAAATGGGGTTCTGATAATCTTAAGCTTGCTTATTATCTTCCGAATCGATATAAAATTTGTATACGTTTCCTAACAAAATTATACAAAAAAGAACGTATCTGAACCAAATGACAACGATTCGCTGCGACGTGGTCGTGGACTGTTGATATCGAATGTAGCTGCCTACAGATTCGGACTCCGGTTGCACATACGCACATGCAATTATTACTAAGCTGAGAGTTAGTGAATGTAAATTGGTAAGGTTACTTTGTAATCAAAACTATTTTATTATTTTGTTAGGTAAAGTATATTGTAAGTATACCTTTAAGAAGGTAAGGAACCAAACTGTAATTTACTTGAAGGCTATTTTCCTATATGGGTAATAGTTTAGGCTCTATAGCATATATAAAGTGACACATCAAAAATAGTCACCACAAATGTGGTGGATTATTTTATTTAACAGTGTACATCTTCTTCCATTTGTTTTCTAGAATATCTAAATAGTGGGTGAGTGAGATCGAAGTGAGCGACTTCTCTCATATAGTCATAAGTGAGTGAGAATGCAGAATAGGGGCCCAGGTGGCAAGTTACAATTAGAATATTTGGAAAGTGGCGAAATGCCGGCAGACGTGCTAACCAAGGCATTGCCAACAGTAAAACATGACGTCTGTATGCATGTCTTAGGATTAAGGTTCTGAATTAGTCATAATTTAGGGGGGAAGTGGTGGAAATGAATTTATGTTAAGGCAATTATGCCATATGAACTTTTGAACATAGCTGTCTTCTAAGTGCCTTTCACATCGAAGCCGAAAACCGAAGACCGATAAGTTCTACACCGAAGATTCGCTCTTGCTTTCACATCAAAAACCGAAAACTTTTTTTCGGTAGTGACATTTAACTATCATAAACGATGTATGATGAGAGCTCATACGAAAAAGCGTATTTTAATGTTATCTTTTAAGTGGTGGATTTTAAAAAACCTTAAAATAGGACGATATTGGGTGCGTCCTTTAAATAAAATTAGAACGAGACATGGAGATTTTTTACTGTAGTAAAAAGCTTAGAAAAGTTCCCTTTCAGATATTTTCAGTACTTCCGAATGTCAAAAGAAAAGTTTGAAGCCTTCTTGCTGTTAATAAAACGGGAAATATCACCTAAAGAGAACAATTTTAGGATAGATACAATATCAGCAAAAGAGAAACTTGCTCTTACATTACGGTATAGAGTACCCACTTTTTAAAATTTCTCGTATTTCAGGAGTAAAGTAATTTCTCTTTTAGATGTCTTGCAACTGGTGCCAGCTATACCGATTTGGCCATCCGGTTTTGAATGGGAATATCTACGGTACACAAACGCATTAACCAGACCATAGATATGATAATTGTAAAAATGCAAGAAATGTGTATGCCTAAGCCAACTACCGACGGCTGTAAATATATTGCACAGCGTTTCAGGTGGAACTTTCCAAATTGCCTTGGAGCAGTCGATGGGAAGCATGTGCTGACATTTTCTCCCAATAATATTGAAAGCCTATATTTTAAATATAAAAAAAGCTTCTCAACAGTTTTAATGGCAGTAGTAGATGCTGGCTACAAGTTTATAATGGTGGATATAGGTGATTGTGGCTCTGATTCGGATTCTGCCAAATTCTGAGACTAGAGACACCATGCACACCCAGCCTAATGGTTTCTATATGGATGGAGAGCGAGACGCGCTGAACGGACCCAAAAGAAAAGGAAGAAGAAGACTTTCTTCAAGTCGAGTCGGAGAGGAGGAAGAAAAAAAGACGAGTTGACATTGTTGTCGTCAAGAATCAGAAAAATTAAAATCACAAATTATCGGAAGAAAAAATTAAAATCGAATTTAGAAAAACAGCGAAACATAAATATGGTAACGTGAAGGCTAGGACAACAGAAAAACTGAGTTTTTGAAGTACGAAAAGCAAACCTGTGGGAAGCAGATGAAATTGTTGGCGGAGAAACCAGCAAGGAGCAATGGTGAACGAAGAGTCAGCCAAACGCAACAAATATTAGCCCGCAATAACAACAAGGAAAACAAGAAGTATACGAGGAAATCCTGGATCGCTGGTGGTAAAATAGGAGATCAGGCGGAAACCTGCTAGACAAAAAAAATCTAAGGTAGAAATTTTTAATTACTAAGTGTAGCGACCCGCATTTCAGACAAGCAATCCATGGAAAATTTAGTGCAAGGATAAATACTGGCGACGGAAAGCTAAATTTAGACACAATTGTGTAATATTTTTCCTCTCAGACAGTAATTAGATTGGAAGAGATTGTGTCAGATGAGCTTAATATAAAGAATTGGCTTAGGTTATGAAAGCACATGGAAGTAGATGTGGCAAGAATGGTCGTTAAACAAAATTCCGTGTCCAGATTTCAAAGTCCGGTTGCAGTATATTTTCCTTAAACAGTATAAAATTATATATGTATATGATATACCTTATGTAACCTCATGGCTCTTCTCGCAGCTCACAAGGTACATAATTCGGAGGTTAAAACAAACGGCAGGTATTTGGTTAACTTTTGATAGCCACAAAGTCGGCCGGCCTAAGGCGCAGTGGTCGCCAGGTTCCTTAGAGAAGAGCTCTCTATTGGTTAGGTACCGTGGCTGTACTGATTTCTACTAGTAAAGACAATCCCTTCACGCAACCTCCTACCCGCACCATGTCACCGGATCGTCTCATCAGCGCCAGCCCTCACCGTTCAGAGCCACCAATCAGAGCCGCAACATGTACCCCTCTCCTTCTGGACCTCCTAAGAAAAATTGGCCAGCTATGCTCTTCGGATGTGGTGGGTGAAGGACCAGGGTACTAATTGCGAAGCAGCTTACCACTACCATTAACCTTCATAGATCCATTTCATCATCACGCTACGCCACTCAACAGGTGTGCTCTCTTTGCAGATTAGTCAAACCCGTCGGTGCCCATTTCTAACATGGTTGTCTCAGTCGCTCTTCTCTGGACAATGTTTTGCAGCTACTATGTACGCCAACACATACGCTGTGAGCAGGACGTATAAGGGGTGCACCAGTGAAAATTATTTTAATTCATTTAATTTAAGTATTTACTAAAGAAAAATAAACGTTATAAATCCGTAACTCCTTCATTAATTCTGAAAAAAGTCTTCTAAAACCAAGTTCCCCTTTTTTCTTCTAGTTGTTCAGTCCCGATATTTACCGCTACAATGCGGATGCTAAATTTCATCAGATTTAGTTCACCAAATTGAGCCGCGTATTACTCCTAAGGAGAACCAAACCTATCGGCGATAATTGTTATGGTTGTACCCTCCAAATACCTCCCGAACACTTTTGTTAGAAACAATTCTTCTTAAAGCTTTATTTTAACCCGACTAATATTTAGTAACTATTTCCAAACTCAACCGTTGGTTGTATAATGTAACGAATCCTAAACTTCTTGAGCACCCCATGTAATTTGCTTATCCTACATTGCCGACCACCAAATTCTAAGAGAAGTAGAATAGTATATCTAAATATCCTTATTGATTCTAACAACTATAAAATTCCAATTACTGCAATGCACACAACTCGTAACTAGCATTAAAAGGAACCTTCTGGAACCAACAATTCTGCAGATCTTCATACGACAGTTTTTCTTTGATCGTTAACTTAATCTACAAATGTTAATACCAATTGAAGATAAAAATTTTAATATTCCTTTTTCTTTTCTTTGGTAACTGCCTGTTCAACTTTAGTTCAAGGTTAAAAACTGAATTCAATGATTCCGAATATTACCTCAATTCTAGTGGCGGTACCCACTAGAGGCACAACTCTTAATTATACATATATATATATTGATAGCACATGCAGCCTCTAACTCCGCTTAATTCCCTAAAATTCTAATTTAATTTGTAATTAAAAAAAATGTAATTGTACTCACCTGCGAATCCCCAAATGCGCATTTGTGACCGCAGTAGCTGAGGAAAACATTAAATTTTTGTTTTGTGTTAAAGTTAACTTAACTAGCCGACTTAAATTAATTCCTAGTGGAAAATTTCACAGTAGAGGTAGTTCCAGGTGTCCAAATTATTTAATCTTGCCGCTCGTTTTCTTGTCTTTTACAAGGTTAAGTTGGTCGGGCACGTGGCGTGCTCCTTCCTTTGATATTATGACGGGTTTTACTGACCGAATCACGATTCTGTCTTTGGTTCCCCTTTTTGAGTACTGCCGGCCTTTGTTTTATTTTTATAAGCCTTCGGCACCTCCAGAATTGAACAACTAAAAATTCGGTCGGAGGCGAGCCTTTGTAATAGGACTTGCGCCCCCGACACACAAGCTATAGGATACACAAAGATTCTACAATTCCATCTCTTGATTTACTTGAAATAAGCTCTTACCTTCCTTAATTTACTCTTCCTGGCCCCGTGCGGGAATTTCCACGCGGCTGGACAAGGGTTCAATAAAATTAATTCCCGGAATTATCTACAATTATCCCAGTGATTCAACTGCTCAACTGGGATGCTTCCTTAATGTGCTAGGCCTTCGGGTCAAGTTTCTGCTAACTTCTTTGTCACGCCACAATCAAGAAGAATTTTGATGCTTCCTTCGTGGCGACTTACTCCTAAAAAAGAACCGTAACATTGAAACCTTGGCCGTTGTCTCTTCCCTTATTCTTTTCGCCTCCTCTTTCGGCATTTAATTTTCGACTTTTATCGCACTGTCAGTCAGAACTGTCTCGTATAACACCTTCCCTAGGTGTCACCAGATAGCTTTCCCCTTTTCGACCTGTCTCTATTCAAGTTTTTGGACACACTTCTTGAGCTCACCTTGGCTTTCAACCTGACACAATTGAGCTATTCTGAAACCCACGGCTTGTTGTCTTGGACTGCTTACGCCATCTATCGAAACTGTCCTCTATTTCACAGGAGCCTTCACTACGCGGTGCTAACCTATCAACTCCGAATTTGGGCTTACTCCGTATTTGACCTAAACTGTCTACACTACATTTAATTCGAGTCGCGTATATGCTAATTTGAGAAGTAGAGACGGCGGCATTTATGGCTGTGATTCTTGCTAATACCAGATAGGAATTAGCCATAATTCAACTGCTAATTCCTTTGCTTTGCTGAGCTACTCTTTCAAGGCAGGCGCAGAATATTCCGTCAGTAGTATTCCGAGGCTGGAGTACAAGTTTATTTAGACCTGACTAGCTAATATTGCCTCAGTCGGGTTGGGAATGATACTTCTGGAAGCTCCTGGGCTACGCTATGTATTACGGTTGGGACTCGAGAACAGGGAATTACTGAATCGGCTTATTAAAAATGGAAGAGAAGGAAAGAACCAAAAAAAAATTGGTCTTTCTTTTCTTGTATCTGAGGTATGGCAACCGCCAGGCAGTCGTGGTCCTAGGCAGTACCCTGATATCCTGTTGTTACCCGTTAGCAGGTCGGATACCTTATTGGGGCTACCGGGGATAGGAAAAGAGTTCATATGCTAACCAGGCTTGAGGTCCTTCGCATGATATATCCCGAGCCTTTTCCCCTTTAAATTCTCAATTTCATAATACGCGGACCCTACTGCTTGTATGATGCGACATTTCATAAATTTCCGGTCTAATTTACCATTGTAATTTTTTGCTGCATTACTCTGACCAAAATTCCGTCTATAGACCTCTTGTCCCGGGAGGTATCGTCTAGCCTTGCATCTAGTATTATAAGTTTTCGCGTGACGTCTCTGGGCCTTCCGTAAATTTTGGACTACCTTTGAATGTACTTCATTGTGAGTCTCGTCCGGACTGTGGGTGCAAATCTCTCCATTCTCTAATGCTTCCAGCTGACGTAATAGCGCATAGGACGATCCATGCGTAATCATGTAACAACCAAAGGTTAAGAAATAAGGCGTATATTTTGTAGAGTTATGTATCACCGTCCTCAGGGCGCAACTTATATGTGTAAGATGTTGGTCCCAATCACGGTGATCATTTCCGATTTACTCTTTCTGAAGCTTTTGCTTGTGGGGTATAGATTGCAGTTCTATTATGCTTGACTCCATACATTTTTGAGAGTGCCTGAAATTCACTCGATATGAACTGCGCGCCGTTATCAGGGATCACGCTTTCCGGTACGCCAAAGAGGTGGAAAACTTCGGCCTTGAGGAAAGAAACGATTGCCTTCGCAGTTGCGTTTCTTACTGGTTTAAGCAATATAAACTTGGTAAATTGGTCTAGCACGATAATAAGCATGGTGTTACCTGTCTTAGACCAAGGATACGGGCCTAATAGGTCTATATTAATATACTCCCACGGTCTCTTAGGCAGTGCGGGCTCACCCATTGGAAGTCTAAGGCATTCATTTGGGGGTTTACATTCTTTACAATTTCGGCAACTCAGCACATAATCTTTTACACGTTGGACCATGCGAAGCCAGTAATAAAGCCCTTGAGTTTCTCCGCAGTTTTGGTGATGCTGCAATGAGCTGACCGAGGTGAATCATGAGCATTTTTAATAAGATGTATGACTAGTTCTTCGGGCACCCTCAATTTCCACGTGTGACTGTCCACTCCATCTTGCGAAAGTGTAATTGAGTGTTTATAAATTAACCCATTCTCAACTCTTAATTTAGGAAGCTTTCCTTCATTATCTGTAATAGTTCGTATTCTGTTTAGATAATCCTCAGATTTGAACGCTGCGTGGTTATGGTCTAGTTCGGCGGAGATAACAAGGTCACCGACTTCTTCCATCTCCGCTCGTGATAACGCGACCGCTACAACGTTTTCGGACCCCCTTTTATGTATAATCTCGAAGTCGTAACCCTGCAGCTTAAGGCTCCATCTTGCTAAGCGACCTGTCAGGTCCTTTTATCCCTTCGACCACTTGAGACTCGCATGATCGGTCACAATAGTGAAGTGTGATCCTTCGACATAAGGCCTAAACTTTTTCACGCTGAGCACAGCGGCTAGGCATTCCAATTCGGTTACGCTGTAATTTTTCTGTGCCGCGTTTAATTTTTGGGACATGAAGGCTATTGAGTGTTCATTGCCTTCTTTGTCACGCTGCCTACCCCTGTGGACGATACGTCACATTGAATGATAAATGACCGCGTAAAGTTCGGACTTGCTAAAATAGGGGCTTCCGTTAGCGACCTCTTGATCTCGTCAAATGCCTTTTCAGCTGCGTCTGACCAAACCCCTTTTGTTTTCTTCTTTAAAAGGTCCGTTATAGGTGAAACAACATCTGCATAGTTCGGTATAAAGCGTCTATACCAACCACTTAATCGCAGGAAACGCCGAATTTTTCGTATGCTTTTAAGTCGCGGAAAGTCCACTATGGCCGAAATCTTTTCCGGATCTGTTTGTATACCCTTTTCACTGATTATGTGTCCTAGATATTTTGGGCTTTTCTGACAAAATCTGCTCTTTTCGATGTTAATGGTTAACCCAGCCTTCTTAAGACTCTTTGCTAACCGACGAAGAACCTTAGTGTGCGTTTCGAAATCTTCTGTTAAAATCAGCAGATCGTCTAAATACACGAAAACATCCTCATGCAAATCATACGGTATCGCTCTATCCATCAGCTTACACATCGTCTTAGGAGAGTTCGTTAATCCAAACGGACTTTCCTGGAATCTAGACATACTCTAATTTTGCCGCCCGGTTTCTTAACCATTACAAGAGGAGAAGCCCACTCGCTTTGGATTTCCTCTATCACTCCTAAGCTCAACATTCGGTCTATCTCAATGTCTAACACCTTTTGCATTGGTGGTGACAACGGGTAATATCTTTGACGAATAGGCTTGCTATCTCTCACGTCGATAGAGTGTTTAAGAATTGTTGTTCTTCCCAAGCCATCCTCACGGTATGAGGGAAATTCTGCAACTACTCCCTCCAGCGTCTACTTTTGCTCAATGGTACGGTCACACACGTCTCCCTCTATTGCTAGTTCAGATACTATTATTGGAAAGATTTCGAAAGCAGACCAGAAATTCATATCTAATACTAACTGACATGTTATGCTCTGTATAATATAAAACTTCAAGTCCTTGGTAACATTGTTAAAATATACAGGTAAGAAGACGAACCCCAGGACTTCTTGACGAGCCCCATCCGCCGTTCGAACACTTGCGTCAGTGTTAAAGGCAGACCAAGGACTTCCAAGTTTGGTCTAACGATGTTTTTCGCTCCACACGTGTAGCAGAATATTTTTCTTATTTTCTCGGGACAATCCATAAAAGTATGACACATATCTACACAATTCCAACATATCACATATTATGTACAATCTCTACTATTCGCGTTTTCGGTGGCTAAAAATCTCGTACTCGGCTAACGGTTGTTGTGCGAGACCTGCGGGATACCCCTCTGACTCGTAACTTACTTCGTGTATGTTATGTCGACGGGATCTTAATTGATCTTCTGCAGTTTCCCCTACTTCTGTCCACAGTTTCTTTATTTGAAGGCGTACCTGGTCCATCTCATCCAGATTATTAAAGTCTCGTAGTATTAGCGTCTTCCGTAACGCAGGATGCATATTTCGTTTAAGTATCTCTATCAATTCGTTTGAGCTTAGCGGCTGCCGCAATCGCAGCGCGAGGCCTTCGACA
>OZ005741.1:154490624-154599309 GCA_963930735.1 Dioctria linearis
ATACGTTTCCTAACAAAATTATACAAAAAAGAACGTATCTGAACCAAATGACAACGATTCGCTGCGACGTGGTCGTGGACTGTTGATATCGAATGTAGCTGCCTACAGATTCGGACTCCGGTTGCACATACGCACATGCAATTATTACTAAGCTGAGAGTTAGTGAATGTAAATTGGTAAGGTTACTTTGTAATCAAAACTATTTTATTATTTTGTTAGGTAAAGTATATTGTAAGTATACCTTTAAGAAGGTAAGGAACCAAACTGTAATTTACTAGAAGGCTATTTTCCTATATGGGTAATAGTTTAGGCTCTATAGCATATATAAAGTGACACATCAAAAATAGTCACCACAAATGTGGTGGATTATTTTATTTAACAGTGTACATCTTCTTCCATTTGTTTTCTAGAATATCTAAATAGTGGGTGAGTGAGATCGAAGTGAGCGACTTCTCTCATATAGTCATAAGTGAGTGAGAATGCAGAATAGGGGCCCAGGTGGCAAGTTACAATTAGAATATTTGGAAAGTGGCGAAATGCCGGCAGACGTGCTAACCAAGGCATTGCCAACAGTAAAACATGACGTCTGTATGCATGTCTTAGGATTAAGGTTCTGAATTAGTCATAATTTAGGGGGGAAGTGGTGGAAATGAATTTATGTTAAGGCAATTATGCCATATGAACTTTTGAACATAGCTGTCTTCTAAGTGCCTTTCACATCGAAGCCGAAAACCGAAGACCGATAAGTTCTACACCGAAAATTCGCTTTTGCTTTCACATCAAAAACCGAAAACTTTTTTTCGGTAGTGACATTTAACTATCATAAACGATGTATGATGAGAGCTCATACGAAAAGCGTATTTTAATGTTATCTTTTAAGTGGTGGATTTTAAAAAACCTTAAAATAGGACGATATTGGGTGCGTCCTTTAAATAAAATTAGAACGAGACATGGAGATTTTTTACTGTAGTAAAAAGCTTAGAAAAGTTCCCTTTCAGATATTTTCAGTACTTCCGAATGTCAAAAGAAAAGTTTGAAGCCTTCTTGCTGTTAATAAAACGGGAAATATCACCTAAAGAGAACAATTTTAGGATAGATACAATATCAGCAAAAGAGAAACTTGCTCTTACATTACGGTATAGAGTACCCACTTTTTAAAATTTCTCGTATTTCAGGAGTAAAGTAATTTCTCTTTTAGATGTCTTGCAACTGGTGCCAGCTATACCGATTTGGCCATCCGGTTTTGAACGGGAATATCTACGGTACACAAACGCATTAACCAGACCATAGATATGATAATTGTAAAAATGCAAGAAATGTGTATGCCTAAGCCATTTCAGGTGGAACTTTCCAAATTGCCTTGGAGCAGTCGATGGGAAGCATGTGCTGACATTTTCTCCCAATAATATTGAAAGCCTATATTTTAAATATAAAAAAAGCTTCTCAACAGTTTTAATGGCAGTAGTAGATGCTGGCTACAAGTTTATAATGGTGGATATAGGTGATTGTGGCTCTGATTCGGATTCTGCCATATTCTGAGACTAGAGACACCATGCACACCCAGCCTAATGGTTTCTATATGGATGGAGAGCGAGACGCGCTGAACGGACCCAAAAGAAAAGGAAGAAGAAGACTTTCTTCAAGTCGAGTCGGAGAGGAGGAAGAAAAAAAGACGAGTTGACATTGTTGTCGTCAAGAATCAGAAAAATTAAAATCACAAATTATCGGAAGAAAAAATTAAAATCGAATTTAGAAAAACAGCGAAACATAAATATGGTAACGTGAAGGCTAGGACAACAGAAAACTGAGTTTTTGAAGTACGAAAAGCAAACCTGTGGGAAGCAGATGAAATTGTTGGCGGAGAAACCAGCAAGGAGCAATGGTGAACGAAGAGTCAGCCAAACGCAACAAATATTAGCCCGCAATAACAACAAGGAAAACAAGAAGTATACGAGGAAATCCTGGATCGCTGGTGGTAAAATAGGAGATCAGGCGGAAACCTGCTAGACAAAAAAAATCTAAGGTAGAAATTTTTAATTACTAAGTGTAGCGACCCGCATTTCAGACAAGCAATCCATGGAAAATTTAGTGCAAGGATAAATACTGGCGACGGAAAGCTAAATTTGGACACAATTGTGTAATATTTTTCCTCTCAGACAGTAATTAGATTGGAAGAGATTGTGTCAGATGAGCTTAATATAAAGAATTGGCTTAGGTTATGAAAGCACATGGAAGTAGATGTGGCAAGAATGGTCGTTAAACAAAATTCCGTGTCCAGATTTCAAAGTCCGGTTGCAGTATATTTTCCTTAAACAGTATAAAATTATATATGTATATGATATACCTTATGTAACCTCATGGCTCTTCTCGCAGCTCACAAGGTACATAATTCGGAGGTTAAAACAAACGGCAGGTATTTGGTTAACTTTTGATAGCCACAAAGTCGGCCGGCCTAAGGCGCAGTGGTCGCCAGGTTCCTTAGAGAAGAGCTCTCTATTGGTTAGGTACCGTGGCTGTACTGATTTCTACTAGTAAAGACAATCCCTTCACGCAACCTCCTACCCGCACCATGTCACCGGATCGTCTCATCAGCGCCAGCGCTCACCGTTCAGAGCCACCAATCAGAGCCGCAACATGTACCCCTCTCCTTCTGGACCTCCTAAGAAAAATTGGCCAGCTATGCTCTTCGGATGTGGTGGGTGAAGGACCAGGGTACTAATTGCGAAGCAGCTTACCACTACCATTAACCTTCATAGATCCATTTCATCATCACGCTACGCCACTCAACAGGTGTGCTCTCTTTGCAGATTAGTCAAACCCGTCGGTGCCCATTTCTAACATGGTTGTCTCAGTCGCTCTTCTCTGGACAATGTTTTGCAGCTACTATGTACGCCAACAAGGAATAACACAATTGATACCAATTTGCATTGGGAAATTTGCGGCAAAATTGCCAATACCAGGTGGCTGCTCGCCCACTTAGTAATTGGTGTATGGCAAGTACTAGCTTATTTTGTGGTACTCCATCGGCACGAGCTAATGTTTCTACGCGAAACAAGAAGTCATCTATGGCTAGGCTTCTAGACGACCCATCAAACCTTATCTGCCAACTGGTAACTGGGTTGGACCCACTGCGTCCCGAGGAGTAACTATATTCTCCCGAAGTATTTTGTTGCCCCTGGAATTTTGGACGGAAACTCTGGCTGGACAGAGCTATTGTTGGTTGTTGTCGCGCTCCTTGTTGAAATTGTATGCGGGTGGTATAGTTCGCATCTTGATAGCCGGTGTGAAAGACTTGATCTCTCGCCTTCGTGTTTAAGTTTTGTCCTATTGTTCGCTCCTTGCTCTCATGTGTCAATTTTCTCGCGACTAAGATCTGCCCTAATAGGTTATTCTCCACCTGGCACTTCTAGTGTGTAGCGGATGATTTCCTTCATTGATTGAAATGCATAGAACGATGGCCAGCCGTGACAGTATCGGAGATTCCCACCTTAATGCAACGAGGAGGGATCAGGACCACCCATTCCCCTCTAATCGTGCCAAGGGATTGCTCGGGAAGGACTCGACACGAGGGACCACCCATGTGTCGGTTCTAACTTCCTTTAACTCATCAACCATAGAATTGTCTGTGACCCCACAGATTCAATTCTCACATGGTTTTACACTTACGGATACTGCTACCTGCTATTCTAACTTAAGCTCGTTACTCCTTCTCAGATTCTTACCAAGGCACTGCCTCAACAAGCCAGGCTCCTCACTGCACCCATCTATGCTATATTTCCTCCCTTCCTTCTCTTCGCTGCTACCATCGCTCTGTATTCTTGTGCCCTAGGCCAACCACCCTCAACAAAACAAAAAAAAATCTCGAATTAATAGTATTATCAAAAGCGAACTCATTCACCGATCTTATGGTAATCTCGCATGCCTGACAGGCAGCCGAACTAATGAAAATTAGTTATTAAATCACAAAAAAAAATTATTAACAAGACTTGGATTTAATGAGTTATAGAAGATTAAGACAATGCCAATTTCCCTTGTCAAATGAGCAGAAAACAGTTTTGGTTAGTTGAAATACTGATCTTACACCGCCCAGTCTATGCGAGGGCCCCACGTTGGGCGCCATTTTGTAACCTCATGGCTCTCCTGGCAGCTCCCTAGGTACATAGGTACATAATTCGGAGGTCAAAACAAAAGGCAGGTATTTGGTTAACTTTTGATAGCCACAAAGGCGGCCGGCCTAAGGTGCTCACCGTTCAGAAAGACTAATCAGAGCCGCAACACGTACCCCTCTCCTTCTGGACCTCCGAAGAAAAATTGGCCAGCTATGCTCGTCGGATGGGGTGGGTGGAGGACCAGGGTACTAATTTCGAAGCAGTTTACCACTACCATTAACCTTCATAGATCCATTCCTTCATCACGCTACGCCACTCAACAGGTGTGCTCTCTTTGCAGATTAGTCAAACCCGTCGGTGCCCATTTCTAACATGGTTGTCTCAGTCGCTCTCCTCTGGACTATGTTTTGTAGCTACTATGAACGCCAACACATACGCTGTGAGCAGGACGTATAAGGGGTGCACCAGTGAAAATTATTTTAATTCATTTAATTTAAGTATTTATTAAAGAAAAATAAACGTTATAAATCCGTAACTCCTTCATTAATTCTGAAAAAAGTCTTCTAAAACCAAGTTCCCCTTTTTTCTTCTAGTTGTTCAGTCCCGATCTTTACCGCTACAATGCGGATGCTAAATTTCATCAGATTTAATTCACCAAAATTGAGCCGCGTATTACACCTAAGGAGAACCAAACCTATTGGCGATAATTGTTATGGTTGTACCGTCCAAATACCTCCCGAACACTTTTGTTAGAAACAATTCTTCTTAAAGCTTTATCTTAACCCGACTAATATTTAGTAACTATTTCCAAACTCAACCGTTGGTTGTATAATGTAACGAATCCTAAACTTGTTGAGCACCCCATGTAATTTGCTTATCCTACATTGCCGACCACCAAATTCTAAGAGAAGTAGAATTTATATAATTTTTTTTCTTCTTTAAACTTGATGTATAGTGAGTGCCGATATTTTTTTTAGTGTAAGTAATGGAGGCTAATTAACATGAGAAAATTATAATTTATTCAGAAATACTCTTCAAGTCGTTGTAACCGAAATCAAGGCAACTTTAAAGTAATAAAATTTTATGATGGCCTATCATGGAGGTGTCGTCTTGTACTCCTTCACAGGCATGTGATTAAATTGTAGCTGTCGATATTAGTGAGGTTGAATTTGGAGGTTACAACCATTCGTCGTTCTGAGGACTAATAAAAAAAAATGTTAAATATTCACTATATCCGTATATCTAAATATCCTTATTGATTCTAACAATTATAAAAATCCAATTACTGCAATGCACACAACTGTAACTAGCATTAAAAGGAACCTTCTGGAACCAACAATTCTGCAGATCTTGATACGACAGTTTTTCTTTGATCGTTACCTTTATCTACAAATTTTAATACCAATTCAAGATAAAAATTTTAATATTCCTTTTTCTTTTCTTTTGTAAGTGCCTGTTCAACTTTAGTTCAAGGTTAGAAACTGAATTCAATGATTCCGAATATTACCTCAATTCTAGTGGCGGTACCCACTAGAGGCACAACTCTTAATTATACATATATATATATATTGATAGCACATGCAGGCTCTAACTCCGCTTAATTCCTTAAAATTCTAATTTAATTTGTAATTAAAAAAAAATTGTAATTGTACTCACCTGCGAATCCCCAAATGCGCATTTGTGACCGCAGTAGCTGAGGAAAACATTAAATTTTTGTTTTGTGTTAAAGTTAACTTAACTAGCGGACTTAAATTAATTCCTAGTGGAAAATTTCACAGTAGAGGTAGTTCCAGGTGTCCAAATTATTTAATCTTGCCGCTCGTTTTCTTGTCTTTTACAAGGTTAAGTTGGTCGGGCACGTGGCGTGCTCCTTCCTTTGATATTATGACGGGTTTTACTGACCGAATCACGATTCTGTCTTTGGTTCCCCTTTTTGAGTACTGCCGGCCTTTGTTTTATTTTTATAAGCCTTCGGCACCTCCAGAATTAAACAACTAAAAATTCGGTCGGAGGCGAGCCTTCGTAATAGGACTTGCGCCCCCGACACACAAGCTATAGGATACACAAAGATTCTACAATTCCATCTCTTGATTTACTTGAAATAAGCTCTTACCTTCCTTAATTTACTTTTCCTGGCCCCGTGCGGGAATTTCCACGCGGCTGGACAAGGGTTCAATAAAATTAATTCCCGGAATTATCTACAATTATCCCAGTGATTCAACTGCTCAACTGGGGTGCTTCCTTAATGTGCTAGGCCTTCGGGTCAAGTTTCTGCTAACTTCTTTGTCACGCCACAATCAAGAAGAATTTTGATACTTCCTTCGTGGCACCTTACTTCTAAAAAAGAACCGTAACATTGAAACCTTGGCCGTTGTCTCTTCCCTTATTCTTTTCGCCTCCTCTTTCGGCACTTAATTTCCGACTTTTACTGCACTGTCAGTCAGAACTGTCTCGTATAACACCTTCCCTAGGTGTCACCAGATGACTTTCCCCTCTTCGACCAGTCGACCTGTCTCTAATCAAGTTTTTGGACACACTTCTTCAGCTCACCTTGGCTTTCAACTTAACACAATTGAGCTATTCTGAATCCCACATCTTGTTGTCTTGGACTGCTTACGCCATCTATCCTAACTGTTCTCTATTTCACAAGGAGCCTTCACTACGCGGTGCTAACCTATCAACTCCGAATTTGGGCTTACTCCGTATTTGACCTAAACTGTCTACACTACATTTAATTCGAGTCGCGTATATGCTAATTTGAGAAGTAGAGACTGCGGCATTTACGGTGGTGATTCATGCTAATACCGGATAGGAATTAACCATAATTCAACTGCTAATTCCTTTGCTTTGCTGAGCTACTGTTACACTTATTAATTATACACCTCGATCGTCCAATTTTTTTTGTTAAAAATTGAATGAAAACGTTTTATTTTCAAATGTTTAATGAATTCGCATAGGAAATCTGTATGTATATATTGTTTAAAATCTACCATTAATTCGCGTTTTTTATACCCTAGATGAAATATATAGGGGTATACTAAGTTTGTCATTCCGTTTGTAACACCTCGAAATAATGATGGTAGAGCAAAATGGATTGGACACCCACGCATAATATTAAAAGTTAATTTGCTTTTTGCATGTCCGTCCGTCCGTCTGCCCGTGCGCACGATAACTCAAGAACGCGTACACTTACAGAGCTGAAATTGTACACGGACTTTAAAAAAAAAAGTAAAATTAAGTTTGAAAATAAGACAAATCGGGCAACTCCTTCGTGGGGTTGCCATACAAAGCTTTCCTTTTCCACTATATAGTTGGACACTGCCTGAGAACGCATCGATATAGAGAGCTGATATTTGGTACGTGGTGATTCCTTTATACTAGCAAAACAAATTTCAAAAATGGACTAAATCGGGCAACTCGTTCTTGGTGTTGCCATATAAAAATTAAGGATTTTAACGTATACTGTGAAAACGATGAGTCCAAGACATTTTTATCGTACTAAAAACTTCTTTAGATTTCGAAATCCTATAAAATTTGTTATAATCATTTTTGCTGTCCGACAAACCGTTCTAGATATATATGCGAAAAACCACATCAAGAATCAAACTTGCATAGATCGGTGATCATAAGAAATTTTATACGAGCATCCATCTAGGGTATCATAAGAATTGGTCTTAGACTAATCCCAGCTTTTTTACTTGTTTTCTTATAATAAGAAGAATTTTTCTCGTGTTTCTACACATATTAATTAAATTTGGTTTCTATTAGATCTACGGTTTTATTACCATTAAAAGGAGTTTTCTTCTTTCTATGAAAGTTGTCTCACTCCAGTAGAATTCGTAATGCTAGTAGATTTGAAAAAAAATCGTATGTATTTTGTATTCGATCTAAGAAACAACGGTAATCAATAATATAGTTTGCTTGATGTAAGGAAACTTGATGTTAACACTGATTATCGTCTTAGAAACTTTTACATATTTTTGAAAAAAAATACTTGATATAAGAATATTCTTTTTAAATTTTTGTGTCAAACTGGCCCCCACAGCAAAACCCTGGCTACGCCCATGAGTATCACATCAGTACATCAAAACCTTTTCAAATGTAGCATGCCTCATTAAGTCTAGTTGACATTTGCTGATTGACCAGCGCATCAGCATCTGGTGTTCCAGCGCGCTGATAGTTAGTACTGTCAAAAATGGCTGATAGTGAGGTTGTGCTCTATGTCTAATATCTTAATTTTTATAATCTTATAATTTGTAATTCCACAAGCATTCAAATTTGTTTATATAGTTTAATATACTTTATCAGTTAAATTTCACTCCACTTTATTGCAGTTGCAGCCATGTTTTCCACTCAATTAGTACGTGCTGGTAGCCTAAAAGTTAAACTCGTTTGACTTTTTCAATGCTAGTAAAATCAGCACGTCTGAAGTGTTGATGCTATCAGCACTGGTTTTGACACTGTGCTAATAGTATGCTGCTTCTAGCTGTTGATGCATCAGCGCTGATCAATCAGCATAATGTCGACTAGGCTTCTTTATGATATTAGTGCTGCTGGTAATCAGTACATTGTAACACTTAGTGTTGCCCGAAGCCCTAGTGTCCACATGACGGAGGTCGGGAGGAAGAAAACTATGAGAACTAAAGAAAGGTCAACGAAAATTAATTATTCCAAAGCGCACTGAGCGCCAGGTCCCGCGGGAATAGCTTCCAGAATTATCTCCCATGCTCTGAACTCGAATTATTATCCTACACTCCGTTCATTTTAACCACGGCTGTTATAACCACAACTGAATATCTGACATATGTACGGGACTAAATTAACTACGGGCGCCCCACAGAAAGGACCACGTTTACTTACAACCACAGCATCAGAGTACTCAAATCTTTTGACCTCCTCTTATACTGGCGGCTATAGCTCGTCGGATGGCGTAGGTAGGAATAAGATTCAGTACCGAATTGGAAGGAAGCTAAGCGCACAGTACCATCGTCATTACATCACCACACACAGGGATTTTATCAAACGATCATCGTAACTCGTCAACAACCGATCGGTTGGAAGGCACCTGCAGCAGTTTCGGGTCCCGGCTGATTATGGTAAAAAATGCTCTGCAATTGGATAGCACTTCCCGGCGAGGACTGGATGGTGCATATTACTTAAAGCACCCCTTCAAGCAAGGCGAAACAAAAACGTAACGAAAATGTAAACATGCTTGCATAGAAGTGTACGCAAAAGAAACGCTTTGGTGTTGTGAATACGTAACAGAAACGAATCATCAGGCCAAAGAGAAGTGAAACTGAAAAGCGTAGACTGTCAGTGTAGTGGTAGCTCGCAAACTGTACTCTAAAGTGTTACGTTTTCGGAATGAAATTAGGTTCAGTTAACGAAACGTTTTGCATGAGGACTCAATGGCTTTTGAAGAAAACAACAGATTTTTCTATTTTAATTTATTTTATAAAAATAGCATCACAAAAATAGAACAAAAAAACGTTTATTAAAGAACCTTAGCTTACACTACGTTACACTGTTTTAGGTACATCGAGTAGGGTATAGATAATTGGAATTATCGATAGACTACAAAATAGTTTAGTAAACTGACAAAAGTTCAATAATAATAATATAAGTAATTCAAATTTGTTGACACTCCAAAGTTTTAATAAAATGAAAATTAACGCGGCATTTTGTTATTCACAAACAAATTAACATGCACAACACAGCTGTCTGCTGTCAGGTTCTATGACACAGGTCAATAAATCCAGAAGTACGTTTTCAATACGTTTTCGTTTCACTTTTGGTGTACACTCTCAGATGCTTTGAGGGAGGTACGTTTTCAGTACGTTTTTGTTACGCTGTGATTATAGTGTTCATGTACTATAGAGCCGTGGGTGTATTAGCAAAACGCGGTTCGTAAAGTTCACGTTTTCGTTTCACTTTAGGTGTATACTCTCAAATGTTTAGAGGGACACTTTATTCCATTTCAACTATCACTTTACTGTTTAGTACCTACTTGAAGGATTCAACTCAACACTTTGGCACAAAAAGAATCGAAGAAAAAAAAATTCTTAACCAATATTCTATTTCCGATGTTCATTAATTATACATCTAAACTGGAAATTTTTTGTTAGCTCAGTACCAAGTAAATGCAACAATTCAATGTTAAGCTAATATTACTCATAGGTCTCCCATTCAAATTACAATAAAAAATTGTTTATTGTCGCCCCACAATGGGAAACGTGAACTCGACGGGAGCCATTGAGTCCACAAAGTACATATATCCATATAGGGATGCACAAAATTTAAAAACATCGATGTAGCAATCAAATGATACATTGAAAGGTAAACCTCGAAGTCGTTTAAACATCGATGTTAAGATACAGGATAGCAGGAAAGTAAAAATATTCGAAAATGAAAAAATATTTCGGTTTTGCGGACATATAGTATAACATATAATTCCTAATTAACAACATATTTGCGAACATGCTTTCCAAATAAATTTATTTATGAATAAAAACTTTTTAATTGATCCTACAAAGCAAAGTTCAGTTTAAATCATGTTACAACTGCTGGAAATAACACACCAAATTAATTTAAGAGGTTTTTATAGTAATACTAATAATATCGTAATATATATGCCTAAATAATTTTAGAAAAGAGAAGCAAACAGAATTTAGCATACTAGAAAAATACTTCAAGTTTCCCAATAATAATCATTAAGACTTTTCATTAATAAAAGTTTGGACAACTTCTTTCCCTTTGGATCATTTCTCTGCTGATAAAGTATTTCGCCCGCCTTTTGAGAAGAGTATTTCAAATAGAACGAAGGTGGCTACAATGAACAAATATTTTATTGCTATTTTTGCCAAATTAGGATAGGATTCCTTCATAGTTTGGCTCAAAACTAGAGGATTATCTGCCATATGTTCCCGGACTGGACTTTTAAGATACCGAGATATGATATTTGCGCCTCCACTTCTGCTTCTCGCGAAAGTAAAACATTTTTTCAAATCGGTGATGATCACTTTACAGTTCGAATTGTTGATTGCCTATAAAATAAGATAATGAGCAATGATTGTAACAGAAACTATAAGAAAAGGTGTTCTCGCAAGAGAACGGGATTACTTGTTGAAAGGAGAAATTGGTGAATACTTTAAAAATCAAATAAAATTTTTAAAAATATATAGAAACATCTTTTCTAATAACATTTTATGTAAAACTGAAAAACTGTACATTCCTTTTCGAAGTATTTCGCATAATTACTCATATCATCAATGCTTAGAGCTATTTAGAACCATTTATGCAGTAAAAATTATTCGGTGTAACGGTTGTACTGGAACTAATCAGAATGTTCTTCTGTATCGGCACTCGGCTTTGTTTATCACAATTCGCAGCGAATGCTTTGATGATTCGCATGTATCGCATATGAAGCTCAGGCAGAATGTCAAAGCATGCTATGCATACGCTGTGTTATTGTGAATCCACAGTTTCTTAACCCTTGAGCTACACATCCACTGCAATTAGCTCTCAGTTCAAAAATTTAAGTGCAATATCATTCGATATTTTTTAAGAAACATCGATGTTATCGATGTATCGATACATCGTGTGCATCCCTAATCCATACCTCTACCGGCTGAAATTGTAATTGCTCTATTGTTGCTGACTTCTGTGTTTTCGCATATCAAATTTTTACATCCATGACTTAAATGACTTTCCGGTTTGAATGCTAACCGAAGCTAATTATGGATTTTATGATGGGTTATCGAAGATTAAGAATGCAAATATGCACCAATGATAACAATACCCTTATTATTCTAGTTATTAACCACTATTACTTTAAAATTTGTGAAATAAGAAAAAATCAGAAAAAAATTTACGTTCTAAGTACTCAACGGCAATCCATATGCGCATTTGTTGTGCCTGTTGTTTTGCTGAAACTTGTTAATTTACTTAAATATCTATGTATGATATATACAGGGTGTTTCATAATTGGCGCACCAAGCGGCTTTGATAGCTGAGGTGGAGGCAAGCAAAAAGTTATAAGATGAAGGGGTTGATGGGAGGGGGATGGTAAGACGCGTCATTTCTGCGGTAGGAGGTTTAAGATTTTTTGTAATTTTTCCACTTTACACCCCGTAACTTTCTTGTTATGCACCCTATCAAGGTGGGATTCATCTCAGATGATAGCAAACCGTCTCAGCTTTGCAATAAATGTACCTTCCTGTCACCTTCCGTCGGAAGTTGTAGAACGTCAAAATCAGAAAATTGGAAAACATTCTTAGTTTTTTCAAATTTTAACGATTTTCCCGCCAAAATGCATAATAACTATACAGTTTTATTACAAGATTTAGAGACCCCGGAATGTTCTTAACTTAATGCGCCGCTGTGAATCGATTATTTCCTACAGGACTGATTGCGGGCACTTGAAATGCTGACCAGTCCTCCCGTTTTGTTATCTTGTTACCAAGGCGACGACACAGTACTATATTAGAGATTAATTCCCCGCTAGGGATTACTAGATGGCACTCTTAGCTAGACATTACAGTCAAGTAAAAATTTGTGTTGCCCGGTTTATATAGTTCGGCATTACCTTATAACGCTAGTAAGATCCTAGTTCGTACATTTGTAATTTAGTCCAGTGATTGAACAAAGTAGAACAACTCCGAACCACTCGTTACAACGTCAGCGTATTAGTGGCCTGTTGTGGTACTTGCATTAAGGAGCCATACTCAGTAGATGATTTTTTTGATAAGCCTTCATTTCAATAAATGTATAGTTTTTCGGGAGTATCCCATTTGACCGAATTTTGTTTCCCAAACAGATATTTGTACTAAAGACGCGATTAGTCAAAAGTGCGGTTTCCCACAGTTTGCTTGCCAAAACAAATCATTTCTCAAAAAGATGATAGCTAAATAAAGATCTTTACCAAAAAATCATTACCTAATGGACATTTCCCAAAATATCATTACCAACTGGACGTTTCCCAAAACATTGAAAAATTTAATAATTAACTGTACCGTACGGTCTGAAATGCAACGTTTGCCGTTATAAATAAGCATTGAAATACAGTCTGAATCGACGTGACATCCACAAAAGTTAAATACAAAATTATCTTGTGTGCTTAAAAGGTGAGCGCATCAAAATAATTCTGAGGAAATATCGGATTATGAAGAATGTGATTTTTATTTCCTATAGGCAAATATGTTTTTGTTGAATATAGATCAATTCCCAACACAATGGGCGTGTATCTTTTTTCCGCTCCGTAGATTGAACAGATTTTTTAGATCGTTCAGAGTACTCTGGAAAAAAGATACAAATCCAGAGTGCTCTGAGCGTTCTGTTATTTTTTTTTCATATTGGCAGCACTTGGGATTTGTGAAATGTCAATTGAGATAACAGATTCATAATAAAAATATATAAATAATATTATACAGGAAGGAGCTATGGAATTTAAAAAAGTATTAACATTTTCAATAGCAACTGGTTGGACAATAATGTTTGACAATGATGAAAACTCTAAAATTGAGCATGAAAACAGTTTTTGTTCTAGAAATGTAAATATTAAAGGATATTCAGAAAATATTGTTCCAAGAATGCTACCACATCAGTTCAAAATGCCTTTTCGAATATTACCTTCTACATTTGAAATAATGTGCAAAGATTTGGCTGAATTTGTTTGTAATAAACCAGTCTCCAGGCGCCCTGAGATTTCAGTACATAAACAGTTGGTATTTAGCCAACCCGGAATGCTTTAGGTAAAAAATTATATTCCTTTGCAGAAAATAGAGGATTTAATCCAATTGTGTCAATTCCAGGATTATTGCTAGCAGGTTTAACTTGGAAAGAATGTCTTGCTTCAGAGTGGACATGTGAAAGAATAATGGAGTTGAATGTAAAGAAGCGAATAATTTCTTGGCCTTCATCAGAGGAAATACAAAGATCTAACTTGTATTTTAAGGAGAAAAGCAAATTCCCTGGTACGAACTAATGGTATAAGCATTTCAATGGCGAATTATACATATATACTAATTTACAGGGGTAATTGGAGCGATTGATGGCAGCCATATTTATATTAAGGCACCAAAAGATCATCCCAATTCCTATGTCAAGAGAAGAGGAAGGCATTCGATAATTTTACAAGGAATTTGTAATGAGAATAAGAAATTTATTGATGTCTACGGTAGCTAAGTCGGATCATTGCATGACGCAAATGTCATGAAAAGGTCAGATGTTTTTAAAAGAATTCAGGATGGCAACATAAGGCTTTAGTAATTATTTATGTATGTCCTCTCCCCTTTTGTTTTTATTATTATTTTATTAGTACTAACTGGTTTTTTGGGGTTTGTAGAAACCACTTACATTTTTTTTTATATGCTCTACTATTAGTGATAGTGCTTCTGACCGTTTGAAGTGGTGACACTATACCACTTGCACTGACCTTGTAGGTGGCAAGGTGCGGGTCCTTTTGAGAGGGGTAGGTTCTATTATTTCATTTGTTCGATTTGTTCGATTTGTTCCTCCGCCTCAGGGGTTTCTTTAGATTTGCGGACACGGTAATTTTTAATGAATGGGACTAGCCATTTGACGACCAGGTACAGTACCATACATGTGATGACAACACCTGTTAAGGATACTGATGTTGCGGCTAGGACATGTGTAGGGTGGTGACTGATATGAGGAACTATTTTTTCTAATTTTTCGTCCAGTTATTTTAATGACTGGGTACCTTCTAGGATGATGCTGTTAGTGTCATCTCCTGCATATAGTTCTGTCTGTATTTTTTCAGACTGTACTTTGTTTTTGGTATCATTAAGATATTTATTCACTATTTGTTCTAATGGAGTTATATTTGGGAAATAAGTGGGTTGTTTGAGACTCAATTGCTGGATATTTTCTGCCTCATAGTGTAGGATTTGTGATCCTACTTGTAATTGACAAGGATGGTTGATAGTAATTATTCCTTGGCCTTCTATTTTTGAAGTTAGGAATTGTTGGGTACACTGAAGGTGTACAATTGTTGGTTCTATCAACGAAAATATCTAAGAATTAGGTTTACTTAGTTTATTAAGTAGGTCTCTGGGAGGTATTTGTGCTCTGAATTGGCACTGTGGCTCTTCCTTTAGTGGATTAAAGAGCAGCTTAACTATGCATTCTTTGGACAGAGTTGCCTTTGTTACGGGAATGCCTAGCTTAGCGATGTAAGTGTCCTCATTGGAATATTGAGTGATCTTTTTAAAGCTTTTAAGATCTTGGGTTTTTAATAATAGGATATCCTGTGTCTGCACCTGGTGCGCTACGTGCGAGTACTGTATATCGGGTACCAATGATTGTTTTTTGTTAATATGTATGGGAAAACAGTGTACTCTATACAACTTCATTTGTGGTAGATTGAAAATCGGAATTTGTATTCGGATGACTAATTTGTCTTGGACTAGACGTGCCTTTGTTTCCGCTGTCTGATATAGCAGGGAGAGACAATTTTGTGCATCTGGACAAGTAGCGTGGGACTTGTGGTATATCTGTAATAGACTTTTGGGAGACACCACTAGCGGATGCAATTGGTGATTTTTACTGGCGATTATTATGTCGAGTAAGGCTTGCTGCCTGTACTCAATCTCGACAATTTGTAAGGTCAGGCTTGAAATTATTTCCTGCCTCAATTGTCTCATCAGTAAATCATCTGTTATGTTTTGAATTCTATTTACCTGGAGATTTATTTGACGTTGTCTTTCCTGCAGAGATGTCAATGGCTTTTGAATTTGCTGTAGTGTAGTTTTGACTACACTGATCTGCTGTCTTTCCAGGTCGGCTAGTGCTTTTGAATTTGTTTCGAGCTCCTCGAGTCGACTGTATACCTCTTGTTCATTAGTGCTGTCCATGGTCCCGAATAGGTAGTGCATTGCATTCCCTATTCCATCAAAGATAGATCTTGTTGATCTTGATTTTGGGACCACTTCTAGAATGACACTTGTTTTTTATTTTCCAAGAGAGAATGAACGTGTTTTTGTTGAACCAGGCATATGTTGTATATGTGAAAAGACATATACACATATACATACCCTAAAGCATAAAACTTAGTACAAAATTCTCAATAAGCTAACCATGCTTAAAACATGGTTAGCTTATCTTTTAAAAAGTGAAGAAAAATTGCATCAGCAATTTTCTTCACATGCCACAAAATTTAACCATATTATTCCCATGGCAAGTTTTGCCTTCAGCAGGATTTGCCATGGAAATATTTTAAATATAAAAAAAAAAAAACCAAAAGACAAATCTTACCTCCAGTAAGATTTGTCAAGAAAAATACAATATGTAGGTACATACGTACATATATATTGCACAAAAAGCTTTCGTCGTGAGAAATGCGCGCCGCCGAAATACATTGTATGTATATGCGCGGCGCGATTTCAGAACGACAGGACGGTGGCTGGTGTTGACAAAAGCGTCAAATTACATTTTTAGGCGACCATCCGATGAAAAATATTCTGGACTTGTTGAAACA
Organism: Dioctria linearis; assembly: GCA_963930735.1. Taxonomy (NCBI): domain Eukaryota; kingdom Metazoa; phylum Arthropoda; class Insecta; order Diptera; family Asilidae; genus Dioctria; species Dioctria linearis. Next base: position 154,507,230 of record OZ005741.1, read on the forward strand.
AGTCCAGAACAAAATAATTTTTAATAATTTTCTCAGGGTAGAAAATGCAATTAAGCATTTTCTACTCTGAACAACGAAGCTTGATGACAGAAAAATGTGATCAAGTTAGAGAGTTGGATTTTAAATATTATACGCGGCGGTTCGACAGTCGAATCAGAAAAGCGATTACTAGCGAGTTGAATTAAAAAAAATCATTCACGAGCGAGTTGGTTGTTTTGTTGTTTTGACTTTGAAAAACGGCGGGTTGGCGGTCGAGTTTTTACAAGAAAAAAGGAAAACAAAAAGGACTTAGGACTTTCGGCACGGTCTCTCGGTTGAGTGAAAAAGAATTAAAATCAAATTGAGTGTAAAACGAATAAAAAAAATTTGTTGAAAAAGAATTAAAATCAAATTGAATGTAAAACGAATAAAAAAAAATTTGTTGAAAAAGAATTAAAATCAAATTGAGTGTAAAACGAATAAAAAAAAATTTGTTGAAAAAGAATTAAAACCAAATTGAGTGTAAAACGAATAAAAAAAAATTCATTTAAAAAGAAAAACAAACAAAAGTGTTTTGGATACAATACCCGCCATCCCCACAAAGGTACGTAACAAAATTGGCGCAGCCGGTAGGATAGAGGAAGCCTACTTTAAACAAACAAAAGTATAAGCGCTCGAAAACCCTCTGTCCTACGAATCAAAAGGAGTTGAGGACGAAATCGAATACTGGGCAAGACACCCTACCCTTCGCCTGAAGTTGAGTCTGGCTTCAGGAGTATTTCGATCTAGTCGGCTCCCAACGCTCGGGGTCGGACAGCTTTAACTGCCTCTGTTTGAAAAACACGCAGCCACCCCCTCATCAAAGCACAAAGTGCCAACGTGGGACAATAGCGGGCTTCATCCCAGCCCAGGAACATAAGACGTCCACAGCCGAAAATTTCAAAGCGAAACTTGAAGGAAGAATCCTCAACCGACAATCTGCGATCCGGAGCTGAAAGGGACTTCGAAGTAGGCAACGCGCCCCCCTTTCTGCTTTTATCCAGGGGAATTTAAGAAGGCCACGGGCCCCCCCGGCAGCAAAAGAACTTCAATCACAAAAACCAGCGATCCTGAATTGAGAGGGACCTCGAAGAAGGCAATAAGCCCCCCTCTCAATTTGAACCAAGGGAGTTAAGACGGCAGAAGCCCCCCTAGCTGCAAATTCTACATACGGTGGTCCATGAGCGAGGAAAGCTCCCACCAGGAGACGCCGCCGGAAATCTCACCAATTCCACCAACTCCACAACAATCTTCCTCACCGGGCGACGCACAGGAAGATCCGTCCCGGTACGAAGGAGGCAACGAGAGAGCAACATCTGCAACAGAGGGTGCTAATCAAACACCCCCAACAAATTCAACAGCACCAGGAGTAACATTAAAGAGTGGGACAATCCTTACAGGTCCCCCACAAGTAAGACCTTCTAATTTAAACTTAGAAAATTATGTAAAATATCTAGAGGGGAAAGTGCGAGACTCCTCCGAACTTTCTGTTGTACAGTGCGATTCTATCGATAAACAGCTCAAAAGGACCCGTGAACGGCGTCTTGAGCAAATAGCGCAATTCAAAGAAAGTACGGAAAAATTTAAAGAAAGCTTAAAGCAGTTTGGGGAACTCTCGCACTCTCTCGAAACAGAAATTACAAACAATAGTGTAGAATTAAGAGAAGGTGCCATTGAAGACAGTGCCAGTGATTCCACCGTGAGTGAAATCCTATGGAATTGGCTGGGCGACTCCCTTTTGGAAACCAGCATAGAAGAAACTAGCTCCCCAAAAGTATCAAACTTAAGCTTCAGAATCCCCAATATAAACATGGCAGATTACGCGAAAATCGCCAAGTTAACTGCCCAGCTCGTTCCCCTATTCTCGGGAGAGCAGCACCCAAAATTGAGCCTGGAGCTCCAAACTTTCCTAGGATGCTGCAGGCAGGTAATCCAGTGCATTTCGGTGGAGGAACTATCGGCATTTTTGCAAATCTTCCCCACCAGACTTCGAGGCGAAGCTTACCAGCTGTTTGCCTCAAATATGCCTACTACTTTCAAAGAGGTAGAAGAACGGCTAAATCGTACATACCTGCCTAGGGAAACTTATCAGGAACTGGTAAATAAATTAATTACTACAAGGCAGTATCCTTTGGAAAACCTCACAGCCTTCACGGCACGAGTGAAACAAATGCTGGCACTCTGTAATGAAGCAGCAGAGTCCAAATATGGCGCTACAGCAGCCCCCGCTGTGAAAACCCAGCTAGAAGACTTCGCGAAAAACGCACTAAAAACAGGCGTCAATAACCCGTATATGTGACAATACCTTCTGACCATGACAGACGGCACGGTGGATGACCTCGTACAAAGAGCACTTGACATGGAACGTCTCCAGCAAAGTGCTCTGTTCCTGCAACCTCCAGGACAATTCCAAACAAATATGATGCAGAATACATTGCCAAATTCTGCCAGTACCAGTGTACCAAATAACGCACCATTAACTCAAAGTAGTACCCTATTAATCAAAGCGTATATAATCCTGGCATCATATCCTACTCACAGGATCCCCGGCAAAACAATATGCCCATCAACCCAAGCAGTCACATACCAACGTCACAGTTCACACAGGCCGGCACAGCATACATCAAACAGGAGCCAAGATCTCCTAATAAAAATTATAATGTACCAAATAAAAATAATTATTTAAATAAAATCAGTTGTAGTTTTTGTAATCTAAGAGGCCACACATATGCTGATTGCCTCAAAAGGAAAAATACGCCTTATTGTGTGAACTGTAAAATGTATAACCATGACGTTCGTGACTGCAGAAAAAACAATAATAGTTTCCAGAGACCACACAACAATGGTGGACCATCGAATCAACGCCCTAGAGAGCCGCAGAATTCCAATAACAATTCCAGAGTATATAACGTAAGAAAAAAGTGTGAATTTTGTGGTCGTTCTGGACATGCAGTAAATAACTGCCAACAAAAACGTAAATGGGAGGCCCGGAGTCAGGGAAACGACGTACAGTCGACACAAAACTCCCCGGCTCGACTATAAATCTCCCGTCTAATAAAATAGGGTCCCCTCAGCAGCCCGATTCCAGTGTCGCTACAGTAAAACTACCCTTAGACATAGGCCTGAACGGCCAAGCTAAATTAGTAGTAGACACAGGCGCTGAGGTAAGTATAATAAAGAAAAGGTAATTAAAAGATCTCAAAGAAATTAACCACAATGAGGCATGTACACTTCAGACCCCATTTGGTACCGGAAAGACGCTGGGAAATTGCCAGGGAAACTTCGTTTTCAAAAACAAAATTCCCTGCAAGTTTCAAGTCGTAAAGAACTTGCCTGGCCTTTTCGATGATGGACTTCTAGGAAATGATTTCCTAGCAAAAAACTGTAACGTTGAGGGTCCTAATAAGGCACTAAGGTTTCCTCGCACGGAAACTAATCCAGACGAATTTGCTTTGCCATTAGAGTTTGAAACGGACAAGCCACATTCTGAAAAAGCAGTCGAAGTAAGAACACTTGCAGAAGAGGTAGAGTCTAAACAGGCTGAACTATCCACCTGCAGTGTCTTCAAGGCTTCTCAAACGAGAAAAGCTGGCTGTCAAGCTCCAAAAGAGCCCAAGGAATGTGAAAAAGGCTGTCTGGGCGAACAAGAGACCGATGAAATCAGGCGGCAATTGGTTACCCTTAAAAAACCAATCTGCATACCTGCGCGCTCTCAAATTGTTGCCCCAGTCCCGTTACAAACTCAAGAAGAAATGCTCTGTTTATCACAAGAGATAAGCGATGGAGTCTTCTTGGCAAACAGTTTGCTGTCATCTGGAGAAAAATTAGTGCTGGTCAGTATTCTCAACGCTAACAGTCATCAAGTAGTCATACATAGCTTAAAGTTACAGCTATTTCCAATAAACGACTACATCATAGTCCCATTAACACACACAAAAGACCACAAAAGAACACACATTCCACTACCAAATTTAGAGGCAATATCAAACAACACAAGAGACGGAACTGAGTGTCTAAAGCCTGCCAAAAAGGTGCATATAACTCTTTCGTCCAAAACCCGAGGCATAAATCACTATTAAGCAAACAACGGCCATATAAGAACGGTAGCGAGTCGCTAAAGCCTATATAAGAGGTGCATATTACTCCACCGTCACACAACACAAAAAATTCTACATGGTCAAAAAGCAGTAGCATTGACGCGCATGAGTATCCCACACAACCTAAGGCAAAGACCACACAGGTGTACCAAACTCAGCCGTCAACAAGGCAGGAAGCAAATACCCTGTCAATTATTAAGAGCAACGAAATACAGCCTCAAAAGCAATCGCAAAATCCTCATCTATTTACAGGTCAAAAACCTAAAAGGAAGAGTAAGTCAAACCAAGGTTCAGCCGACAAAACGGCAATATTACAACATGTACGATATCTATACCCGGATAATGAGACTCCGGACGACCCAAAACAATATCCGCGTATTTCTAGGTTAGAGCAAGAACTCAGCCTAGACCCTAATTTAACCGCGGAAGAAAAAATTTCGATATCAGAACTCTGCGAAGAGTATAACGATATCTTCTTCCTCAAAGGTGACAAACTCACCTATACAAATGCGATAACGCATAATATTCCATTGGTGCAAGATCAAGCACCAATCAATCAAAAAATGAACCGCTTACCTGAAACACAGCGGAAAGTCATTAACGAGCAGCTAAAAGAAATGCTAGACAGCGGGATAGTCCAGTCTAGTAAGAGCCCTTGGAATTCACCTCTACTAGTTGTCCCCAAGAAAGCGGGACCTGACGGTGAAAAAAGGTGGCGCGTCGTTGTCGATTTTCGTAAATTAAACGAAAAGACAATTGGAGATGCATTCCCGCTACCCCGAATAGAGGATATTCTCGACCAACTAGGTCACGCAAGGTATTTCACCACACTCGATTTGGCCAACGGCTATCACCAAGTCCTTGTCGACAAAAGAGATCGACATAAAACTGCTTTCAGCACAAGTTATGGGCACTACGAGTTCAAGCGTATGCCATTCGGGCTCAAAGGAGCCCCCGCCACATTTCAACGCCTAATGAATTTCGTCCTAACAGGCCTACAAGGCCTCGAATGTTTTGTCTACCTAGATGACATTGTCATCTATGGTAAAAATTTAAACGACCACAACGAAAAGTTGAGGAAAGTCTTCAATAAGTTGAGAGAAAACAACTTAAAACTGCAGCCAGAAAAGTGCCAGTTTCTACGAAGAGAAGTTGTTTACCTAGGACATAAATGTTCTAGCGAAAGAGCCCTACCAGACCCAAGTAAGACGGCCTGCGTCCAAACATTTCCTGTTCCAAGAACAGTAAGGCAAGTCCAGTCATTTTTAGGACTTGCCAATTACTACAGGAAATTCATTCCAGACTTCTCCAAAATTGTACGTCCAATCACAAATTTACTCCGAAAGGATGTAAAATTCACTTGGACAGAGAAATGCCAAGAAGCATTCCAAAGCATAAAAAATGCTTTAATTTCTCCACCACTTTTAATTTACCCAGATTTTTCGAAATCTTTTAATCTCACTACAGACGCAAGTAACGAGGCTCTAGGAGCTGTTCTTTCTCAAGGAGAAGTCGGAAAGGACCAGCCCATTGCCTATGCAAGCCGCACATTAAACAAAGCCGAAAGAAATTACTCTACTATAGAGAAAGAGTTATTGGCTATTGTCTGGGCTACCAAGAATTTCAGGTGCTATCTTCAAGGCCGGAAATTCACGGTCTATACTGACCATAAACCTCTCAAAGGTGTCTTCAATGTGAAAGACCCTACTTCCCGTTTGGTGAGATTTCACCACAAATTATCTGAATTCGATTACAACATCGAATATAAACCAGGGAAGCACAACACTAATGCCGATGCACTAAGTCGCATCCCTCAAGCATTAAAAGAAGACAGTTTAGGCAATACCTTAACGGTAGAAGCCCTAGTCCACCACACGATGGACTCAGATGTGGAGGAAAACTATTCCACAAATAACAAGAGAAAGAAGAAATCCGCTCATTGTTTCGTCGTGACTCGAGCTCAGAAGCAACAGGCTCAAGAGACATTAAATAGCTCCAGTGTGGAGACAGAGAGCACACGAAAGCGGACCAAAACGAAATTCAACACACTGAGGCGGAAACACTAAACCCAGCATCGCCTGAGCAAAAAGTAAGTACTGGCAAGACACCCGAAGTTATCATGAGCGCTACGGAAATCCGAACAATCTTAAAAGATTGTCACGATTCTCCATTTGGTGGCCATCAAGGTGTCATAAAAACTTACAAACGCATAAGACGCAAGTATTGGTGGAGACACATGCTTAGCGATATTAAAAAATACATTAAAAAATGCCCAAAGTGCCAGACGATGAAAGCATCTCCACAATATAAAATGCCAATGGTTATCACGGACATCGCAGAGCAACCGTTCGACAAAGTTTACCTCGATATTGTAGGTCCATTAGAAGAGACCACATCAGGTAACAAATATATCTTGACCTTCCAAGATAATTTAACAAAATTTGTCGACTGGTATGCAATACCTAATGCAGAAGCAGTCACAGTAGCGCAAGTTTTCTTTGATGAAATCGTTACGCGCTATCGCATACCCAAAAGAATACTCACCGATCAGGGAACAAATTTCCTGAGTGAATTATTCAAAAGAGTATGTAAGCTTCTAAAGGTAAAGAAGTTACAGACTTCGGCATACCACCCCCAGTCTAACGGAGCACTAGAGCGTGCCCACAGGCCGCTGATTGAATACCTGCGAACAATCGTAGATGAAAATCCCAAAACATGGGACCAATACCTACGAACCGCTGCATTCGTGTATAACAATAGTGTACACGAAGGTACTAAACTTACCTCAATGCGGATGTCCCATCAAATTTAAAACGGGATCCCGAACCCGTTTACAATCATGAGAGCTACTATCATATACTGAAGTATAAGCTCCAAAAATCATATGCCACGGCAAGAAAGAACTTATTGGCAAGTAAACAGCGCTCAAAGGGGTACTACGATAAGACAGTACGGCCCTTAACTTTCCATGTAGGAGACAAGGTCCTCATCAAGAATGAAAGCAGAAAACATAAGCTTTCCCAAATCTGGGTAGGACCTTATCAGGTAATCGCAATACCAAGTGATGTGAATACCACAATCAAAATTGGTAAGCGAACGGTAACGGTACATAATAACCGTTTGAAACCATATTTCGAATAAAAATATATCAAACAAAAATGAACCAGGTTGACTTGAAATTCCCACTATAGTATCCATTAAACCTCATTTCAATACCTCCCCATAAACATTTGCGGTGGAGTCACTCCACTGCCCAGTTTAAATCGGCACAATGTACGTACAAGTATGCTTAAAGGATTGTTTTCTTCTCCTGAATTGTCCACAGAAATGGCGCTAAAATTCATCATAGTTGTCCTCTTCATCCAGTACACAACTGGAGCAACCGCTGACAAACCTTATGTAATAACCCAGCTAAATGGCTCGGGTATATTTTTCGAGGACCTAGGAAATCTGATGGTATATCATGACACCTGGAATGTCCTCACCGAGATAGACTTGGATGAACTAGATGCACAGATAAAGCTAGCAGAATATGCAGAGCACTTAGTGCATAAACTCTGCATAAATATAACAAACCCAGAAGACCTCTGTAACGTGCAGCAATTACACATACACGCTATTATAGACAGCGTACGAAAGCGCACGGAAACTATTAGGGAACTAGTACCAGGAAAACGCAAGGCCAGATCGCTATTTGATGGAATAGGCAATGCCATGCACTATTTGTTTGGAACTATGGACAGCAACAACGAAAAAGAAATTTACAGCAGGTTAGAAGAACTTGAATCGAATACACAAGCCCTAGCCGAGCTAGAGAAACAACAAATCAGTGTTGTAAAAACTACCTTGGAAAAGATTCAAAAACCGCTGGCAATGTTAATAGACAGACAACAAAAAATAGCCCACCAGATAAACGATCTCCACCATGTGGCCGACGATTTAACTAGGAGGCAACTGAGACAAGAGATTATATCAAGCTTATTGCTCCAAATCATCGAAGTTGAATATCGACAACAAGCCCTCCTGGATATAATAATGGCTAGTAAAACCAATCATATTCATCCACTCCTAATGTCTCCCAAAAATCTCTTGGAGATATACCGCAAGACGGCCTCGAATTGCCCAAATGACCAAAATTGTCTATCTGTCCTATATCAGACAGCAGGAGCTCAGTCGCTCCTTATGCAGAATAAATTGGTGGTGAGAATTACTCTCCCAATTTTCAATCTGCCAAAAATGAGGCTACAACAGATTCAATGCTATCCTGTATCCAAGTCAGCAAATTACTCATTAATTCCAGACCCTGGTTATTCATACATAGCCAATAGCGAAAAAACTCAGGAATTTCTCTTATTAAGAGGCGATGACATGAAAAATTTCAAAAAAATAACAAGTAATTTGGAAGAAAACACGTATGTAGGCCGGCTGAACACGCCTATAATCAAAGCGGCAACGTCCAACGAATGTGCCATTAAATTGCTATACAACCCTCTAAGTGAAGTGCCCAAATGCAAGACCAGAGTACAAATCCCACAAAAAGACATGCTGATCAAATTAAGTAAGCCCAATACGTGGCTATTTTCTTTTATCACCTCCACGGTGCTACACATCACATGTCCAGATCACTTTGTAATCTCGAAACTGGAAGGACAAGGGATATTAGAGATAACGCAAACATGTCAAGTTCAAATAGGTGACAAAGTGCTTAAATATGAAGGTCAGAGTAAATTTCCACTAAAAATTATCCAGCCGAATCAGTTTCCTGAGCTCAACCACTCTCTACTCAACGTAAACCTGACTGAAATTTTACAAGGAACTCAAAACCACAGTCTGGGGAAAATCGAAATCTTAACGGGAGACAATATCCATAAATCAATTTATACCGACACCCATTCGCTGGAAGAAATCCAAAACAAAATTATAAAATACCAAGAAAAGATATCAAGTAAAAACTCCCATATCCTGTCCACAACTTCTCTATCATTTACGAGCCTACTAGTTCTGGCCATAATGATCGCTGTGGCAGTAAAATATCTTAACCCTGTTGTCATCAAGATGAGACAACATAGAAATCAACCACAAGGTAACCCCGAAATTTCATCAGAGGGAATTCCTTTAGAAGAGCGAACTCCTGCTCCCCAACCCAGTTTAAGGCGAGCCAGAAGCCTCTCCAAAACAAAATCAGTCCAAATCGTTTAAAAAAAAAAAAAAAAAAAAAAATGGAACACTGATACTGTCAACATGAGCCACTTAATCAAAGTAGAATTTATAGGAAAGGTAAACCTGGTAAAGCATTCAAAGAAAATCTATGCATGTATATAACAACCTATGTATATGTAACGATTTAACACAAAAAAAAAACACAGCAATATACGCATATAGTATATAGTATAATTAGTTATAGTGCAAATAATAAAAGGTATATGCACACAAATGTACTAAAATTACATAACAAAATACAAGTTAGAATAAATAAATACCTATAAATAAAATCAAAATACATTATATTTAAATCTAACTGGATAAAGTAGTAAAATTAAAGAAAAACCACCTCAAAAGTGGACATAAATAAATAGAAATAAAATAAATATGAAAATATATAGAAAAAAAAAAAAAAAAAAGAGGGGCACAAAACTATGTTCTAACTGAACTGAAATTAAAACTAGAAAAGATAAAATAACAAAACTAAAGAAAAGGATACATTTGAAGAAAATAACAACTAAATAAAATCAAAGGAAAAGAGCGTGCCCAACTCTGCGAAATAACAGCAGAAGCAAGTTTAACCAGTTAGAAATCTAGGGAATAAGGAACAGACAAGCAAGCAAAAGCTTTACCAGGCTACTACCCACAAATAGAATTTTAAATTAGAAATTTATATATATACTAGTATGATAGATATAGTAGACACAAAAAATAATGTAAAAAATGAAATTATATTATTATCATATATAGGTAAAAAAAAAAAAAAAAAAATGTTGTAAACCTCAACCGAGACCGACTGAACCAAATTAGTACCAACCTAACCAGACCTAAAAGCAAAACAAATTCGGAAAATTAAACTAATCAAAAGTAATTAGCATATAACAAAAAAAAAGGGGGAATAAAATAATACAAATTAGAACAACGACAACTTCCCCTGAGAATTATTCCTCTTCAAAGAATAATTCTCTTTTTCTCAGGAGGAAAGATTGTTGTGTACCTAAAAAGCCTATAATAATAATAAATAAATATAAAGATAGCATTAATCTAACCTAGCCAATAAAATAGACTAAAAACAAGTAGTCGTAAATAGGGTAAAATCAAAAAAAAAACAATAGTAAACCAAAATAATTTCGTGAACCAAGCCGATCGCCACACTCTGGCTCCCGGCGGGGTCCCACCCAACGTCCCATTAACACAGCGCAAGAGCTTGTTATTACACATGAAGATAGATAGACCAGCCGTAGTAAACCTAAAATTAGACAAAGATATACGGGCCCCCACCAATCAATACCTGCAAAGGGAAACGGGAGTATACATAAAAAAAAAAAAAATGAACCCCAAATGTGCAATAGTAGAAAAAAAACTTTTATTAATAAAATGGAAAAAGAAGAGAAATAGGATAGATACAAAAAAGATATAAACTATATAGGCTGGGATTGACTCCTCTGGAGTTAGTTCTCGGTCCTGGCCTCTACCTACGCACCGATAAGGTCAGCAGCGCTGGGGGGCGGAGTAGCCATTAGCTCCCGGAGAAGGGCTGTCAGCGGTGGAGAGAAGACAGGGTAGCAGCAGGCGCAAAGTCCATGCACCCCGCTGATAACAACAGCTCCACCTACAAAAAAAAACAACACAAAAAACTGGGTAAGCCAAAGAAATCTGTTTCGTTACAGCAACAACAAAACGAAAACTTACCACAAACCGTCCAAGTTTGGCCCTGATGGGGATAGAGTTGCAGCCGAACCTGGTAATAATAACCCGCGGTGGCCTCGGCACCCCAGATGGTAATGGAGCGCCTACGGGTCCTCCTCAAGATGAGCCGGATGGGGCCCCGCCACCCAGGCACAACGTGCAGAACGTATATCCCATATACGACGGTGGAAAGCTTGGCGGGACTCCGGAACACATGGTCAGCGTCTACGATCTCCGCAACCAGCATCATGGTGTCTATTCTAACTCAAACTAAACTCGAATGAGCCACAATACACACCGGATAAGCGAGTTGGCCCAGATAAGAAAAGGGCACCTGGAAAATGCAAGATCGGCACAAATCTTGATACAAAGTTATCCCCGAGAGCTATTCCTCTTCAAAGAATAGCTCTCATATTCAAGGGGGGACGGCATGTTGTATATGTGAAAAGACATATACACATATACATACCCAAAAGCATAAAACTTAGTACAAAATTCTCAATAAGCTAACCATGCTTAAAAGATGGTTAGCTTATCTTTTAAAAAGTGAAGAAAAATTGCATCAGCAATTTTCTTCACATGCCACAAAATTTAACCATATTATTCCCATGGCAAGTTTTGCCTTCAGCAGGATTTGCCATGGAAATATTTTAAATATAAAAAAAAAAACCAAAAGACAAATCTTACCTCCAGTAAGATTTGTCAAGAAAAATACAATATGTAGGTACATACGTACATATATATTGCACAAAAAGCTTTCGTCGTGAGAAATGCGCGCCGCCGAAATACATTGTATGTATATGCGCGGCGCGATTTCAGAACGACAGGACGGTGGCTGGTGTTGACAAAAGCGTCAAATTACATTTTTAGGCGACCATCCGATGAAAAATATTCTGGACTTGTTGAAACAAGTCCAGAACAAAATAATTTTTAATAATTTTCTCAGGGTAGAAAATGCAATTAAGCATTTTCTACTCTGAACAACGAAGCTTGATGACAGAAAAATGTGATCAAGTTAGAGAGTTGGATTTTAAATATTATACGCGGCGGTTCGACAGTCGAATCAGAAAAGCGATTACTAGCGAGTTGAATTAAAAAAAATCATTTACGAGCGAGTTGGTTGTTTTGTTGTTTTGACTTTGAAAAACGGCGGGTTGGCGGTCGAGTTTTTACAAGAAAAAAGGAAAACAAAAAGGACTTAGGACTTTCGGCACGGTCTCTCGGTTGAGTGAAAAAGAATTAAAATCAAATTGAGTGTAAAACGAATAAAAAAAAAATTTGTTGAAATAGAATTAAAATCAAATTGAATGTAAAACGAATAAAAAAAAATTTGTTGAAAAAGAATTAAAATCAAACTGAGTGTAAAACGAATAAAAAAAATTTGTTGAAAAAGAATTAAAATCAAATTGAGTGTAAAACGAATAAAAAAAAATTCATTTAAAAAGAAAAACAAACAAAAGTGTTTTGGATACAATACCCGCCATCCCCACAAAGGTACGTAACAAAATTTGGTTCCGTATATCTTTGTCTAATTTTAGGTTTACTACGGCTGGTCTATCTATCTTCATGTGTAATAACAAGCTTTTGCGCTGTGTTAATGGGACGTTGGGTGGGACCCCGCCGGGAGCCAGTGTGTGGCGATCGGCTTGGTTCACGAAATTATTTTGGTTTACTATTGTTTTTTTTTTTGATTTTACCCTATTTACGACTACTTGTTTTTGGTCTATTTTATTGGCTAGGTTAGATTAATGCTATCTTTATATTTATTTATTATTATTATAGGCTTTTTAGGTACACAACACATAGCTCATCCGTTTGAGAGCGATTTGAACATAGTCGGTGGACTAAGTGTTCCGGCTGTTCTGCCATAATCGTCTGGTTGTCCAGTTCCATTAGATTGATCTCTGTTAAGATGTACCATGTACTATGGTAGACTTGTAATTTTCCTAGATCCTCATACAGTATTCCTGTATTGTTCAGGGGCCCTATTGTGTAGGGTTCTGTTTGGATTTGTCCCATTGCCAGATGGAAACAGCATATTAACACTAATATGTGCTTCATGTTCTGTAGAAAATGCAGGATAGGCTTCATTAGTCAATTGGTCATACTACATAGCGTATAATATTTAAATATAGTATTGCTTAATTGAATCGTCGATAGTTTTATAGTGGCGGCTTAGTTGCTAAAAGGAAGATGAGATAGAACAGGGTAGGAGGACTGTAAGTCAGTTTATGCTAAATCTCGTCAAAGTAGGAGCAGTGTATTCATTTAAAAATTGAATTGGGAGGTTGTTTAAGTTACTACAATGAGTAAAAGTAAATCATGAAGAGGAATACAAAACTCTTAAGGCAAGGTATGACGGATGCAAGTCAAAGCATTCCAAACTCCATCATCTTCTCTATGAGCTTTTAGGACGATGAGTATTGTACCTTTTCAAATTTTTTAATTAGGGAAGCAAGTCAAGGCAAGCAAGATTTTTATTGGTAGAATTTTTTTTTTTTTTTTTTAATATTTACTCATAGAATGTATATATGGGTAGGTTTATTTAGCGTATTTTATATTGATTTAAATAAAACTTAGGTAAGGGTCGACTTCTTGAGTCGTAGTAAATAATTCCGAGTGCGGAACCTTTAAGTAGGTAGTGGCTAGTTTAATTGGCGAATTTTGTTTCCGTGGAACTTATTTTCTAGAGATATATGTACCAGTATACTACTCATAATAGGGCTTCAAACGGTTGCTGTGTACGACAACCTGCCACTTGCCTATTTTTATGGTAGTATTTGTTGGACTGGGTACATTAATTACCAGATATGGGCCAACCCAGATTTGAGACAGTTTGTGTTTGTGGCTTTCGCTTTTGAGGAGGACTTTTTCTCCTAGGTGGAAAGTGAGAGGCATCATTGTTTTGTCGTAATATGCCTTTGAGCGTTGTTTGCTGGCTAAGAGGTTTTTACGAGCCGTGGCATAAGATTTTTGTAGTCTGTACTTGAGCATATGGTAATAACTTTCGTGGTTGTAAACGTGTTCAGGATCCCGTTTTAAATTAGTTGGGATATCCGCTGTGAAGCCGTAAAAGCAATCCATCGGGGTTAATTTAGTACCCTCGTGTACACTGTTATTGTACACGAATGCAGCGGTTCGTAGGAATTGATCCCATGTTTTAGGATTTTCATCTACGATTGTACGCAGATATTCGATTAATGGTCTATGGGCACGCTCTAGTGCTCCATTAGACTGTGGATGGTATGCGGAAGTCTGTAACTACTTTACCCTTAGGAGTTTGCAGACCTTCTTGAATAACTCACTCAGGAAATTAGTTCCCTGATCGGTGACTATTCTCTTTGGAATGCGATAATGCGTGACATTCTCATTGAAAAAGGTTTGCGCCACCGTTACTGCTTCTCCATTAGGTATGGCATACCAATCGACAAATTTGGTAAGGTTACCTTAAAAAGTTAAGATATATTTATTACCTGATATGGTCTCTTCTAGTGGACCTACTATATCGAGGTAAACCTTGTCGAAAGGTTGTTCTGCGTTGTCCGTTATTACCATGGGCATCTTGAATTGTGTTTGGCACTTGGGGCATTTCTTTATGTACCTTTTTATATCGCTAAGCATGTGTCTCCACCAGTACTTGCGTCTAATTCTTTTATAAGTCTTAATGACACCCTGATGGCCGCCGAAGGGAGAGTCGTGATAATCCTTTAGGATTGTTTGGACTTCCTTGGGGCTCGTGATTATCTCAGGTGCCTTGACTGGACTTATTTCTGGTTCAAGCATAGCAGGGGGTTGTACTTCCGCCTCTGGGGGTTCATATTCTTTATGTTCGGCTGCCGTGGGCTGTGTTTCAGCGCTGGGACTCGTATTGGCCTCTTGGGCTTTCTGTTTTTGAGCTCTGGTCACGGCGAAGCAATAAGCGGGTTTCTTTGGTTTCTTTTTATTTGGGAAATTATTTTCTTCCACATCAGACTCCATAGTGTGGTGCACTTGGGCTTGTACCGTTAAGGTATTGCCTGTATAGTCTTCGTTTAATACTTGTGGAATGCGGCTTAATGCATCCGCATTGGTATTATACTTCCCTGGTTTGTATTCGATGGTGTAATCGAACTCTGACAATTTGTGGTGAAATCTCACCAAACGGGAAGTTGGGGCTTTAACATTAACGACTCCTTTGAGAGGCTTGTGGTCAGTGTAGACCGTGAATTTCCTGCCCTGGAGGTAGTATCGGAAATTTCTAGTTGCCCAGACTATAGCCAATAACTCCGTTTCAATAGTGGAGTAGTTTTTCTCGGCTTTGTTTAGCATTCGGCTTGCATAGGCGATAGGCTGATCTTTTCCCACTTCCCCTTGCGAAAGCACAGTGCCTAATGCTTCGTTACTGGCGTCCGTTGTAAGATTGAATGGTTTAGAAAAATCTGGATAGATTAAGAGTGGTGGGGAAATTAGGGCATGTTTAATGCTTTGAAATGCTTCGTGGCATTTCTCGGTCCAAGTGAATTTTACATCCTTGCGGAGTAAATGCGTAATTGGACGAACAATTTTTGAGAAGTCCGGAATGAACTTCCTATAGTAATTGGCAAGTCCTAAGACGGACTGAACTTGCCTAACTGTTCTAGGAACAGGGAATGTTTGGACGCAGGCCGTTTTGTTGGGGTCTGGTAATGCACCTTCGCTAGAGCATTTGTGCCCTAGATAAACAACTTCTCTTCTCAAGAACTGGCACTTCACTGGCTGCAGTTTGAGGTTGTTTTCTCTCAATTTGTCGAAGACTTTGCGAAGTTTATCATTGTGGTCATTTAAGTTCTTACCATAAATGACGATGTCGTCAAGATAAACGAAACATTCGAGGCCTTGTTGGCCTGTCAGAACGAAGTTCATGAGGCGTTGGAATGTAGCGGGAGCTCCTTTGAGTCCGAATGGCATACGCTTAAATTCGTAGTGCCCGTAATTATTGCTAAAAGCGGTCTTATGTCGATCCTTTTTGTCGACTAAGACTTGATGATAGCCGTTGGCCAAATCGAGAGTGGTAAAGTACCTGGCATGACCTAGTTGGTCAAGAATATCCTCGGTTCGTGGTAGCGGAAAAGCGTCGCCAATTGTCTTTTCGTTTAATTTGCGAAAATCGACAACGACGCGCCACCTTTTTTCAACATCGGGCCCCGCCTTTTTGGGGACTACTAATAAGGGTGAATTCCAAGGGCTTTTGCTAGTTTGGACTATCCCGTTGTCTAGCAATGCTCTTAATTGCTCGTTGCTTACTTGTCTCTGGGTCTCTGGTAATCGATAGGCTTTTTGGTTTATTGGGGCCTGATCTTGTATTAATGGAATGTTATGGGTGATAGCGTTTGTATATGTAAGCTTATCACCTTTAAGGTAAAAGATATCATTGTACTCATAACAGAGTTCGGATATCGAAGCTTTTTCTTCCGCATTTAGATTTGGGTCTAGGCTGAGCTCTTGGTCCAGCCTGTTGACTCGCGGAATATGTGTGGGATCTTCCTGATCCGGAAATAAGTATCTTACGTGTTGTAGGATAGCTGTGTTTTCCGAAAAGCTTACGTTTCTTTTCTCACTTTGTGTAGCTGTGTACGTACTATCTGTTTTACTTACATTACTAGATGGCAGGGAATGGGCTTCCTGTAGTTTTAATGGTGGAGTACCATGTTTTATGGGTACTTTTTATTGGTCCGAGTACTCGCACGCATTCGTATTTTGGCTTATGGGCCTTGACAAATTGGTTTTCTTAATACTATTTGACGGTGGAGCCAACTTTGCCTTCAATGAGGTCTTACGGATCTCGCACGCGTCTTTTATCGGGCTCATGGGCCACTTTTTATTCTTAATACTAATCTTATTAAGTGGTGGAGTCGACTTTGCCTTTAAATAGGTCTTACTGAGCTCGCACGCACTGTTGATGGGGCTCTTGGGCCACAGTTGATTCTTAACACTAACTTTGTTGGGTGGTGGAGTCGTCTTTGCCTGAGAATAGGTCTTACTGAGATCACACGCACCTGTTGTTGGGCTTCTTATCCTTGTGGTTACCTTACATCTAGGTATATTGGATGGAGGAGTCAGCTGCATTTTGCTTGTCGGCTTCTGGAGCTCGCTCGCACGCGTCTTGTATAGCGCTCTAGGGCCCCGTTAGTAGCTTATATCTAGGTATTCTGGAAAAAGAAGTCTTGCTTGACTTCTGTTCCGCCTTGGGAAGCTCACTGATGTTCGTGTTACTCGCTTGCGATTTATTCGGTTTGAGAACGTGTTGTGTATCAGTGGCTTCTCCTATTGGGATGACGGCGTAGTCATGTATAGGGAGCAGTTGTAACAATAAACTGTTGATGACTACTTGAAAATTGTTAATGTTGAGTATGGCAACTAGCACTGTTTCTTTCCCAGTAGGGAGTAAACTGTTAGCCAGGAAGACTCCATCGCCTATCTCTTTCAATAGACAGAGCATTTCTTCCTTCACTTTCAACGGGACTGTGGTGATCATTTGTGACCTAGCAGGTATGCATATTGGTTCCTCTAAAGTAACCAGATGCTGGCTCATTTCGCAGGTTTCTTGATCACCCAGACAGCTCTTTTCGCATTCCGTCGGCTCTTGTTGAACCTAGCAGCCAAAATTACTCTTTTAAGATGCCTTGGAGACACTGCATGTAGATAGCTTAACCTGTTTAGGTTCCATCTTTTCTGCAAGTGACCTCACTTCGACTGCTTTTCTGGAATACAGCTTGTCCGTTTTGCATGACAAGGGCACAGTAAACTCTTCGGGATTTGTTTCCATACAAGGAAACTTGAGTGCTTTATTTGGGCCTTCAACATTAAAATTGTTTGATAGGAAATCGTTTCCTAATAGGCCGTCATCGGAAAGACCTGGCAGGTTTTGTACCACCTGAAACTTGCAGGGAATTTTATTTCTAAAATTGAAGTTGCCCTTGCAATTTCCCAATGTCTTTCCGGATCCAAAAGGGGTCTGTAAAGTGCATGCCTCATTGGAATTAATTATTTTGTGGTCTTTAATTGCTCTTTTCTTAATAATATTAACCTCAGCGCCATAGGCCACTACTAGTTTTGTATGGCCGTTAAGGCTTATGTCCAGTGGAAGTTTCACTGTAGAGACACCGGATTCGGGCGCTTGAGGTGACCCTTTTGATTTGCGTTGTGGGTTTATTGTCGAGCCGGGGAGTTTTGGGTCGACTGCATGTCGTTTCCCTGACTCCGGGCTTCCCATTTTTTCTTTTGACGGCATTCTTCGTCTGCGTGTCCTCGGCGACCACAAAAGGTGCATATGAGTCTTATGTTGAAGACTTGAGGACTTTTTGTGTTGTGTTGCTCTTGTGTAGATCTGTTGGGGAGGCGTGGAGGAACAATCTGTTGCGTTTGTTGTGTTTTTCTGCAATCACGGACGTCATGTCCATAGACTTTGCAGTTTGAGCAGAAAGGGGTGTTCTTGCGCTTAAGGCAATCTGAATACGTATGACCCTTTCGCTGGCAGCAATTACACGTGATGCTACGGACCCGTGCATCTGTGTCCGATTTTCTGGCATAAGTGTTTGTAAAAGGTCTTTGTCGTGACTGTGATGAGCCTGGATTATTCACATTGCGTGAAAACTGATTTGGGTTTGGAGCTCGAGGTGATGCGAACATAGGTGTGGATGGCATTTGATAGTAAGGAGCTCTATAGTAAGCTCTCACTCGTAAATCTTGGTCTACTGGAGCCATTGGAGGGGCTTGTGCCAGAGGACTCTGGACGAATGTAGCATCTTGCTGTAATTTCTCCATGTCCAGGGCTTTTTGAATTAATGCTTCTAAAGCACCTTCTCCCTGTGTGAGTAAATATTGACACAAATGTGGATTAGTTACTCCACTTTTAAGAGCATTTTTGGCGAAGTCCATTAGCTGTGTTTTCACAGCCGGGACTGCCTCAGCTCCATACTTTTGTGTCGCAGCCTCATTGCAGATCGTCAACAGCTGCTTCAACCTTGTAGCAAAAGCAGTGAGATATTCCAATGTGTTCTGGCGTGTGGTGATCAATCTATTCACCAATTCTTGATAAGTCTTACGGGGAAGGTATGTTCCGTTCAAACGTTCCTCTACCTCAGTGAATGAAGTAGGGACCTCTGAAGCGAATAGCTGATATGCATCACCTCTTAATCTTGTGGGGAGAACCTGTAGGAAAGCCACCTTTTCTTCATCGTCAAGGCACTGCATAGTTTGCTTGCAGCAGCCGATGAAGGTCTGTAATTCACGTCCCATTTGTGGGGTATTTTCACCCGAAAATAAGGGGACGAGTTGAGCTGTGAGCTTAGCTACCTTTGCGTGGTCCAGCATTTTGCGTAGTCTATTGACTGGAAATTTAAATTTGGGTGGACTAGCTGGGCTTGTTTCTGGGCTGAATTCCGTTAAGGATTCTTCGAGTCAATCGATCAGCAGGTCTTCGGGAGTTGGTTCAGCTACTTCACCGTCACTGTCACTATCACTGTCACTTAACCTAACACTCTTATTCTTTTCTAGATCTAAACTGAGTGAGCGTCGAGATTCGGAAAACTGTTCTAGTTCCTCTCGGAACTTTATTGTTTTTTCCTTTAAGGCATTTAACTTGGCGAGTCTGGTCTCACGCTCTGTTTTTAATTTGTGATCTAAGGCGTCACAATGGGTAATCGTCAGTTTATCCGATTCCCGCGCTCTCTCGTATAATTTATTTAAGAACTTATCTAAACTTACTTGACTATTCGGACCTGGCAGAACGGTTCCGCTTCGAAGTCGAGGTCCAGTTGGGCAAAATTCAGCAGCAGATGCTGTACCTTCACCGGGGTGCTGTATTTTTGCACCGGGGGCTGATCCCGCGTCGGCTAAAGATGAAGAATTTTCCCTCGCTGCTGTTTCTGTTTCCTGTTGAGGTAGAGCAGGATTGTCCGCTGGCATATGATGCGTTGTTTGGTGAAAGGGGGGCTCCTTGCCTGCTTAAGTCCCTTTGCTCTGATTGAGATGGGGGTTTCTTTAACCGCCTTCGAGTTCCCTCTGAATCCTTTGTCGGTTGATTTCGGTTTGTTTTGCAGTTGGGGGGGGGCCTTTGGGCCGTCTTAACTTCCCCTGGATCTAGTTGAAAAGGGGGCTTATGAGCCGTCTTCGATTTCCTCTTCAACTCAGGATCGCTGACTGCTAGTGTTCGGTTAACTGCTTGGCTGTAACTTCAGGTTGCTTTTCGGGCTGTGTCCTGGCTGATCTGTATTCGTCCTTCTGGGGGAGTTTTCCATCTATTTCTCCTCTTCCTTCTATGGACTGTTTGATTGTATCCCTCGGTGGTGCTTCTGCACTAATTAGGGTGAACGCTTGCCCGCCTGGAGCAGAGGCGCCTAGAGATGGTATCTACCCGAGTGTTGGGGGTGACTTGGCCTGGGTGGCTTAGTCAATGGGACCCCTTAGGTTCGAAGGATTAAGGCTTTTCAAGGTTTTACGATCCTTTTGACTAGATCAAGCTTCCTCAATCCTACCGGCTGCGCCAATTTTGTTATGTATTCGGGGGTAACCAAGATCACTTACCAGTGACGGGGCAATAATATCCAAACACTATGGCTGTTTTTTTGAACCTTTCTCACTTTTATATTTGTTTTACTTCCAATAGCACAATTTTTCACGTTTTCTTAGACTAATTTTTTCATTCACTTTTTCCTTAGACTAATGTTTACATTCAAAAACTTTGTACTCTTTTAACAATACTCCACACCCCCCCTTTTCTATTATCAACTACTTTTTTAACCAAAACAACTAGTGCTACACAAGATTGATTGTACGTTATCACTCGAGCAGCTAGCTACAAATCAAAATTTGCTGATAAGAGTTTTTTTCGGTGAAGACTTGATCGTTTCAGTCTTCACCGACGTAAAATTTCATGCGCCCGACATGTATGTATGTACATACATATTGTATATACGACAAATCTTACTGAAGGTAAGATTTATTGTGGGGCAATTTTCTATGAAAACGACCTGGGTTGATATTTAACACTTTTGTTTGTCCCAAGTCATTTTGTGGGAAATGCTTTTTGTTTTTAATAAAGGAATGTGGAGAAATTGCTGATGGCAATTTCTTCGACTTATAGATAGATAAGCTAACCAAGTTTTAAGCATGGTTAGCTTCTACATATTATGCATGAATGATAATTTATTAATTATATATGTCATTTTCAACTTCTTTTTATGTATATTGTATTGTATATACAACACAGTAAAGATTGTTGATTTTCTATTTCGAGTAACCTAAAAGATGTTGTTATTGTCTTTTTAACTGCAATTCGACTTTAGGTTTGACTTTGGTCAAGCCTCAAGTCTGAACAGTTGTCGAATCTTTTTGAATTTTGAAATTTTCAAATGTTGAGATCTTTCTCGCTGGCCTTCTGCTATGGAAATGGTAGGTGGCCTCACGAACGAATTTTTCGTTGATGCTCTCACGGGGGCGTGTCTTTGTTGGCCAACTGGCTGGACAGAGTCATGGGTCTGTGAGATGACTTATTGGCATTTCGCTAACTAGTTGACCAGACTCATGGCTTTGCCCGGCTGAAAGGTTAGTTAGACATGGCGTCGGACGAAGAGGAAGGAAAGCGTTGTTCGAGGATGGAAGTGGTGGTGGAGAACTTCAGTAATCAGGAGATGGCATACTGCTAACTGCCTGGCTGAAGAATCTCTAGTACCATTTTCAGTCTTTGACATTTCTAACCCGACTTTTCCAAGATCTCTGTGTGAATTTCATCCCTTTCATGCACACATTCACACTACTTACCTGATGCTGCTCATTTTTGATCTGAATTTTTGAGGGAGAGCGGGCCTGAGAGACTTTTGCCTTGAGAGCGAGCTCTCGGAGAGTGAAGGAGAGACTTTCGTAGAATTTTTTTGATTTTTTTTGGAACGTCCGAACGAAAAATTTTTGTCTATTTTAAATTACACGCTAGCGTTCATTTTCCTGTGCGATTTTGCTAGTGCAAGCATTGATCCTGATTTTAAGCGTTTTTTTTGTACGGTTACGACGAAGTATTTTGAATTCTCCGCTTTCCGAATTTCGCTTATGTCAAAATGGTGCGACGTTACTAATTTGATTATATAAAAGAAAGATTTTTTTTTGATCTGTCGAATTCTGAATTTTTATAATTTTTATACTTGGTGGATAGTCCTGAGGACTTCCTTTTCGAATGTTTTTTGAGGACCTTTTTGAATTTTGAATCAAAAATTTCTCTGACTTTTATCGAGACCTACGTGTCTCTTAACCAAATTACGACAAACCTCTGGACAAGCTGCAGAAACTGAATTGATTTGACTATCAGCTATACGTTCAATTTTGTTAAACTCTTGGAAGATTGTAAGATTTTTTTTTATAATGGCGACCGTGAGAACACCACCTATCGAGACCGACAGTGGTACCAAGTTGCCTGAACAGTGCTCCATCTGTCAGGACAGAGACTGGTTAGTCGGAAGGCATGTTTGCGAACTTGGATAGGCGAACAAGCCAACTGTCCAAACTGTCGGCGCCGCCTCACGCAACATGACTTTACCGAATATACGGGAGCCATCCCTAAGAGACCTAAGACGAAATCTGTCAAACCTGTCAATCACGAGCTTAGACAGCCCGTGCCCATGTTTGACTTAACACCTCTAACGATCCCACCTGTTAGTCGAGGATCCCTATCACCTGGAATGCCAGATCCGCGTTCCATGACTTTTTCACATCCCAGTTCACGACGAAATAGTTCACTACCTACTGCTCAGGCAAAAGTCAGTAGCGACAGAAGCTTTGATGGCAGGTCTGCGCATGCAACTACAGGATTTAGTTCGCGAAGGGCTCGAGCAGAGTCTGAACACATTGCGGGCGGAACTGTCGAATAACGACCGACAGCAGATATCAGCTGCAATGCCACCAGTTGACGTATCACGTCCACCTCCTTCTGTGGGTGAACCGATACCACCTCAAGATTTTCACGACTTTCGAAGACAGTTGTTTTACAGGCCAGCGTCTGCTGCATTCAGTCAACATGGACAAAATCCTAGCCAGTTTCCGCCAGCTCCATCTAATCGTGTCCCACCGAGTTAGGACCACGATGTCCGAGTAGTCGACGAATTTGTTTTCAGAGTAGAAGCACTCACGTATTCGGCTTTAGACGGAGATTTTGATCTCTTAGTTCAGCATATGACAACTTTGCTTTCTGGTCCAGCACTGAACACTGGTCTCTCCTGAGACAGAACTCCACACCTTCGTGGGAGTATATAAAAGCAGCTCTGTTAACTGAATGGGGAGTACCGAAGGATAACCTCAAGGTCAACGTCCAGCTGATGATGCGGAAACAGAGAGCAGGAGAGTCATTTGCTACGTACCACCAACACCTGGTACATCTACCGGACCAGTTACAAAACTCTTTGCCAGACGTCGAATTTCTGGAAATAGTTAAAACCAACCTATTGCTGGAGATCCAAAATAAGATCTTTCTGCATCCCACCAATACTATAGGTCAACTTAGATTGCTCATGACTCAGATTCAAGCCACGCAGCTACGAATTGCTATAGCTTGTAGTTGGGGCCCTTACCGGAGCCAAAGAGTGAACGAGATTGACGACTTCCAGTCCTTAAACTTTGACTTGTCAGTAACAACAGGCTGTGACACCAGCTTAGGCGACGTGTCAGGCATTTCAACCAGACATGCGGTAGTGTGCTGGAATTGTGAACAACAAGGTCACTTTTACCAGGACTGTCTGCAAGAGAGACAACAGGTGTTCTGTTATGGATGCGGACACCAGAATGTCTTTAAACCAAACTGGAGACCCTGCGCACAGAAAAACGAGGGACGGGTCGGGAATCCCAAAACCTTTTCTCGATGCCTTATCATACGCGTCTGCAGAATTACAATGCAGTAAGAGAACGCATCTTTTGTTCAGTGGTAGAGATAGCTGAAATTATATATCCTAACCTAAGAAACGATCGTTGGCTGGAATACTGTTGAGGAATGAGACAGGAATGAAAGAAACTGGCACACTTTTCCGTGTCGATGCCAGACGACATACGACCGTATGCCGAAGTAAGACTACTCGGGCGAACTGAGACTGAATTACTTGATAGTGGTGCCACTGTCAGTATTCTAGGCCAGGGAGCTCTAGAGAAGCTTGCAGAAGCAGAGGTCGAATGGAAGAGGAATCGGACACAGGTACAAGTAGCTAATGGTGCCATGACGACTGTGCATGGTCATGTGAACCTGGACATCGCTTTCCGTGGTAAGACCCAAAACGTACGTTTTTACGTTTTTCCTGGGCTCACACAGGCACTATATCTAGGAATAGACTTCTGGCGTCTATTTGGGTTGGCTCCAGATGTCCTGGGTTTAGTTGCAGAAGTAACACCAAGTGTAATAGCTACCCCTGAGACCGACGGTCATGTTCTTTCCAGATTGGATCAACAGCGTCTAGAAGCTACTAAGCAGAATTTCCCTTCTTTCGCCTCTTTAGGCCCGGGAAAGGGGAAAGACAACTTTGGTCACTCACAGGATCGAGACGAATGACGCAGATCCGATAAACAACGCTTTTATCCGATTTCTCAACCCGTAGAGAGTTTGATGGATGCTGAATTAGAGCGAATGCTATCACTGGGTGTGATAGAGGAGAGCCAGAGTCCTTGGAGCTCTCCAGTTGTACTAGTGCGGAAGCCTGGGAAGGTTCGGCTTTGTTTTAACGCCAGGAAGGTCAACTCCGTTACGAAGAAGGACGCCTATCCGCTACCGCAGATAGATGCGCATCTGAGTCGACTTCCTCCGGCACACTACTTTACCAGCCTGGACCTGAAAGACGCATTCCGGCAGATCCTACTAGAAACTGATTCCAGAGAGAAGACCGCTTTTACTATGCCGGTCCTCTCTATCAGTACACGGTGATGCCCTTCAGCCTATGCAATGCTCCACAGACGATGTGCTGCCTCACGGATAAAGCCATTTCTTTCGAACTTCGTGAAAATGTTCTCGTCTACTTGGACGATTTACTGCTTCTGTCATCAGACTTTGACTCTCATCTCACATTGCTATCCTGTGTAGCGGATTGTTTGAGGAAAGCTGGCCTCACTATCAACGATGAGAAGAGTAAGTTTTGCATTAAGGAGACTAAATACTTGGGTTTTATAGTCGGAAACGGAGGAATCAGAACTGACCCAGATAAGATCTCAGCCATAATTGACTATCGTCACCTAAAAACTGTTCGCCTACTAGGTATGGCGGGATGGTATAGACGGTTCATCCCGAACATATGCTGATTTAACTGCCTCCATAACTGAAACTTTGAAGAACCCTAGTCAGTTCAAGTGGACACCTGAAGCGCAGACGTTTCTTGATTTGTTGAAACAAAAACTTACTTCTGCTCCATTGCTAGTGAGCCCAGATTTCACCAAGCCGTTCATTATACAGTGCTATGCGAGCTAACAAGGTATTGGTGGAGTGCTGCTTCAACTAGATGACGATGGCCACGAGAAGCCAATAGCCTACGTCTCGAAAAGTTGAACTCAGCACAAAGAAATTATACCGTCACAGAACAGGAATGCCTAGCTGCGATCTTAAGTGTACAGAAGTTCCGGCCCTTCATAGAACTTATGCCGTTTAAGATAGTGACTGATCATGCGAGATTGAAATGGCTGATGTCTCAAAAGGACCTCAGCGGTAGACTTTCTCGGTGGAGTTTGAACCTTCAGGGTCTCGACTTCACTACTGAGCACCGAAAAGGCAGCCTGAATGTCGTCCCTGATGCGGTGTCACGCATTCATTCCGAAAGCCTGTCCACAAACGAAGATCCTGGCCCGGAAGTTGACCTTAGTTCGCCAGATTTCAACTCGTTGGAATACGAGGAACTGAGGCATAAAGTTAAAACGACTTCTGACAAACTACCAGATCTTTGTGTCAGGGACGGCTTCGTTTACGTTCGGACTGTTCCGAGAACAGGCGATCCGTTTCAGGAGGAAGAAGATTGGAAGCTTTGGATTCAACGAGGGCGTGTCTCCGACGTTATTTCAAGAGCTCATGATCCGCCACTAGCTTCTCACGGAGGCATAGGGAAAACACTGGAACGTCACTTGTACTGGCCACGAATGATAGTTGATGTCAGAAACTATGTAGGTGCCTGTGACGTGTGTAAAGAGATTTAGGCCCCCAATACTATTCAGAAACCACCTAAGAGAGTCCAGTCTATGACAGAAAGACCATGGCAAAAGTTGTACATCGATTTTCTGGGTCCATATCCTCGGTCAGTGAAGGGAAATGTCTGTATCTTAATAGTTCTTGACCACTTTTCAAAGTTCCCGATTCTCAAACCTATGAAAAAGCACCTACACTCAATGTGTGCCAATTCATCTCAGCGGAAGTGTACGGAGTCCCGGAAACGATCGTCTCTGACAATGGAGTCCAGTTTTGCTCGGCTCAGTTTACCAGATTACTGGAAAAGTATGGGGTGAAGCACTTGCGAACGGTAGTTTACTCGCCGCAAGCAAACGCCTCAGAGCGAGTAAACAGGTCTCTATTGTCGGGGATTAGAGCATATATTCCGAAGGAACACACAAAATCGGATGAGAAGCTGAGCCAGGTAGCTAGTTCCCTCAGGAGCTCTTTCCACCAAGCAACTGGTTTCTATCCTTATCGAACACTTTTCGGTCAGCAAATGATTCAACATAGCAGCTCCTATTCCATCTTCAGGAGTCCTGGGACTCTTAATGAGCCTCTGAGAGTAGATGCTGAAGACAAAATGAGATTAATCCGTGCGAGGCTGCAGGAGAACTTACACCATGCGTTCGAACAGGGTTCAAGAGCCTATAATCTCAGGGCGAAGCTTGTTGAGTTCAGAGTGGGTCAAGAGGTATTCAGACGGAATTTTGCCCAAAGCAACTTCCAACAGCAGACTAGTGCTAAACTGGGCCGAAAATCTGTTAAGTGTCGGATTAAAGCCAAGAAAGGAAACTCCTTATACGAGCTTGAGGATAAAGCAGAGGAAACCCTTGGGAGTCTATCATGCCAAAGACATCAGGCAGTGATAACCATTCTAGAAGCGTCATCTATCTACTGTCACATTTATTCCTGGTAGCCCTAAGAAGGCATCCAGCCGGCCTGACTGGTAAACTATAGGATATCGCGAAGCTCTCCTATTGCCCCGTCAATGGTGGGTGATATACCTGTTGGAATTCAACCTCGTCAACACACCTCTACCTCTTAAGAGTAGATAAACATTTTATAGTCCCTTCGGGATCGGCCTCATTAGGAAGATGATTCTTTGCCTATCCGTCTACAACGTTTCATTAATCGGCAACCGTCGGACATGGTAGTACCAAATCTAGATCCTGGTAGCCCTAAGAAGGCATCCAGCCAGCTTCATTGCTAAACCATAGGATATCGCGAAGCCCTCCTATTGCCCCGTCAATGGTGGCTGATATACCTGTTGGATTTCAACCCTGTGTACGGTCTTAATCAATCTAAGGGATGAAATCGGCAACGTCACTACTACGACGACGCCTTGGAGACACACCCTTGAACAATCGCCGGTCTCAGATCGGAGTGAGATACTGTGCCGGGAAAGTTTAGCGATTAGTTGGTTAGGTTAATGATCGCGGGGTCTTCTCGGCATTTCGGTGGAGGAAGGCAGAAGGGCATCGATCGGCTGGATTTTTTAGGTTACCAGCTTGTCGATGTACTTTGGTTTCCAACACGGAGGAGGGTGTCGAGGTCTGTCCTAGGACGGACGAGACTTCGGGATGTGTCCTCGATGCGTCATCGGTCAAGTGGGGCGACAGTCGTAGTCGAGTACAAGTAATGAGGAACGCTCATTGGGTCGTGGGTCGAGACACATGTTGGGCGCCCGCATCGATGAGGCCTATGTTTA
The DNA here is from genome assembly GCA_963930735.1 of Dioctria linearis. Lineage (NCBI taxonomy): Eukaryota > Metazoa > Arthropoda > Insecta > Diptera > Asilidae > Dioctria > Dioctria linearis. The sequence continues at coordinate 154,535,116 of OZ005741.1, forward strand.
AGACCGGCTATCTCAGTCGACCATTTTTCAGCGTTTTCTGAACCACGGGTGGTCTAGGCCACGCTTCCCTGTTATGATCGCAGCGTATTGCATATAGCAATATGGTACACTGAGAAATACTGTATCATGTATGCCGGCCTGTGGAAAGCGACAGCTGAACACACCCCAAACTCGACGAGCGAGCTCAGTGTGGCATACTGGTTGTGACTAGGAAGAAGAAGACAATCTTCTCTGTGGTGTCAAAATCTTCTCAAGTGGAAACATCAAGGAGTTGATAAACGAAGAATTCCGTAGTAATCGGCGTGGAAATAAATCTTGTAAGTAAGTTTATTATATTTCTCAACCCAAATGCTAACATATTTTCGGTTAGGAAGAAGATTTTCCGCATTACCCTAAAGATATATTCGAAAGTACTTCAGGTTTAATCTGTGAAACATAAGCAACTGCTTGGAGAAGACATAGTTCCTGAATTAAATGCAATATTACATTAAGAACCGATGAATATGTTGCGGAATGTCACATAATTTAATTGGGTGCCTTAAAGATCACATCGATGAATTTGTCGCTGATCGACCAGATACTGCGTTACTATCGTCCGTAGAAGTTGCTCTTAACGTAGAAACACTTACCATTAGTGATAATCCTGGAAGCCCAGGTGTCCTGACGGACAATTCTCCTAATACTTATACAACAGAATATGGTCAGAAGGTCAATTATCAACAATTAAGTACCGTGAATCCTTCCGGAAATATTATTAAAGATTTGTCCAATTTTCCGTCATATTGTACATGTATACTGAAAGCAAAGGGACTCAGAAAATATCTGCGCTCAGAGTCAGTTGGGCGGTTGGCGCGTGCAATGAAGGTATACTATCTGCGCCTTCGATTTGGATGTAGGTAAGTGACGTAAAGGTCCCTTGAGGACTGAATGTGTGCCGGCGTTTTTGGTTAAAGGCACGAATTTTTTTATTATGGCAGACGGCAGCGGCAGGTTTTTCGTGGAACCTCCCCACACTCTCCGCCAATAGCCGAGGCGAGCTAGCGTGCCGCCCTGCAGTCAACGAGTGATCTGTCAGCTCATGCTGGCAGTCTGGACTTCACGTCCAAGCCAATCACTCTACATACTATCATAACAAAGTCGGTGAAATTTAAAAGGCCCGCCCTTTTTAGACTAAGCCTATACCAATATCACTGAGTCTAGAGTCTTGTGTCTCCCTTGATTCAGACACACTTTGGATCAATATCCAAAACGGTCTCTCATCATTGTGCGACCAAAGATAAGAGACCGTTTTGGGTAGAACCAGTTCAGAATGTGAGTTAAATACAGTAGGAGTTGCTGGATTGCTGCTGAGAGCAGTCATTTGAAAAGAGTGGTTTCGATGCTATTTCTAAGAGAGTTATTTTCCTTTTTACATTGTCTTCTGAAGAAGAGAAATTTTTAACCGCCACTTTGGTGACTGCGTCACTGAGAGAATCTAAGACCCCTATTTTAAGTGACAAAAAATACATGTAATTTTTACAAAAAAAATGTTGTAATGGAAATTGGGATTTCTTCCTCTAATTTCTTTTTGTCTTTTTTTTTTGCTATGTCATTCCCATCCTCGAATGGTTAGGAATTAAATGTTTCATAAATGTTTCATACTTCCTACGATTTCTTTTTTTTTGCTATGTTCTTTATCATCGAATGGTTAGAAATCAAATTTATTATTTTTATTATATTTCATTTAAGTTGCCAAATCTAACTTTCTGGTGAGTTGTTTCTACTATGTAACTTAAGTATCTACTGAATCAAGCGATGTACTGTTCACTTTCTTGTGTTGTTTTGCTAATATTTGTCCTCTAATAATTAACTAACTATTTTCGATTTATTAAACTTACTGTTGAGCCGTTAATAAAATAAGTATCATAATTTTATTATATCTATAACAAATTAAACTATCCCAGTTGGCCTCGACAAGAATGAAAGTGTATCAGATATTAATTATCCATCAAAGTAAACGGGAGTGGTTAAGTGGTTATCTTAGATGAGATAGCTTTGGCTCTTAGACTCATTATCAAATACTGATACCTTGTCGTCATCAGATATATTTGGGCGGCGATAAAGGAAGCAGAAGTACACGATGTGCCTGTGAAATTTGAACCTATTCCAGAAGATGTACTTAAAATTTGGATTGGAACAGAAAAAACTTTTAAGAATAGTTAAGGCTGCATCATTCCAAATACATACTGCGGAACAACTATGCTGAGAAAATGGGCACCAAGCTGTAACCAGGGACGTGATACTCATTATTATTATTATCAGGATCAGAAATAACTTTGGTGTCTCTTAGCACAAGAATTTCCGGTTTTTTTGACTGAAGGTGGCAGTAAACCGAAAATCGATTAATTCTTAATCTAGGAGGAATGTTGCAGAAATCTAAAATATAATCTGGATGCTCGAAAGCAAAACATACTTAATAGACACAGAAATATCTTGTGTTATGGTTCTGGGTTTGAAGTGAGGTCTATTGGTTGAAGTAAAGTCCGTCTACCATCAATAGCTGGCAGCTCACTCAGTGGCAGTTTAGCAGGCCGGCACGCTAGCACCTCGGTCTAAATGCGGAGAGTGCGGGGTGGGTTCACCAAAAGAAATATCTGCCTTGGAAAAATGAGAAGAACTAAGAACGAAGACGAGATCTATTACCAAAATATTTAATGCAAACAAAAGAAAAAAAACCACCCCCACACAGGTCCAAAAGGGACTTCGTACACCACTCACCTGAAGAGCATCATCAGGATCGGATGTCATGATCCCTTGTGCCGCCCCGGCCGCCCGTGACATCGCTGGCAGCTGATTTGCAATGCCCCTTTATTTTTCCGTAGGAGAGGAACCTCAGGAGAAGGAGAGAAAAAGGAAACTCCGATGACTTAGTACATTATTTCAGTTATTTTAATAAGAAAAACAAGGTTTACAATATTTGTGTTTGCTCTTAAATTCACCCCCGTAGCCTTAGCTGGCTTAGTACTAAGAAGTCCGTAACTCCTACAGATGGCATGGTTCCTCCGTCACCGGGAAATTACAATTTACCGACGCTCAGCATGAGGCTCCAGTATATGAGTACTGCTTGTACCAGACCAGTACTTGGTTTGTCTACCTCCCGGTTGTTCGAAAATTTTTCCTTTTTTTTGTGGTAAAGGTTTCGCACTCAGTTAAACGCTTTTATCTCCTTTTAATAGGGGGGTTGTAGTAGAAATTACGTTATACGACTTGAATCCTAACTATCCCTGACATAACTAACCTTACGTACAATTTTTCATGTCGGTACAGCTAGTAACGCCGAAAATTTTCTCCTAGATATTATATGCCTCGGCAGCACACATTTCTTCAGTTTTTTTTCTTCTTTATCCTACTGTAAGTACTAACCTGAGTCAACCCTGCGGAAGGGTACTAGTATACCATTAGTCAAACACTTTCCTTTCTTTTAAGTACGCGTGCTATTTCACTTACTTGCTCACAATGCATTGGTAGAGTCTCGAGCAGGCCTTCCAGAGTATGAGTTCGACGGTTCGGGGAACCTAAAATGAAACTTATGAAAACAAGACGCGTTCACCTTCCCTGGGCTTGCTCTTATATTTTTCGATCGAAATTTCTCCCTGCAAGGTCTATATTTACTTACTTAGAGCATATGTACAAGATCTTAAGACCAGGACCTAGTTAACCTAATCGCCTATCAATCGAGACAAGAATCCTAACAATTCATTTATTACAAAGGAGTAATTTAATATTTATAAGATAACATAAGTTTTCTTGGCACTATGGTCCCAAGTTGATCCCATCAAACAACAAACTGAATCCAATAGACATGATCAATACACTAAACATAATAGCAGACGAAATTGAGGAAGACCAGCCCATGCAATATAGGGACAAAACAAGACAACTAGCGAAGGTAGCAAACACCTATTCAAACAGTCTCAGCAAAAGGAAACTCAATAAAATGGACCACAAAATCCTAAATACTATAGGAAAAGTAAAAAGTCTACTCAAACAAAGAAGAGACATTTTACTCATGGAAGCGGACAAAGGTAAAGTAACGGTGGCTATATACAGAGAAGAATTTGAAAAACTACAAAATAATATGATCAACGAAGGTATGAAGAATAGAACGTACACCAATATAATAACCAGCAACGAAAACAGAATACAAAAAACATTGGAAGCATCTTACAAACACAAGCTCATAAGAATCTCTAAAGAAGGATTCCACCTAGAAAATAGCACAAAAAGTGAGCAATACCAGAAGCGCAAAGATACTAGCATGCTAACAGAGCTAAAAGATTACCAGAACGAAATAAGCATTCTACACCCGGTTATAAAAATTCATAAAAAAGGGCTGAAAATGAGACCCATAGTTGCACGAACAAGTGCTATTAACACAATACTGGGCAAGCACATCAATAAGGTCCTAGATGAAATGAGAGGACTGAGATGCCTAAAACACGACCTCAATGTCAAGAACGAATTAGATCTGATAACTGAAATGAAACAAACGCAAATCCAAGAAGGATACAAGCTACACAGTTTAGACATCACCGATATGTTCAACAACATCAATCTGGAAAATCTAAAAAGCAACATCCAAACTATCATAGCGCCAGAAATGAGCGAAAATTACAATATGAATAATCTAATGAGCCTAATAGAATTTGACATCAAAAGAGCAAACTATTTTAAGCTAAAATACCAAGAGCAAATCTACATACAATCAAAGGAAACCCCAATGGGAGGCAAAACATCCACACAATATGCCAGCCTGTATATAGATCTCATCATAAACATGATATACGAACAGCCAAAACCCTCGAGAATACTTCACAAGCCATGAAGCAGACCAACTCCCTACCACATGCGAGGCCCAACGTAGTCCTTACATTCTAAAATAATTGCAGTGTTCTTATGTAAAAGTGACAAAAGTTTGATTTGAATAACTCCTCCGCCCTAAACTACTATTCATAAAGAAAAATGGAGTTCTGATAATCTTAAGCTTGCTTTCTTATCTTCCGAACTGTAATAAAATTTTCATACCTTTCCTAACAAAATTATTTACAAAAAGTTATCTTAACCAAATAACTACGATTCCTCAAACAAAAATTCTCAGCTGAGTAATCATTGTAATGCCGCTATGCCGTCATGGCATGCCGTGGGCTGATGATATCGAATGTAGCTGCCTACAGATTCGGACTACGGCTGCACATACACACATGCAATTATCATTCAGCTGAGATGTATTGAGCGTAAAATGGTAAGATTACTTTTTAATCAAAACTATTTAATTATTTTGTTAAGTAAGGTATATAGTAAGTGTAGCCTTTGGTATAGATAGTAGTATGGATAGTAGTTTAGGCTCTATGGCATATATAAAGTCAATGTTTGGCACTTTTCCATAAGCATCAATATAGAGCATTTTAGAGAACGGACTCCGAACGCACACATATAGATTTCTGTTTCATGGCTTGGGAAGTATTCTCGAGGGTTTTGGAACAGCTCAAAGTAATGAAAATGTATGTAGATGATTTCCTTCACAAAGAGAGAAAGCATCTACGAAATTAAAGTAGTAGTAGTAGTAGTGCTTTATTTCACAGCAATAAATACATGCTTTATAACCATCGCTTGTAATCTAACCTAAACTTCTATACAATAGGAACATTTATTTTTATATATTCAATTATTTTCTTCTTAAATTTTCTTAATTCATTCTCCTTTCTTATCTCTATTGGCATTTCATTATACATTATCATATTTTGCGTATTTGTATTTTTGAATTTACTTAACCTAAACCTATCATAATTTCTTAACGAATATGGCTGTACTTCATAGACATTTCTAATATAACTACACAAATATCCTGGAAGCATATTATTCTTAATTTTAAATATAGTAACTGGCACACTCAAACACACCCGTTGTCTTACACTTAATCATTTTAGCGCATCCAGCATATGTTGCCTTGGTGTTATTTTATTACATCGAAGTATTATTCGTATTGCCCTATTTTGTTGCTTTTCTAACCTATTGAGAAATTCTTTAGATACCATAAAAATTATCGCAGCACAATATTCGAAATGAGGTTTGATTATTATTTGTATAAGTTTACAGCACTAATTGTCGAAATATTGTTACTGATTCTCCTGAAGAATGAGATCTTTTTTGCCACTTTTTTGCAAATGTAATCTATCAATTTTTTAAATTTAACTTTACAATCTATAACTACCCCTAGATACTTTATTTCCTTGACTAGTTCAATATTTTTGTTGTCCATTTCCACACACAAGTCTATATCTATATTAATACACAGGCACTTCATTTTCTCTATATATAATTTCATCCTGTTCATCTTTAACCACTCACAAATTTGCGTTAAGTCCTCTTTTAGCTTATTTACACACACTGGAACATTCACTCCCGTTATAAATATTAGCGCATCATCAGCAAATAGTCTAAGTTCTGTATACTTTATTACTTTTCCCATATTATTAATATATAATATGAACAACAGTGTTGCTAATATTTACCCTTGAGGAACACCAACCGTTACATCTCTACTGTTCGAATATATACTACTAATTTTATTTGCCTGCACTCTACCAGTCAAGAACGATGTGAACCACTGTATCTCTGTACCACTGATACCATATTGCTCTAGCTTTTGAAGCAAAATTGCTCGATCAATCGTCTCGAAGGCTCTTCTCATATCCAAAAATACTGTAATTATGAATTTGCCTTGATCTATTGCCAGCTTCCCACTCAGTTAAAACCCTTGTCAAAGCGGTCTCGCATGAATGCTTACCCCGAAAGCCCGATTGATACTCCACCAAGATTTTATTTTTCTCCACATAATCTGCCAATTGCATTTGGACCACCTTTCCATAATTTTTTCGCAGGTATGTAACATATTTACCGGTCTAAAGTTTTCACACCTATTAATTCTGGGAACCTTTTTTACCGGAACTATCACTGATTCCTTCCAAAAAACAGGAAATTTTCCTGTTTCTATCGGTTTATTTAGTACATTTAGCAGCATAGGGCCCAAAACATCAATCTTATCCGAATCATTCTTGAACTTACTCCGTAGTAATCACGCTTCTTACTAATTCGCACCAGCACTTCAATTAAATCCTTCGAATTTATAGGTTTAAAATTAAATACTATTTGGGTAAAAACAGGGTCTATCAAGCTCACGTATGCAACCATATCTATAGAGCCAATAATTACATTTAAACTATCTATAAAGTAATCATTTAACTTATTAGCCACCATTGCACTATCCTCCTAATGACCATCCGCAAATTCGACTATTTTAACTTCCCCTCTGGTGTCTTTCAGTACTAAAAATTTTATGGTTTTCCACATTGATTTTTGGTCCCACGAATTTTCGATTTCCGATTTAATGAAATTACTCTTAGCTTTCTTTATTTTGGCCCTGTATATATTGCTTATAGATTTATAACGCTCCCAATCTTCTTCCTTCCCCAGAAATTTTACTTTTTCAAACAACCTTACTTTATATTTCTTCATTTTACTTAAATCCAACGTAAACCATGAATTTGCTACCCATTTCGCGGGCTTTCTTACTGTCATTGACTCGATTGCTTTTTTTTAATATACTAACTAGGAAATTAGCCTGACTGTGGACATGAACCAGTTTATCAAAACTATTAACATTATTTTGATCGCGGGCTTTGCTAAAGCGAGTTGTATTATATACTAAAATTTTAGATATATCACCTTTGTTTTTTATTACATCACTACACACAGGCACAATAATTTCAATAGATTGATGGTCTGATATTTTTAAATTGTTATTAACTGACGCTTTAATGTTTTTATTATTTGTGATTACATAATCAATAAGTGTTTGCGAATGTTGTGTAATTCGAGTCGGGAAATCGATAATTAATTTACAATTATTGTCATTAATTACCTGTTTCAGTTTTTCTCTGTATGTTATGCTGTTTTGTTCATACCAATTTATATTAAAATCACCCACTATTATTTTGTCTACTGACATTTCAAATAATTCATCCATCCATGATTTGAATAGCTCACAGTAGTATAGCTATGTCGGTTCTAGACCACTTTTGATCGAAATTTTTCTAAGTCCAGAAATGACATTTGGACTTAGAAAAATTTCGATAAAAATTGGTTTAGAACCGACATAGCTTTTTGGGGGTGGTATTTCTGAAAAAAATTTATACTCCGACCTTACACACACACACACACACACACCTACACATTTATTTTTTGTTAATACCCACACACAATAATTGTAGCTGATCTTTACTAACGCACAACTCGAACTTCTTAACATTCATTAAAACACAGTAAGCAATAATTGTTAAAGTTGATTATTTTATTTTTTTGTCAATATCCATACAATAATTGTATTTGCTGTCAAATCTTGGTAAAACCCAATTTCTATTGATGTATCATCATCTGCCGAGCTGGAGTGCACCCTGGTAAAATGCGGTGGAAAATTAGCTCCCGATTCACTAACTTCACCGCCCATTACTATTATTGGCCACCTTTGTATGTTGGTTGGCAAACACTCTTTTAAAATTTCAATAATTTGTTCCATAACGTACAACTGCTCGATTTAAACTAATGAATTAGACATCAATCATAAATTGCCAAATTTTTATAAATGCAATGAAATCTAATCAATTGTGGTTAACAAATTTAGAGCGTAAAATTCCCATCATCTATTTTAGTAAGCGACCCGCAACCACAACTTTTGAATAAAAATTTCATGAGAAATTCAAGTCAATTCGTTTTCAAACCACTATATCCTGTTATGCCAAAAATTAGAAGCCGCAACTTTTGATAAAAATTTCATGAGAAATAGAAATTAAGCAATTTAACTGTAATTAAATTTCTCATATATGAACAAAGATTCTATACATAAAATAAAGCCGCAAAACGCTTTGTTTTCTTTTTTAGAATAAATTTACAGGAAAATGGTGACCGTGCCAAAAATAAATGATGGAAATTAGTATAAATACAGTTGTAAAAATGATACAATTATCAGTTATTTATTTTTTAAGCTTTTGGAACAGTTCACAAGTTTGGTAAGTTTATTGTTTTTAATTATTTTGAAGTTAAAGTTATAACAATTTTTATATATATCTTTAGATATGGAACAAAAAAATGTTATTGACATGGCTTTGGCTGATGAGGTCAATAAATACTGTAAGCGCTTAAAATGGATTAAGGAGGAGCTGATTCAACTTACTAGACACCTGCAAGAGGGTGGGGTTGTCACTGTTGGAGATACTGAAGCGTTGCTATTAAACATCAGCTGTATGGCAGAGGAAATGGTTTTGGCGGACGTCAGTGATGATGATATTGAAGAAATGTGGAACCTCCACGAGGCTATATTTTTTGGGTATAATAATATGGATTGTAGTGATATTTTATTTATAAGATATTGCATAAGAATTGTAGATTCTGAAATAATAAGAATAAGTGATACACATTAAAAATTATGTTATTATTTTTTCGAAGTTTTGTGGTTTTGCAATATTTTTAATTTTTTAATACATAACACATGTTCAGGATGTTGTGGTTTCATATATGAGGCAAATTTTTGGGTGTGGGAAAAGCCCCCACCATTTTTTTCTTTTTATATTTGCTCTATAAAACCTTTCGATAATAATTGTTTGGACGTTAGTAAGGCTTTGAATTTTGTATAATAAAGTACTATCTGATACATCACTCAGGATAAAATGGATTGTGATAATTCAAAAAAGTTGCATATTAAAAGAACCCGGGGGATGAGAGATGATAATTCCGTAACTCGAACGTCAAAACCTGATACTAAATATCTAGCTATTTTAAATGGATTTAACTTCAAGCCGACACTCTCTGTTACAAAAATGGATGTAAACAAAGCATATAAAATTCTCAACGTTACTAGGAAAAGTACTAGTTTTGGTGAAAAGCTATTGCTGGAATTGGATGATAACTACCTATATTTACCAGCCCGATTCAATAACCTCTCGGAAGATATTATCAATGACATCAATAACAAGCAAACCTATAAAATTATTAATGAATTTCATCCTAATAAAACTTATAATTTAAAATTCATTATTAGTGACAATGATGATGGTGATGGTGATGATGATGATGACAATGATGATGATGATGATGTAGAAGAAAATGAAATTAATTATCCTCATAAAATACCAAATATGTACAACTATTTAAAATAAACAAATAAATATTTATATATTTGAATAACATTTATTTAGTTTCATTTAATTTTATACAGTCAAAGGGTGGAAAAAGTAAGGTGGTGCAATTTTAGAGTTATTGGTATCAATGTATATGGGATCATTATTAGTACGTTCTTGAGTCCTGAAAAGGGTGAAAGAAAATGAATAAATACATTTTCATTTTTAACACCTGATCATTGGTAATCTGACAATAGAAAGGTTAACATAGTTTCAACGGGAGGGCATAAAAAAAAAATGTTTTGGGTTGATTCTATATGGGATGAAACGCATTTTTGTACCTGTCTGAATGGTTGGATGTATATGAAGATTGTGCATTCGGTTGTAAGATGTGACTTAATGAAAGTATATATGACTGCTGAAAATGGTAAAAGATGCAAGGTATTAACTTTGAGTAGAGGTCAACCAATTCCCTCAAATTTTGGGGAGATGCGCATCAATCCATTTGAACATGTTAAGATTGAAGTCAAGGGAGGAGAAATAACTGTAATAGGCTGGCTACAAGATGGGACGATCAGACGTCCAAGTACTAATTTCTTCCTACATAACTGCCCGTTTGCAGGTGAGGAGGAGTGGTATCGAAAACCAATAAAGCAACAAGAAGCATACAAATCAGAAAAAATAAAAGATGTAAAAGAGTGTGAAAGCAGTAATACCCAAACAAATTCTGATATGAAAATTGAGTGATAAGGGTGGAATTGTATATAATCAATTAAATTACCGTAATAATGCATAGTCTTTGTCAACGTTTTGAGCAATCAACAGCTAAACAAATAAAGAAATATTATGTCATTCAAAATTTTTATTGCATTTGCATTAGTATGCTCTTTATATGCAAATTGCTTAGCACTCCCAATCAATTTAAACTTAGGGCATAAATCAAGTGATAATATCGATTTTAATATACAGTTGCCAAATAATGATTCCGTTCAAATTTCTTTATCATTTCGGTTACTTACACTAAGTAATGCTACTTATGATGCATTACCTACAACAACAACAACTAATACGCCCTTAAATGATGATTCTTCTGTTATCTCTTCAGAAAATGGAACTGAATCACCTAAGGAAACTGATGTGGAATTAATACCAGAAAATAGTGTAGTGAGTGTTGAGGAGGCAATTGAAGGATTTAGGCAAGACTTAATAAACAAAGAAAAAGATATAGGTGGAATTATAGAGAGTGATCGTGTGTTTTACAGACATTTTAAATTAAACTTTGAGGAGGACAAATCAATGAGAGTTCGATGTACATATGATAGCAACTATGAGCATAGAACTCTAAAAATATCTTGTTATGAATATCATGAACTTGAAGGAGAACGGATTTTGAGTAATGGTGAAATTGAATACTTCAGAGAGAATGACTCTACATATAAATCAGACATCACATCTGTTGATTTGAGGAAAATGAGGCAGACTTACAACATGGACATTTCATAAACTGTAGAGTTCCAGCTAAAGTGAATAGTTTGATACCTAACAAAGAAAAGTTTATATATTATAAAATTGTGTGAATAAAACAATTGATTTTTTTAAAAAAATGTATTTTATTAAAAATTATCCATAAATTTCTTATACAGACAAACATTTTGTAATGCACATACACCACTATGTATTACGCATCGTGGTACATCAACATAAGTTTTTCGTAATTCTTCTGATATAGGACACCCCTTTTCATCTAAATTGTAAATTGGTACATTATTTTCCAACTTTAATATATCGGTAATCCACTTGATTTTTTCATATCCTTTCACATATATGATTTTGTCTTGGAGAATGTCTTTAAAAAGGGTAGTGACACTATCCAGTGAAGTAAATCCTCCATTCCAAACAAATCCATGGTGATATTGATTTAACCATTTCGCTTGATTCTGTAGTTCCGGCGGTAGATTTTCAAAGTTATATATTGGGTTCAAAATAAAGTGCTGTAGTTGATTATCCTGAGTTATAATGGCAATTTCCTTTAAGATGAACGTATTTCTAGGACCTTTGAACCCTTGAATATCAATGATGCAATTCATTTTACAGTTTATGAACTTCACTAGTTAGCGGATTGTACTGAACTATTCTATCATGTATAAGTAGACAGTATGCTGCAGTATTTTTCGGTATATTCACAGATGTTTGAAATTCTATGCTTACATCTACAGGACCAGTTTTGAGATATTCATTTTGACGTGAGCAATCAATAACAACTAAAGGAGCCAAGTTTTTGAACTGCTCTTTAGTGAGTAATGGTTCAGACCGACGGATGTAGTATGACTGTTGGAATTTACAATACATCTCATATAATATAGCGTATTGATCTATATTATATTTTATATTCAAATCATTGTATGGATATTTTTCAGAATTTAGATAAACTTTTAGGTCTGTTAGGTTGCAGTGATCAAATTTGGATGCATCTTTTTCACTCGAATCTTTACGGTCAGTTTGTAAAGCAAAAATCACATATCTTGGTTTTTCTAGTTGATTAACTGTTTTAACAGCCCATGTATGGCGGATGGACTGTGGTGGTGATGGATATTCATACAAATCCCAACTTCGAAATACCATTTCAATTGGTCGATTGCTTTCAGTAATTTTCAATAGAGACAACTTTTCCATATCAGCTACAGTAACATGTGGCAGATGCCATTGTAATTTAAGTATATTTACTGAGCCATCACAGTCTTTGGCATAAATTGCATTTAGGTCCGTTCTGGAACGAACCAAAACTAGTTCATGTTTGGCATTAATAACTATTTTCTTATAATCTTCAGCAAATCTAAGAAGATATTTTAGTGGTATGCAAAAATTAAAGTTTCTTTCTGAGTTAAGAGTTATATTGGTGAGAGACCATCCTGAATTTAGAAGCATTTTACTTTCACTTTCGTTTAATGAAAGCTTATTCTTCATCGTTGAAGTAAGACCAACATTTTTATTGCGATCAATTTGTACTCCATTTATTTCATACCGGATCTCCTCAAATAAAAATGCCATCGCATTATTAGTTAACTTTACATCAGGAATTTTGTCAGTCGCCCTAGGAGTACATTCCAATTTCCCTTCAATGTAAATAAAACTTTCACTTGGAAGTACATAGATGTCTTGATGTTGAATAGCTATACGTATTTCATCATTGTTTTTGAAAGAGTTCGAAAAGGGTGAGTAACTATGATATTCAATTTTTGCGACACTATTATCATAGCTTGCAGCATCCTTGATACTCAAAACTTCACTCATTGCTCGTCTTTTATGATAAATCCTAAAGATCTCAAGTAATTCTTATTTTGTGTGGTAAGTTTGACCCTTTTTTCTCTTTGTGGTCTAATTTCGGTGAGAGTTGCAGGAGAACTGTTGTTGAGGGTAGCTAATGTACGTAATTTATCCTTATTATATATTATCATGTTGCGGTTTTAGATGTAACCGAGCTGTTATTGTCTCTCCCCTAAAATTTATTAAATCACCGTCCTGATCAATGAGCTTTAAGCTAATGGAAGTAATTCTTCGAGTGGTTAGCGGTAAATAAATGACGTTCTTTGGTACCTCAACTATCTTATAACCAGGCCCCACCTTTGGGGAGAATTCGTGTATTGTATGTACTCGGGTATCGTTCATGAATGATCCACTTATTATATTACATTCCACTCTTATTGTATTAACTTTAATTATATTAACTGGTAAATCTGATACATGCAATTTATTAGGTTCCAGTTGTCGCTTACTAAACCCTAAAAGTGATCCAACTGTACCCTCTTTGTTAAAGTAAATGGGCCCACTAGATTTGATTTCACTTTTCAAAGTGTTATTGTTCGCACGCAATTTTATATGGTAACCCTCTTCACTTAATTTACTTAATTGATTCTCCAGATATTCAGCTATGTCATCTATCTCATATGATCCTGTAGGTATTTCTATAACCGCACCCCCAATGTGAAGTAGATTATTTTTGTTATTCTCAATATTTGGTATTGAATTGTAAGTTTGGAAATCAATTAACCCACATACATAATCCCCCGACAAATCTATGGGTGGGAAATACTCGGTTGTTAATATAGATGAATTTCCGCTTAATGTAAGTGTTAATGACATTGTGGTGTAATTTAAAATGATGCAATTATCTGATTTCCTCCTCATTTATATAGATTTGTTAGGGTATGAGAATCATTTCAGTTTGAACCACTGGGGAATTCAGTAGTACAAGGAAGAAATAAAAAAAAATATGGAAAGATTAAATGATGAAGTGCAAATATTTCTTAAACATTTCGATATTAGCAGATTCTTGCAAGAGTATGACAAGTTGTTACTAGAAGAACATAAGGAGGAAATAGAAAAATCCTACCGCTTTTTGCATGAATATAAAGAAATGAACATTTTGACTTCAAAATATGGGGAGCATTATGAATCCTGCAGTTGGGCTTACAATACTTCAACATCGGGTCCAGATACTTGTAATTGCCGGCATGTTAAAAGAGAATTTTTGCGAATATCCAAACTATTGAAGTTATATAATAGAATTAAGGGGCCTTGTTGTTCCTATTGTATAAAGGAAATATTTTAAATAAATAAATAAAAATACATACATATTCTTTTATTTTTCGTAACAATCATACAAAAATTTCAAACATAAATGACCACATATTACAGAGTTATATGTTTGATATGGGGAATAATTATACCTTACATTACTAGTTAAATATTTTATAATTTCTAATGGTGGTTGTAGATTTCCAAAGCTATCAAAGTACTGAATATCTTCATCATTTTTATAGTACGCTACCCAATGAGTTCCTGGACCGGATGATATATCCAAGTTGATAATACCGCATTCCTTCTTGTTAAGTTTCTTTGGAAGCTTATCACGCATGAAAACTCCTCGAAAATGTGGTAGATCCTTTGCATATTTAAGTAAGTCTACCTCAGTTAGCGGTCTTTTAGGCAGCGTTTTCAATAGTTTTTTGGTTCTGGGTTTAAGTACAACCCCAATCCTTTTTTATGAGGTTTTAAGTAAAGGCCTTTTCCTACTAGCTTGGATTCCATTTCTTCATTATGCCTCTTACTCTCTTTGAGCTGCTCTTTTGCATCTTTAACAGAATTAACAGCGTTTACAATAGCTGATGCACCTCCTCCTAGCGATCCTAAAGCAGAAAGACCTGTAAATAAAGGAACGAGGAATGGTAAAATACCGCCAGTTTTTGGTATAGGTATGACTCGTGGAACTTTTACATATTTCTTCCTATATTTAATTGTATCTCCTACTTCCTTTCGTGCCAACGCAATGGCTCTTTGCAAAGAATCAGGTTTTTGCCTTTGAATAGATTTTCGCACCTTTGAGATAACCGCTCTCAGGGTAATGTTTTTCTTAACTTTTTTATTTTTCTTTCGTGTGCTCATTTTCTTCTTATTCCTCATTTTCGCCATACCCACCCCGAATTTAGCCTTAGCATTCATGATATTGGTAACTAGCAATGCGTTTGCACGCTCACCTAGGTTTGCGTCAGTAGATTTAACTCGACTCCAAGCCTTTTCAGCCAAAATCCGATCTGCTATGTTGCGATCTGGTGTACTTTTAAATTTAGAGTAGGCAATATCGTGTTCTTTACATGCGCTATCTAAAGGATTAATACTAGGATCACCCCGAGCTAATCTTTTTGCTAGTTTCGTACCAGGTCCGCAATATTGGTAGCCTGGTAAGTGTAATTCAAACGGCAACCTATTAATGAGTGTGTTAATTACTCCCGCTCCTTTCTTATTATGCTCAAGCATAAGTAAAATGTCTTTAGCCTTCAACACTCAGATACAAACTAAAAAAGTATTTAAATTCAGTAAGCATTTATAGGTTGTAGTTAGTATTCAAAATGAAGTTCATTAAGCAAAATCTATCGCTGCCAATAAGAAATAATGATTTTCAGAGCAATGTTAAAGAAACTGGAAGACATAGTTCATTATTACCCAAATGTATACGTGCTCTAATAATTGGTCCCTCCAATTGTGGAAAAACAAATGTTATGATTAGTTTGCTGGAACATCCTAATGGTTTGAGTTATGAAAACGTTTATGTATATTCAAAATCACTCTACCAATCAAAGTATTTATACTTAAGAAAACTTTTGTCACCCATACAAGGATTAGGCTATTATACATTTTCTAATAATGATGATGTTATACCATTTGATGAGGCAAAACAAAATTCAGTTTTTATTTTTGATGATGTAGCATGTGGGAAACAAGACAACATACGCTCTTATTTTTGTATGGGTCGACATAATAACATTGATAGTTTCTATCTTTGCCAGACTTATACTCATATACCAAAACACTTGGTACGAGATAATGCCAACTTTCTCATTTTATTTAAGCAAGATGATACAAATCTTAGGCACGCTTATGATGATCATGTTAATACGGATATGAATTTTGATACTTTCCGAGATATGTGTGCTAAGTGTTGGGGGGATAAATATGGGTTTCTGGTAGTAGATAAAGACAGCCCCTTAAGCAAGGGACGTTATCGTCAGGGATTCGATACATATATTTCTGTATAAATATAACAGACCCGTTAAAGCAGTCAACAGATCAGTTAAAGCTGTTAACAGATCAGTTAAAGCGGTTACGACAGCAGTTAAAGCTGTTAACAGACCAGTTAATAAAGCCGTTAACAGATAGTTTTAAAAATAATTATCATTACAAATGGGTAAAAAGATGGAAATCATTACGAATAAGAAGGAGTTAATCAAGGATATTATTAAAACTAGGAATGCTATCAAGAAAAAGTATCGAACTATAAAAACGGGGCGAATCGATGTTGAATCTCAACTTGAAGAAACATTTAAGCCCATAACAAGACCACTTAAAGAGCTTGTAAGTGATACAAAAGCAAAACAGAGGCTTCATGCTGATATCAAACCAGAACCAAAAAAGGAAAATGAAATAAATGATGAAGATGATGATGATTATGATGGCTTCGAGTTAAACCCAAAACAAATGTATATGAAAATGGAACCAACAAGCACACCACTAAAGTATAGAGACTCTTCTTTAATGTCATCACTAGACGAGTATGGAACACCTACTCATTCAAGAACCTTAGCTAATAAATCGGATTCCACCCTCAACTTATCAACTGGGTTAGTTAATAAATATTTAGAATTTTACCAAACCAAAAGTCCTAAAATTGACAACACTTATGGTGTTTATATGGATAATGGAGGGTGGAAAATTGGGAAATCTAGCATTGATATTGATTCACAACATTTTATTATTAATGGGAAGCAATATTACATAACAATGGGTTTATGCGAACTTCTTTTTATGAAAGAACCATCAAAGAGTTTATATGATGAAAAAGACTTGGCTAATTATCGAGAAATCTTGGAAAATTCTAATGCCCATAGACGTGATTATAGAGCAGATGGGCAAATAAGAGGTAGTAAAGGTCCTAAATATATGAGAATTATTAAGAAATTTAGCAGTCATGAAGGTAAGGGGCTCATGAAGCTTCCAAGAGACACTATTGACTATGTTTACTGGGACGATCCAAATGAATTGGTGGACAGATTACGACTTTTAATTGGCTCTCAAGTAGCTGGAAATAATAGTCATAACAATGAAATTGTTTCCATTATTGAGGAGTTAAGAGAGTCTGATTTAATTTTATAAAAAGCCTTCTTCCGCTTTTTATATATTTATTCATGAAATGAGTGTTGACAAGTTCGGACGATCGCTAAGAGATGGTAATATTGGACGTGGCGAGGAGAACGGGGTCCCTCTGGACCACCAGGCGAAGGAGGCCTAAGCGGACCTGCAGGAGTGGGTTTTCTGTTAACTTCAGATAACAACTATGATATGCAATTCAAGAATATTAAGAATCTCAAAAATCCAGAAGAAGATAGTGATGCTGTAAACATGCTATATATAGATGAGACAATAGATAAATATTTAGATTTATGCAAATCCCATAGTAGTTTAGAAACAAAAACAGCTAAGAGTGAATTAGAGGAAAAGCTTGCGAATGTACATAATATTATTAAAATACCTAGAGAAAAACTGGAAACATTGACACAATCACACATAAATAAGTCATTTGAAAAGTTAAAAGTTTATATTGATACAAAGTGTGAAGACATTGAAAAGAACTTACGAGGGTTAATAAATGTAGAATCTCTTATAGTCAAAGCTAACAATGAGTAAAGAGGGCCCCTTGTGAGTGAGCTGCATAAAGCAGCTCGTCGAAATTTTTCCCCGGCGTCGTGTCATTATGAAAGATTTGGATGATCTCTGGCAAGCAGATTTGGTTGAAATGGGGTGCTTATGTTCGCAAAAATAATGGATACTACTATTTGCTAACAGTTATTGATACATTTTCAAAATATGCTTGGGTAAAGCCCATTAAAATTAAAACTGGAAAAGGAGGTAACGGCTACAATGGAGAAAGTTCTAAAAAAGCGGTCGGATTCCTAAGCATTTGCAGACAGATGTGGTAAGAGTTTTTATAATAAAATATTCCAGACACTAATGGTAAAATATGGAATCAAAACACTATTCGACTTTTAGTATAATGAAAGCCTCAATAGTTGAAAGATTTAATAGAACATTAAAAGGTATAAATGTGGAAAGAATTCAGTAAGAATGGTTCCTATCGTTGGATTGATTTTGTAACACAATCTTGTTCATGAATACAATAATAAAAAGCATAGGACCATTAAAATGCGCCCCTCCGATGTTAATCACATTAATAAAAATATTCTACTACAAACAGTATACAATCACATAAAAATAGTGGGGGGCAGCAAAATATAAGGTTGATGACTATGTTCGCATCAGCAAGCATAAACATATATTTGAAAAGGGGTACTCACCGAACTGGACGACTGAGATCTTTAAAATTAAAAACATACAAAATACGAATCCGGTTACATATCTGCTAGAGGATTATGAGAGACACCCAATCAAAGGAGGATTTTATGAAAAAGAACTACTAAAGACTAAATATCCACATACCTTACCTTGTTGAAAAAGTATTGAAGAAAAAACGGAATAAATTTTTTGTAAAATGGTTAGGGTTCTCTGCAAAAACACAATTCATGGGTCAATAAAAATGAAATATTATAAATTTGCTGTATAAATAAATAAATGATTTATAAGACTAGTAATTAATCTTATGGGAATAATAAAAAACAAAAAATTCTTATAATATGAAGCCTTTTATTTTGCTAAAATTTCAAGTGTTCAATAAACTGTAATGACCCCCATGGTAAAGTATATGTGGAGCCATTTATAATAAAAACGTTTATCATCAAAAGGGCTTATGGCAATTTTATTTTGAGTTATACTAAAAACATTATGATTGACAGATCGTATACAATTTTGTTGTCTATATATTTCAGTAAATTGATCTAAACATTTTTTATAATCTATAAAGCAAATTGATTTTTTAGAAACATAACTTTTAACTCCTTTTAGCTTTATTTAAATAATCTTTACCATCAACTCGTAAACTATACATCTTGGCTCTCAAACCAATAAACTCAGTCATGACACGTCCATTCAATTCATCCTTCATCAAGCCTGGAACTTTCTTATTGCGACGTGGTAGATCATAAATGTTGTTTACAGAATAATCACTTGTATCAAACATATGTATATCTCTTTTCATTATTTCATATGGATCTATATCATCCAGTTCATAGATTAATGAATCTGTATCTGTATAGATACATCTAGATAAATTTCCATAAGCACGCTTCATATATCCATAATGAAATTCATATAAACATGTTTTGGATATATCCAGTACAGCTTGGCCTATATAAATAGGTTTATTCATAAGCACTTGGGTTTTATTTAATTCAACTGCAATTAAATTCTCATCGAATATAGTTCTACTGTGAAAATTAGGTTTAGCTATCATTGCTTTAAACTCCATATCGACCATGCCACTTAGTGAGAAGTTTGATATTCACACGGTTCCGAACATTTTCCATCGTCTTGCCAAATACAGGCATTATTCATAAGCTTAAAAAAAATTTTTTCAAACTCATTCGTTGCTATTGTTCTAAAAGCTGTGTTTAAATCAATGTACTCTTTTAACCATGGTGACTGATTGAACTGCAAAATTCGATGTATTTTTTTTTAAATATCAAACCATTTTTTAAGCATTGCTTGAGACTGCGGTAATTGAATAACGTATCGATCTTTATTATATTCGGTTAGCAATAGTTTTGAATTCATCGATTCAGGAGGTTTCATTTGCGTTGGAGCAAATGGTAAGTCTTTATGATGATCATGTATTTCATTGTGGATACTCTAAGTCAACCTCCAACAAGTATCCAACATCTGAATCGTCGGAAGTATTTTTCAATATCAGCACTTTCAATCCACTTAAAATTTCCTGTAGGTAAAAACTGTGACATTGCCCATCCAATAAATTATTCACATCAAAGTACATCAAATATTTTTATTTTATCCTGCGGCTTATAATCTGCCATATATCTATTATTTGCTTTGCTATATCGCCCCACTACATTGGGTTACACCCCCTCTAATACTTCTTTCAATAAATAATAGCATGTCAATATCTGTAATGAGCTCTAATTTCACTTTGGTGTGCATCAGCATAGCGTCCCAACTTAGACCTGGAGTTGTAAAGTAATGAGCTGGATCTAGTCGATGGCTTTGAAGACAACTATTACGAAAATTTTCAAATATTTCAGCTAATAAAAGAATATCAGTTTTTAAATATAGATCAGAGTATTCACCCACTGTTTGAATATTGAATACTCGCCATATATTTTGCGCATGTGCATAATCATCATCACTGATATGGCTATCGTTAAGTTTATTGTAGAAATTTTCTTTTGATGGAAGATGAACCTCATTTAATTTTACCCAGCTGTCTACGTAATCGTAAGGAAATACCCCCTTTCTTGAAAGAAGGTGATGATTAATAGGAAATTCTCCCTTTATTAATCTGAAGTCATCACAGTAAGAAGCTAATTTTTCAAGAGATGTTGGTAAAAATCGAAAGGAGTCTATAAATTTATATGTAGCTTGAAAACCTTCTACTTTTTTTGTGAAAGCAATGTATTTTTATTTTTTTAGTGGTAGTAAATTAACTTTACCATCAAAAGCTATAGCAATATCTTTAATAATAAAATGAGCATCGTATCCACTCAAATTGTGAAAGACCACTGGAATTACACGACTATCTTGAAAATTTATGTTGCAATTTTGATGAGCCATCCCCCGCACCTTCCCGGTCATATGGCTGTGATCTATTACACGTACATCTGAATTTAAAAATTCGGATTCACATATATGACAAACGGTCTGACTTCTTAATTTACTGGCAAGTTCCTCTGTGATTTCTTCCATAGAAATTTCGCAAAGAAATATTGCCTCAATATCCTCAGCTAAATTTCTGAGTTCACAGGCAAACCATTTTCCACAATCTGATCCTCGATATGAATGATAGAAATTGAGAGTTGGATCATAAGAACACATAAAATAAAGTCCAATGCTATGTATCTCATGCTTTTGATAACGCCTAGTACTACTTCCAGCTGCAACATTAATAGGATGTAACAAACTCTCGGTATCAGCATATACTATATATGGACATCGTTGTTTATAATTAAAATTCTTAAATGACAGCCACTTCGCATCTTCTGTCGGTAAGATTATTTTACATGAGTTAATTTGCTCGCAGTCCATGGTGTGGTGCTTTAGCTTAACTTCAGTATGGAAATAATGAAGGCATCGGTCGCATATCCACTTTTTATGTCCTTGCCGTGGTAACTGTGATGATACTAATCGTGATAAATTCTTTATCCAACAAAAATGATAATTAACTTCAGCATCATCGTCATCATCATCACTATCATTGCTATCAAAGTCATCAGTATTATCTACGTATTTATCCTGAAGCATTAACAAGTTGATATGTTGCAGTAATTTTTGGTTGGTTAATCTTGTTGGTACAACAGTAAAATCACCTCTCTTTTTTTTCATTATATATATATTAACACTAATGTTATTTTTTTTTTCAAACCTGGAGATGTCTTTCATTTGTATCGGGAAAGTGATGCCATCTAAATTAAGTATATTAGCGTAATATGGATATGAGCTTGGACGATCTGCATGTAAAGTAGTTGAATGTATAGCACTTACAACACTCCAAGCAAAACATGCGTTATCTGAATTTTTTACATTAACACAAGCTTTTTCCCGTTTTATTTGTGGAGGTAAATCTATATATGATGAGCCTGTAAGCGGTACATATTTGTTGATGTTCACCGCCAAGTTAATAATTTGACTTAAAGCCCATCCGCTATCACGCTCTTGAAACTCATCTAAATTAGTTAACAATACACCTTGTATGTTCTTAACAAGTTCTTTTAAATTACTTCCACCATCAATTGTATTATTTCCTGTTGTTAGATACTTATATTCTCGAACTTCTGTACCATCAGTAGTTAATTTTTTAAATTCACAGCAAAAAGAAGTGTTCACTTTAATTGTATTAAACTTTCCCAATATTTTTTTCAATCGCGTCACTAACAGTGTTCCAACTCGTTTCAAAAACAGTTTAGGATCTTTAAACGTTTTATTAATAAAAACACCTGTTTGAATGCGATTTTTGAATGCTGAACTTATATCTTTCCACACTATAGACTCATTTCTTCTATCAAGTTTTACTCTACCACCACCACCACCACCACCAACATGAACTAGTGATGTAATATCGCATAAAAACTTTTTCATATGGCCTATATTCGTTTCTAAGTTTTTCTTTTCACCTATTGTCTTAGCTCGTTTTAGAGCTTGATACATTAAACCAATATTACTTTTACAATATTTTATCCACTTCTTTAACTCATAAATATTATTTGCTTGAAGTAAAGGTATAACTTCTTTTAAATTATTTACTATTTCATTTGACATTTTTGTATAAGAAGCCATCTTTAGAAATAACTAAAATGCCTGATTCAATCAACGTGAGTAAACTGATCAACGAAAGCGAAAAGCTGTACTCCTTATATACCCCTCCAAGAAAAAAAAGGTATGAAAATAGTTGAATAAAAGGCTATATGTATATACACACATACATCTAGAAGAAAAAAGTAGAGAGAAACGAATGAATAAAAGAAGAAAAAAGACCTACGAGAAGTAATTTTCATATAATATTTATATCTAGTGCATTATTGCAATTAGTACATACTACAAAATGTTCAACCAAAAAATCATCCAAATCATCAAAATTAAAAAACGACCTATTTACTAATACTTCATCATCAATTATAACATTTCTATTGATTGCACAATAGATGCAGTAGGGTTCAGTATTTGAAATTATGTAATGGAATGATATTTTTATTTCAAAGTTATCGTCATCTTCATTATCGGAATCTGTATCAATCACTGCATGGTCCAAGTGTATGTTCATATCCTCATCTTCATCATAATCAGACTCAGGAATTTCTTCATCATCATCGCAAAATATATGTAATATATCAAGATATTCCCGCAAAGAAGCAATACGATTTATCCCTCTTCTTATATCATCTTCCAAAGTATTAGATGTAGCACTTCTTTCCGAATTTATTGAACGAAAGTAGATTGGGCGATTAGATTTTGGGGTCATTGAAATTCCTGAGCTAGAAAAGTAAAATTGTATATGAAAGGGGGTGTATTACGCTGATACTTAAAGATCAGTCAGTTTTCTCAAGTGGCAGTTATTAATTTGTATCTACCTACCTTCTATTAATTTTCAAATTTTCCTTAGGTATTCCAAAAGCTTAAGAAATAAATAACTGATAATTGTATCATTTTTACAACTGTATTTATACTAATTTCCATCATTTATTTTTGGTACGGTCACCATTTTCCTGTAAATTTATTCTAAAAAAGAAAACAAAGCGTTTTGCGGCTTTATTTTATGTATAGAATCTTTGTTCATATATGAGAAATTTAATTACAGTTAAATTGCTTAATTTCTATTTCTCATGAAATTTTTATCAAAAGTTGCGGCTTCTAATTTTTGGCATAACAGGATATAGTGGTTTGAAAACGAATTGACTTGAATTTCTCATGAAATTTTTATTCAAAAGTTGTGGTTGCGGGTCGCTTACTAAAATAGATGATGGGAATTTTACGCTCTAAATTTGTTAACCACAATTGATTAGATTTCATTGCATTTATAAAAATTTGGCAATTTATGATTGATGTCTAATTCATTAGTTTAAATCGAGCAGTTGTACGTTATGGAACAAATTATTGAAATTTTAAAAGAGTGTTTGACAACCAACATACAAATGTGGCCAATAATAGTAATGGGCGGTGAAGTTAGTGAATCGGGAGCTAATTTTCCACCGCATTTTACCAGGGTGCACTCCAGCTCGGCAGATGATGATACATCAATAGAAATTGGGTTTTACCAAGATTTGACAGCAAATACAATTATTGTATGGATATTGACAAAAAAATAAAATAATCAACTTTAACAATTATTGCTTACTGTGTTTTAATGAATGTTAAGAAGTTCGAGTTGTGCGTTAGTAAAGATCAGCTACAATTATTGTGTGTGCGTATTAACAAAAAATAAATGTGTAGGTGTGTGTGTGTGTGTGTGTTTGTAAGGTCGGAATATAAAATTTTTTCAGAAATACCACCCCCAAAAAGCTATGTCGGTTCTAAACCAATTTTTATCGAAATTTTTCTAAGTCCAAATTTCATTTCTGGACTTAGAAAAATTTCGATCAAAAGTGGTCTAGAACCGACATAGCTATACTACTGCTCACAAAACTGCCCTTTACTCGATGATGGTGACCTATATATTAAAGAACTACTAGAAAGCCAACTACAGATGAAATTTACAATAGAAAGCGAAACGAAAGTAAAAACGTAACGTTCATCAGGACAGAACTAAGATTCCAAACAAGATGGTACAAGAAAGCGATATCATCAAACCGGCTGATTAATTATCACTCCAATCAACCAGGAATATACAAGGTGAACATTATCATAGAAAGGATTAACTATGCGCTCGCAATAAAAAATGAAAAGAACATATAAGAGAAACAATGCAGATAATAGCAAAAGAGCTAAAAGATAACAACTACCCAGCAGCAATATCGAAGGCAAATTTCTTAAAAGCAATAAAGAAAGGAAACCACAAAGGCAAGAAGAGAGATGTAATGTAGCAAAAACAAAAGAAATCTATAACACGAAGGACAGTGAAATGGTACATCTACAACTAGAGGATTCGCCCCAAGAAAAACAAAAACAAGCTGTTCTTTTAGGTTCTATGCTGAGCTTTAAAAGAATGATGGGCTTTGAACTCTAGAACCCTTACATTTGGTGGGGGGAATTCTAGCACAAAGCTATATCTGAAAACTGGGAAAGAAACTGGGTTGAAAGAATTTGTACGTTTTGTTGGTTCAGGGATTTGTACTCCGAATGATAATTTATATTTTAAAGGAAAATGAATATTTAGCATGATTAAATGAATAATCGATTAATCACAAGCCAACAACTCAACAAACGGATACAATGAAAACAGAAAAAGATACATTAAACTACAGTACCATAGAAAAGAGACAACAGCGTATAAAAAACAAATAACGAAAATAGCGAACAACACAAAACCAATTCAATGCAATCCACAAAGAGGAAACCTCAGGAACAGATATAATGGAACAAACAAAACAAAGCAAACAACCCACATCTACAACCCGAACAACATAAGTGGGCATATAACACAACCAGAGCATTGGAACAACATCATCATGTTCAAATGCAATGACTCAAAACCCTCGAGAATACTTCACAAGCCATGAAACAGACTCCCTCCCTACCACATGAGAGCCCCAACGTAGTCCTTACATTCTAAAATATATGCAGTGTTCTTATGTAAAAGTGACAAAAGTTTAATTTGAATATCTCCTCCGCCCTAAACTACTATTCATACAGAAAAATTGCGTTCTGTTAAACTTAAGCTTGCCTTCTCATCTTCCGAACCATAATAACATTTTCATACATAACTTTCCTAACAAAATTATTTAAAAAAAAAATATCTTAACCAAATGACTACGATTCCTCAAACAAAAATTCTCAGCTGAGTAATCATTGCAATATCGCTGTGCCGTCATTTGCATGCAGTGGGCTGATGATATGGAATGTAGCTACCTACAGATTCGGACTACGGCTGCACATACACACATGCAATTATCACTCAGCTGAGAGGTATTGAGCGTTAAGCCTAGTACTAAGGTCAGCGCCAAGCTAAATTTTGTATGAAAATTTAGCAAGCTAAAAGATATTGGGGAAAATTTATCCTGAATTTTAGCGAGAGTGGTACTAAGGTCAACGCGCTAAATTTGCTTTTGGGTTTTGATTAGAGATGGCACCACCCGTAAGTCTCCAAAAAATTTAGTTTGAATTTATCCGCCCGGGCCGTTCTTTAGCGCGCTAAAAAATATTTATTGTCAGAGTTATGAGATTTGATAAATTTATTGATCGGTTTTTCCTAGTTAACGTAGCTTTGGACGTCTTTGCTGTAAGTACGGATGAATTGGATTTCTTCTCGTGGCCGTATTTTCAATGTCATTGTTAATTTTTTTTCTTATTGTATATACATTATGCATATTATTTTTATACTTTTAATATTTCTAAATAATTTTAACTATCTGTTTTTAGAAATATTATGACCGGGCGTTGTATTTCCGTAAAAAAATTGCAAAATTCTTCTTCTTCTTGTTTTTAATATATCTTTTCTCTGAGTCTCCGCTGTTATATTTTAGCTGCTAAAGAACGACCCAATTTTGGAGACCCGCTAAAATTTAGTTTAGCGGGGACCTTAGTACTAGGCTTTAAATGGTAAGATTACTCTGTAATCAAAACTATTTTATTATTTTGTTAAGTAAGGTATATAGGAAGTGTAGCCTTTGGGAAGGTAAGGAACTAAGCTTTAAATTAATAGCAGACTATTTTCCTTTATGGATAGTAGTTTAGGCCCTATGGCATATATAAAGCCAATGTTTAGCACTTTTCCATAAGTATCAATATAGAACATTTTAGAAAACGGACTCACAACGCATACATATGGATTTGTTTCATGGCTTGGGAAATATTCTCGAGGGTTTTGAATGACTGCAATCTAAAATTTATATCACACACTGGTAAACAAGACACAACAGAAGAAATACGAAACCAATACAGCAACAGCAAAGGAGCAATAACAAGCCACAGAAGAGAACAAGGACACAAAATGGGAAACATAATACAAATCCTTGACAAGGTAAGAGGCAACAAAAAAGCAGCGAAATATATTGCAGCCTACATCGCTAATAATGATGGAAATGAAGAAGGAACCACCATCAACATCAACCGAACCACATCAGCAACACATTTTAAAAACATGCAAACACCAGGAAGCACAAAAACTATAATAACAGCAAGATGCAGAAACTAAATACTATATGCATATAGAAATTTTCAAAAAAACGCAAACACAATATACAACTAAATAAAATTAAATAAATAAATGAACAAGCTACAAACAATTACAAAACACAAAATATAAGACTTTCGTTTCAAGTGAATGATACAGCAACACAAACAACACACAAAACAGAACCGAAACAAACAAACCTTCTGGCAGAGAAACATTATCTATGTAATCAATGTCTTGAGCTAAATGATATCATGGTTATGAAGTTTGATGAGATATTAAAAATGTCTCAAAAATACAAAGAAGACCTGAACAAGCAGGGGGAAATAATCGAAGAAATACAAAACACAATTACTAGAATGGATGATGAGGTAAGCAGAAACAGTACATTATGTAGTGATAAGAAAACATACCTGGAAGTTGTTAAAAAGGGATGCCCAGCGCTACCAGCCCAGGGGATTATAATCAAACCCAATAATAGCGATCAGGATGTTGAAGTCACTAAGAAACACGTAAAGGAAAAAATAAAGCCTAGTGCACTAAAGGTCCCCATCACTGAAGTGAAACCCCTCACAAAGGGTGGGGTATTAATTAAAACGAATACATCAACAAATAATGAGATACTTCTATGTGAGGCTAGCAAGGCACTAGGTGAGAAATACAGTGTTATGCTCAGCAAGAAAAGAGTTCCTTGTATATTTATCGCAAATCTGGAAAAAAATTACACAACGAACGAACTACTCACTGAAATGCGTGAGCTAAATTGCTGCTTCAGTGAACAAGAACAACTAAAAGTTACCCATAGTAAATGAAATAAGCGTACTAATAAATGGACAATCTCTTTTGAGGTGTGTGCATCCACGTACTACCGTATGGTTGGACAGTATGTCAATATAGACTGGAACTCCCACTATGTCCGAGAGGATTTTAATGTTATGAGATGTTTTAAATGTCAAAGGTATGGGCATATGACAAAGAAGTGTGAAAACCATGTAAAAACTGCGGAGAAAGTCACGAAACTTCAAGTTGTACAATATATAAAAACTCATGTATAAATTGCCAAATGAGAACAAAAAAAATATGTCAGCCCCAACAGTTGACTGCAATCACCCAGCAGACAGCAAAACATGCCCAGAATATCTAAGGCGAGTAGAGATAATCAGGAACAAAACTGATTACTCTGCTGAAACCCTATAGTACCTCCCAACATGTTTAACTTGCTATACTTAAACATCAGGAGCATACGAAATAAACTTAATGAACTTGAATTAATGATTGCAAAAAACCCTATGATTGATATTATTATTCTTAATGAAACTTGGCTATATAACAATGAGGTGAAATTCTATAATTTAAATGGCTACAAAGGGATCTTTAACTGCAGAGGCGTGTCTCGGGGGGGGGGGGGGGGGAAACTGTGATATATGTCAGACAGGGAATAGAATTCAAGCAAATAATGGAAGATGACAAGTATAATACGATTCTTATAGAGATAACGACAAACAGTGGAAAAAGGCTCAAAATCATGACTATGTATAAATCCCCAAATGAGTCCCAAACAGAATTCTTAGAGTGCATGGAGTATTTGTTGACTCATCATAGAGGACTCGTGTTTCTGGGTGATATCAACATTGACTTACTGACTGAAAATAATACCGTCATTCAGTATTTGGACAAGCTTACCAGCTATGGCTTTACGATTCTCAACCAAATAGATAGACAACACCCAACTAGGGCCACGGAAAGGACAGCTACCATAATTGACCATGTCTTCACGGACCTATCTGAGGAGGTGCAAAAATGATAACTTAATTTTTAAATATATGTATATGTGCATATGCGTTTGTTTTAGAAGAGGAACTGACATATATGACGAGCTTGAGCCCTGGATTAGTTCCCTCTTCAGGCACTTCTGTCAATGATTTCTTTTCTCTCTTAAGGATGTGTGAATATTTCAGGAATGTACACCCTGGTCCCCAGCTTTGAATTCCTATCGAAAGGAATTATTTGTTGTTTTTTTTATTTTTGAACCAATACCGTAGGCATTAGTGGCCAAAATCAAACGAAATTGAATTTGTTGTCAGAATTTTAACGTAATCAGTAGGCATTGTCGAAATCATTTTTATTCATTAATCATTTATAAATAATTGTATTCAGGGGACATCAACTAGTGAACTATAATTATTAAAAAGAAATAGATAGACAAGTACTGGTATTTTAAGCTTAATTTGCTCTTCCCCTCTCCTGGAACCCTCTTGATGTAGGGGTTGAAAAGGTCCGCTCCTCTCATTTCTTTTCAGGTTGTCAACAGGGTTACTGTTTCATATCGCCCATAGTATCGCAGGGTGGCTGGGGCAATGGCAGTGGAAGCAGAATGCCTGCGCTTCCAATTAGGTAAGTCGTAGGTAGTGTAAAGGTGCTTTCAGGACTGAATGTGTGCTACCGCCTTTGGTTTGGCAGGCGTGATTTTTAATAGACGAGGCGAGCTAGCGTGCCACCGTACAGTCAACGCTGTACACCGAGTGATCTGCCAGCTCATGCTGGCAGTCTGGACTTTACGTCCAAGTCAATTACTCTGTCATATTTCCATAATAAAATGGCGCCCAACGTGGGGCCACGTCAGTTGGACTTCGGTGTCTGAATGTGACGGATGCTGGAGACTGGGATTACTTGGCGATATGGACATTTGGCTGTTAGCTAAATGTCTGACTCGCTAGTCTCATATCTAGTAGAAGTTACAGGCGGACCTGAGCCTAACTGTTGTTGTTATATAAACTATTTTTTTTTGTAGAGTAATCCGTGTGGCTTTGACACGTTGTGTGTTATAGTTCCATAACAAAATGGCGCCCAACATGGGACCACCTCAGTTGAACTTCGGTGGTCTAATTGTGACTTTTGCTGGGGACTGAGACTTGTTGTGAGATGGTCATTTGGCACTTGATAATTGACTGACCTCAAACCTTATATCCAGCGGAGGTTACTTGCGGATTTTGATATTGTCTTTTATCTTCAGTTCGACTTTAGGTTTGATCTTGGTAAAGCTTCAAGTTTGAACAGTAACAGTTGTCGAATCTGTTTGAATTTTTTTGAAATTTTGAATTGAAATCATTCCCTCTGGCCTTCAGCTATGGAAATGTTGGGTGGTCCCACGCAAAATTTGTCTTGCATTACGTTTCTCTAGGAGGCCTGTTTATTTTGGTCGTACGACTGGACCGAGCCATGAGCTTGTGATATGACTTCTTGGCTTATAGCTAATTAGTTGACCTCGTTCATGGCTCCGCCCAGCTGAGTGACTACGTTGGCGGAGCAGTCTGAGGAGAGGAAGAAAGGAGTTTTTCGTGACTGGAATGGTTGCCTGATACCCTCGGAGATCGGAAGCTGGCATGTTGCTAACTGTCTGACTGAGGGATATCATCCAACTTTCCCAGCCCTCGATTTCTTCAACTGACTTTTCCACAAGATTTCCCATAGATAATTGTGAATAGCTAGTTTTTCATACACACATCCGCACTACTTGCCTTTACTAACGTTTTTATGAAACCTGAAAGTGGGGAAAGTGATCATGGTCAATGGGTTTGGGATTTTGTACATGTGTGCGGGACTGTTTCGTGGTGGTGACCCGGTATTGTTTTGGTCAGTTCGACGGGGGAATGGTGGCTGTGTCGGCATCACTTTAGGCTGGTGCCCTTGCGGTATGGCTGGTCCATACCAAGAGGAGGATGTCGATTCACCATTCGTTAGTTTGGTAACCAACTTGAAGTGACCAATACAATGCTCGGAGAGGTCTCGGTTGATGGGACTGTGTGCAGTATGGAATTCTGGGCTTATGGTGGGGTGACCTTTCGGGAGAGTGGACCTAGAAGGCCGGTTGTCTTGAGGGTTGACTCTTGGAGAGAGAGAGGACAAAACTTTAGTAATTTTTGTGAAATTCATATTTTTTAATTTTTTTTGCTCGTTCAATTTCCTTGTACGGGTGTCTTTCTTTTTGGAAATAACCTTCTCTTAGAATTTTTTTTCTCATCGGCTTTTACGATTTTTCCTAGATGTTTCCATGCAATTCCAGTAACTTTTTCGTATATTTTTGTTATCTTCAGAAATTGTTTCGTTCATTTGATTGATGATTCTCCGTCTAGATTTAGCTATGAGTTTTTATATTTCTTATAAATAGATTGCTTTTTCTCGTGCTGGTTGTCGACAAAATTATCTCTCATTTAGTTTTGGATTTTTCAATGAAATTTTCTTCTGGAAAAAAATTAGGTTGTATGGGTCCTTTTAATGTATTAACTTATAGACATATATAGTGACCCTTGGTTCATAGAAATTGTATTAAAAACTACAGCATGATTTCCATAGTTCTATAATCTATTTTGCAAATATTTCGGTCACATATTTAGACCATCTTCAATGCCTAAAATATAATATATCTATATTGAGCCTACGTTATGAAAGCTTATATCATACACATAACCTTGAAAATCCGGATTTAATTCTCCTTTTGTCAATATTTTAAAACTTAATTTAAGAGCACATAATCTATTTTAATAATTCACATTAATTAAAACCACACCACTCTTACCATGAGACTAACTGAATAAATAAATAAATAACATAAACTAATAATTTAGTTTAACTAGATTTAACTTATGAGCTCCTCGTCTAGCACATCTTAATGCTACACGAAATATTGCTAATTAACTAAAAACAGAATTAGTGGGAGATCATCAGCTGCGATTGCATGTTTATAATGTGTCCAGTGTATGTTTGTATTGTGTGTTGATGTATTCAGTGTCTATTTTGAAATTGACTGACCTTGGTTTATTAAGGTGTATATAGAGTGCTTCTATATTTTTCGTTCTCCTCGAATTATGTTCTGCGTGCAGTATCTTCGGGTCCTCATAGTCAAAATTATGGCCCATTTTAATTGCATGGGCTAACGCAGCTGTGTTGTAGTTACGTTCGTTTTTCTCTGTTGCTGTATCATTTATTGTAGCCTTCATTGCCCTTTTGTAATCATTGGTATGTTCCTTCATTCGCGTTTTTATATCCCTCCCCGTTTCGTCGATGTGTACACCTTGTCACAATTGTCGGATTTGCATTGCACATTGTATATTGCTCCCAGGTTAGGTTTGCTTATTTTTGTTTTTGTGTCAGAGAAAATAAATTGTTTTAATTTATTCTGTGGTTTTAGTCCTAATTTTAAGTTAGTGATATTGCTATATTTTAGGATTGGCATGATTTTGCTCGTTAGGTCTGGTATATATGTCATTTTTCTATATTGCGTCCGTTGTGCTTTGAGAGCATTGTTATTATGTGTAGTAGCTGTACTATTATTTTGTGTACCTGAGGCATAGTATGTTGGTACGTATCTTACTCTTTTTATAATCGTTTTTATCCATTTTTCCGGGTAGTCATTTTATGTTAATATTTTCTTTATGTATTTTTTACGGAACATCTCTCCCACTATCACATTGTTTTTATCAGTCAGCTGTTTTATAAAGTTTTTGTCTGTGTCGTTTAGGTGCTCCTGCATTTTGCTGTGATATTGTTGTTTATCGATGATAATTGTCTTGTTGCCTTTGTTGCTGTTAATAATTAATAAATCTTTATTATCGTGTAAAAATTTACGGGTGCAATTGAGTGCTTTATTTATGCGGCGGTCTTTAGTATTAAAATAAGGTGGCTTTTTTTAATTTTCGTGCTAATATATGGGCAATGTTACTTCTTTTGGGTTGTCTTCCACTCCTCATTATCGTAGCAGCTGATAATGTCCTCAATGTCGGAGATTATGTTTATAATTTGTTTAGTGTTATGTGTGACTTTAATGGCGAATTGAGGGCCTAGTCACAGTATATATCATACAGTAGCCCAGCTTAGAACAAACTACTGAAAAGTTAATTTTAGAATTTTAATTACAAAAAAAAAAAACTCAAAATTTCTCCCATAAGAGGGAACTATTAAGTATGATACGGATGTAAATGAACGAACAGTAGCTAGTTGTACAATGGTTGGGAGAAGTATTAGTTTTATGTAAGTACATATCTCAGTGCCAGCCTGCAAATGTATTGTTCCATTACCAAACAGCTGTTTGATTGCAAAGTGGTGTTCGTTCCATGGACAGTGTAACAGGCAAATGGCTGTAATAACCTTAGAATATATAGCAAACAGGAATGGTGATAAGCCAGATTTGTCTAATGAATTTCGGGTTGTGTTGGTAGTCCATTTTTACATGTATTTACACGCCAACCCTATTCTAAGCAACTTGTCAATTTGCAAAAAGTAAACAAAGGTCTTGAGCGGAGCATGTGTGGTAAAAAATGTTCTTTTTCTACTTTATTTTAAAACAATTCACATAATTAATTTATATAAATCTTTGCTTCTATTGACAAGAAAGATAATTTAGATAGTGCAGTTGCCTCAAACAGGATTCCCTTGTTTATAATCCAATTTATATTTGCATGCACTGACCGAGCACTTCATTTCTGTTTTTCTAAATGATATGAAGATTTTAATAGGCACTAGAGGTACTATAAAACTTTGCACTTCGGTTGATGGGACTGTGTGCAGTATGGCATTCTGGGCTTATGGTGGTGTGACCTTTCGGGAGAGTGGACCTGGAAGGCCGGTTGTCTTGAGGGTTGATTCTTGGAGAGAGAGAGGACAAAATTTTAGTAATTTTCGTGAAATTCTTTCAAATGACTTCATAATTTTTAATTTTTTTTGCTCGTTCAATTTCCTTGTACGAGTGTCCTTCTTTTTGGAAATAACCTTCTCTTAGAATTTTTTTTCTCGTCCGCTTTTACGATTTTTCCTAGATGTTTCCATGCAATTCCAGTAACTTTTTCGTATGTTTTTTATCTTCAGAAATTTTTTCGTTCATTTGATTGATGATTCTCCGCCTAGATTTAGCTATGAGTTTTTATACTTCATATAAATAGATTGCTTTTCTCGTGCTGGTTGTCGACAAAATTATCTCTCATGTAGTTTTGCATTTTGAGAAAAAAATTTTTCTCGTTAAAATTTTTTGAAACATCTTGGTTGTAGAGACGCTCGACATTAATCCTCAGTAACTTTATAGTTTTTCTTTCGTGCAAAGTTGTATACCTTCTATAGAAGACTAGATATATATACTCCCGAGCTATAGGTCTTCCTGACATTAAATTTTTATACCTTTGTCCGTTCATCTGTGATATTGGGTAGAGGTAATCGTGATGTATGTGATATATTTACACTTATTTATTTCAATGTTCGTGTTTGTTGAATCTGTTGAGCATTAAGATTCCTCTTACTTGTAACGAATATTATTCGGAGAATCTGTAGAGCTACTGCAAATTTCAATCCTGGTAGCCCTAAAAAGGCATCCAGCCAGCTTAACTGGTAAACTACAGGGTGCCGCTTTGGACCCACCCAGCCTAGCGGTCGGCATACCTTTTGGACAATAGACACATTATCCCAATCCCTCGCTTGACAATGCGTCAGAACTCCTCCTACATGGTACCGTACGGCAGATCGGTTGCCGTAGGAATTCCACTTGTATAACGTCTTTATGAAATTAAGGAAGAAAATCAGCCTTGTCACTACCTCACCGACGCCTTGGAGACACACCCTTGAGCAAGCGTCGGTTGGAGATCAGAGTAAGATGTCATGGCTGGGGAATCTTTGCGATCAGTTGGTTAGGTTACTGACCGCGGGGTTTCCTCGGCTCACCTTGGTGAAAGAAAGCAGAGGGGTATTGGCCCACTGGATTTTTTGGGTTACCAGCTTGTCGGTACACCTCTGGCTTCCGACACGGAGAATGATGTCGAGGTCTGATCAAAAACTAGCGGAACTTCTACGATGTGCCTTCGATTCGTCACCTCTCGAGCATATAAGACTGTCTTGGACAACCTGTCGCATCGCCTGCCTTGAGTGATAAGAACTGCTTGCATGGGTCATGGGTCGAGTCACACATTGGGTACTCGCAGCGATGAGACCTACGTTTTAAGACCGGCTAGCTCAGTCGCCCATTTTTCAGTGTTGTCTGGACCACGCTGCCCTGTTATGGTCGTAGCATACTGCATATAGCAATATGCTACACTGAGACGAGTTGCACGCATACGGCCAGCCCATAGCCACATGAACGGCCAAGAAAGACGCGCTGAAGACCGACGAACAACAAAGGAGAAGAAGAGGGTAGGCATCTGTCTTGTGCTTGTCATAAAAGATACGCTCGTGAAAAGACATAGAAAAATTGTATAGTGTATAAAATCCCGAATTTCCTTGTGGCATCGTGCTCGAAAATGGATATATTCAGGATGATTTCAATAATGTTTTATCATCTAAATAATTTACCTTAACTTATTTGTTGGATATATTCAGCGTTTGTGGATACGGCCATCAAAAACTAGCGAGGAAGAATTTGTATTGGAGAAGAAATAAAGCGAGTAAACAAAGCAGGTGATTGCAATATCTGTAGTGAAACATTCTCTTCTAAAGAAGGTTTAAGGAAACACGAAAATTCCCAGGCAATCAGCGGGAAATTCCGTCGTGAACATTAAAGTAAAACAGTCAATTGCATTTCATATTTACAAAATCATTTGATTCGACGCATTGGAAAAAAAAATACGACTGCATCTTTTGGTGTAATCCAAGATTGGAAAGGTGCAGGTCGGCAAACCTTTATAACTAGCTGGACATCGGCTGTATAGCAGCAACCATACGGGATATATATTCCGCCAAGAGTGCTCATAAAGGAGTCTTCTAGTGACAGCGACACGAGTTATGAACATAGAGGTTCCCAGCTGCACGATATTCACGTTCCCACAGTTGTGCATCTTGGACTCACGTATTGCCAATTGAACATAAGTCCCGCTTTAGAATTTGTGTAATTGAACTCTATCAAATTCTTTCAAAATTCTTTTGTTGTATAGCTCAAATCCAATCAGTCAATTTCAGTCGTAAATTGTAAAAGGGGAAACTAATCTAAACCTTAAGCTCAGATATGAGATAAATTCACATGGTCCTCGTTCAGGGTAGGAAACAAAAATGTCCCCAGATATACCTATCTATCTTGTTCACAGCACAGGCGAACATTCAAGAGGTCTCTTCGATGTAGCACCTGTCCATATAACGCAATGTAAGTACTAACTCGTTCTCACAAAACTATCGTAGCTAAATTTTTAAATAAAGAAAAAGGGACAAGAAAACTTATTTATCAAGCATATTGGACATGGTAGATCAAGAAGGGCCATAGTCGACCATAGTTGTTTGAACAGAAATTAAATCAATAAAAAGAAAATGAATTCAAAACCAGTTTTAGAGAATTATATCTAATAAATAATTATGTAAATATATAAGCAAAAATAGAGTTAATAAGAAATAAGAAACTTACGGGATAAGTTCAAAGTCACCAGATGACTGGCTTAAAAGATATATAGCAATGGCTAAACTGAATGGTAAACGTAAACCATTCGTTCATAATTAAACAAAGTTTTTAAATTGAGGTTTAACTATGGAATAAATGATTAAGCATATTTTTTTAAAGGAAATCAATTAGAGATTGATTTTTGAATGAAAGTCCGACTATTGACAACAGATTCGTAGACAAATTTTGTTGAAAGAAAAACAATTGAAAATTCGAGTATAAATTATTGAACCTTGAAATGATAACTTAGTTTTGAATATATATATATGTATATGTGCATATGCGCTTGTTTTAGAAGAGGAACGGACATATATGACGAGCTTGAGCCCTGGATTACTTTCCTCTTCAGGCACTTCTGTCAATGATTTCTTTTCTCTCTTAAGAATTTGTGAATAGTTCAGGAATGTACACCCTGGTCCCCAGCTTTGAATTCCTATCGAAAGGAATTATTTGTTGTTTTTTTATTTTTGAACCAATACCGTAGGCATTAGTGGCCAAAACCAAACGAAATTGAATTTGTTGTCAGAATTTTAACGTAATTATTGGGAATTGTCGAAATCATATGTATTTATTACTCATTGATAAATAATTGTATTCAGGGGACATCAACTAGTGAACAATAATTATTAAAAAGAAATAGATAGACAAGTACTGGTATTTTAAGCTTAATTTGCTCTTCCCCTCTCCTGGAACCAGTGGTGGATCCAGCTAGAGGCGCGGGGGGCGCGCGCCCCTCCCTGAAGACCACAAAAAAATTGCAGTAGATCTTCTGAATTCTTCTACTGCACTTTTCGCACAAGACATACAAATTTCTGAAACCGTTCAATTTGAAGCAGAACTTATTGAGGTAAAAGCGATGGGAGATTTGGTTTAATTGAAAACACAATGGCAAGCAAATCATTGCATATTGATGTAGTGAGTTATTGCATTTAAAGCAAGACGTTTATTTTGGAAAAACAGTTTTATTATTTCGTAAAACGCAATAGTAGAAGATTTAGCTAAAACCTTAAAAAAAAAATTATATGCTGATTGGGAAATTTTAAATCAGAATCTTAGAGAAGTCTTGGCATGCGTGAATACATTCCGTATTCTTACAGCAGATCTCAAGAATAGTAAAATCACTCTTGGTTTAACGATCAGTTCAACCAAGTAATGTAATAAAAATGAAAGAGTTTGCTTTTCGCGCGTATCATTTGCATTCATGTCTAGAATTGAAAGAAGTCGACAAGACTCACCAGAACACCTAGAAGTCCATTATCCGGAGAGAAGAATTTCCTTTTGATCAAAATAGAATAGCAAAGGCTTCTGGTCCCCAGTCAAGACCATCAAGAACAACTTCAGCAATTCCTCTATACATTCACTACTTAATATAGGTGAAGTGATTGTTGACTCCCTTGATCAAGCTAGTATCTTCACTGGCAGATTCGCTTCAAATTCTCTATAAAAGGGCCAATACACCTGCGTAAGAGGGAAGTGTTCAAGGTACTTGAGGGGATCAACGTCTCCAAAGCCGTAGCTCCTGATGGTTTCACACCCCTGTTAATTAAAAGCTGTGCCTCATCTTTAGCTAAACCTGTGCGCAAACTATTCTACTTGTCTAATTCGACAGGAAAATTTCCAAATGGTTGGAAAATAGCTCACGTTCAGCCTATTCCCAAGAAAACTGAGGGTAGCGACAACTCAAATTATCGACCAATTGCAATCACTTAGATTCTTTCAAAGCTTTTTTAATCTATCATTAACTCGAAATTAATGAAGTATCTAGAAACCAAACAACCCACCAATGATCGGCATTATGGCTTCCGGACTGGACCCTCATCTGGAGACTTGCTGACTTTTCTTACGGAACATTCGAACCGTGCACAATGTTGTTTTGTAGTCACAAAATCGTTGCTCTAGATATTTAAATGGTCTTTGATAGAGTCTGGCATCCAGTCGTTTTAGTTAAACTTAAAACACTTGGTCTCTTCCCTCATCTTCTATTATAGATTGAAAGTATTTTACCTGATCGCATAATACCGGTTGTACTAGATGGGGTTTTACCAGAACCTCATTCAGGCGGAATGCCACATCTGTCAAACGAGATGGCTTGATAAGCTCATTCAATAACGACCTTGATAATATCCGTTGACAGAACCCTTGCTACTCTCATGGACTCCAGAGGAAATGTCACATCTGTCAAACGAGATTGCGAGATTTGATTAAGGAATAACGACCTTGATCATGTTCTGCCTTGGAGTAAAGCGATTCGCGTCGAATTCAAGCCATCTAAGTGCCAAAGCTGTCTCACCTATTTGAAGCAAGAGCATTGCTTTTCACTCCCATTTCTTTTGATGGAGCACTGATTTGCGATACACCGTCTTTTTACATTCTTGGCTTTAATATTTCCTGTAAGCTAAGCTGGGCAGATCACACCTTTTGTTTTGCCAAGGAAGAAGCGAAATGTCTAGGATTTCTGAAATATTTCAACCCATCGAATCTAGAGCTCCTCTAGAAATCCTACACCAGACCTCGAATATAATATAATTTCCATATCTGGGCCCGAGGCTAGTTGCACAGTCTTACCTTCATTGGATATTGTCCACAAGAGAGCCTTCAAGCTCACTGGCGATTTGGCAATAACGTGAAATATCGACTGACTCGAACAACGCCGCTATGATGGATGCCCTTCACTCCCTTACGCTATATGCGTGGTCAATGTTCTAATGAAACATCTCGTCTGATCCCTTGCAGAATACGTCCTGCACGCAAAACTCGCACAGCAAACTACCCATCAACTTAGCTTCTACCATGCAGTAAAATTCCGTAATGGGTTTTATCCCGAACTGTGTGCATGTGGACAGTCTACCATTTTCTGTCTTTACTCTGCGAAAGTTTAAGGGTGACATTCAGCACCTCTGGCGCTTTCCTCACGTTCCCTAATTCGTTTTCCTATCACCTTCCTGCCATGCTGCGCTTTGTGTTTAGAATGTTGAGCAACTTTCTTCGTTCCGAGTGGTAGCCGCTCACTTATCTGATCGACACGTATCTTAATGATAAATTTTATGTATTTGACATTTGCGAGTGGTGACGAGTATCTTCGAACTTTTGATCTGTTTCCAGCTTATACTGTTTTTAAACCAAAGTTGCGCCCCTCCCTCACAAGAATCCTGGATCCGCCCCTGCCTGGAACCCTCTTGATGTAGGGGTTGAAAAGGTCCGCTCTTCTCTTTTCTTTTCACGTGTTCAACAGGGATACTGTATCATTTTGCCCACAGTATCGCAGGGTGGTGGGGCAATGGCGGTGGAAGCAGAATGCCTGCGTTTCCAATAAGGTAAGTGGTGGGTAGTGTAAAGGTCCCTTCAGGACTGAATTTGTGCTACGGCCTTTCGTTTGGCAGGCAAAATTTTTTTTATATGGCTGGTGGCACAGCGGCAGCTTTTCGTGGAACCCCCACACTCTCCGCCAACAGACGAGGCGTGGTACCGTACCACCCTGCAGTCAACGCTGTCCACCGAGTGATCTGTCAGCTCATGCTGGGAGTCCGCACTTCACGTCCAAGTCAATCACTCTGATATAGTTCCATAACATTCTTTATAGTCTTAATACTTGATATCATATTGAATTTTTACTATATAATATTATGAAAACATTTGTTTATATTGTATTTTTTTAATTCATTCTTACGCTAACTACGAGAAGCATACACTAGTCTATACTACGGTATAAAATTTTAGGTTCAGTTTGCATATCATGAATTATTTGAGTTACAATTAATAATTAAGACATTTACAATTAGTATGCAAGAAGGTGTGATATTTCCTGTTCGTGATACAGATTAGTTTGCTATGCCAAATATTTGTTTGTATTTCATATTGCAAGTTAAATTCTATTGCAATGGTTAAGGGAGGCATATATACAAGTAATACGCTATATTGTGCAATATTTCATTTTCAAAATAATAATTAATAATGTAATTAAACTGAATTAAAACATTTCGCGGTGGAACATATGTGCCCACTCAGTATGCCTTAGACATATCCGAGTCCAATGGAATGTCAGAAGTTAGGTTAGGCAGTCTGGTCTTCACGTCCAAACCAATCATTCTGAAACATACATTCATAACAAAAATGGCTCCCAACGTGGGGTCACCTCAGTTGGATTTCGGTGTCTAAATGTGACTGCTTCTAAGAACTGAATTGCTTGGAGATATGGACATTTGGCTGTTAGCTAATTGTTTGACTCGGTAATCTCATATTTAGTAGAAAATACAGCCGGACTTTGGTCTAACTGTTGTTGTTATCTACTTTTTGTTGAATAGAATTTGTGGTTTTGACACGTTGTGCGCTTGCATAGTGTTTATACTTCTATAACAAAAATGGCGCCCAACGCGAAGCCACCTCACTTGGACTTCGGTGGTCTATGAGTAAATTTCACTGGGGACTGGGACTTGTTGCGAGATGATCATCTGGCATCTGCTACTTGATTGACCTCAAGTCTCATATCTAGTGGGACTTGAATGCCGACCTGAGTCTCACTGTTGTTGTTAACTAAAGTGTTTTTTGAGTAAAGTTTTCAAGATTTGAGTGAAGTTAAAATTTTGAATGGTTAAAGTTTTTGATTAAAGTTTTGTTTCGCGGGTTTCGAGTAGAACTTTTGATATTGTTGTTTTGATCTAAAGTTCGGTTTTAGGTTTAACTTTGGTGGTCTATGAGTAAATTTCACTGGGGACTGGGACTTGTTGCGAGATGATCATCTGGCATCTGCTACTTGATTGACCTCAAGTCTCATATCTAGTGGGACTTGAATGCCGACCTGAGTCTCACTGTTGTTGTTAACTAAAGTGTTTTTTGAGTAAAGTTTTCAAGATTTGAGTGAAGTTAAAATTTTGAATAGTTAAAGTTTTTGAGTAAAGTTTTGTTTCGCGGGTTTCGAGTAGAACTTTTGATATTGTTGTTTTGATCTAAAGTTCGGTTTTAGGTTTAACTTTGGTCAGGCCTCAAGTTGAAAGCTGTGAATTTTTTTGAATTGTTTATCTTTCCCGCTGGCCTGCAGCCATGCAGATGGCCTCAGAGAATTTTTCGGTTGAGCTCTCACGGAGGTATTTCTTTGCTGGCCAACTGGCTGGATAGAGTAAT
This sequence comes from Dioctria linearis, assembly GCA_963930735.1. Lineage (NCBI taxonomy): Eukaryota > Metazoa > Arthropoda > Insecta > Diptera > Asilidae > Dioctria > Dioctria linearis. The sequence goes on from OZ005741.1 coordinate 154,577,342, forward strand.
GAGTCTGTGAGATGACTTTTTGCCTCTTAGCTAACTTGTTGACCAGACTCATGTCTTTGCCCATCTGGAAGGTTAGTTAGACATAGCAATCGAACGCGGAGAAAGGAAAGATTTGTTACAGGATGGGACTAATGCTGCAGACCTGCAGTAATCTGGAGCTGGCATACTGCTAACCGCCTGGCTGAAGAATATCTAGAGAGCATTCTCAGTCTGTGACATCTCTGACTCGACTTCTCCTGGTTTCTGTTGAGAACTTCAAACTTTTTCATGCACACATCCACACTACTTACCGTTACTTGTTAAATTTCTGACCTGTACATTTTTTTGGGAGATTGGACCTGGGAAGCCTTTGTCTTTGAGAGTTGATTCTTGGAGAGAGAGGGAGAATTTTTTTTTGAATTTCTGATTTTCGCACTTGTAAATATTGGAGTTTGTTGCTCGAGTTAGAGTCTTTGGTATATTTTCGATTGTAGATTACAGTATTTTTGTCTTTGAAAATTTTGCTGGTGCATATAATATTCTGTTGTCAAGTTTCAAATTAAGCGGCATCCTCTAACATGGCTTCGACAATTGCTCGGCGTATGAAGTACCTTCTATGTCTGAAATTTAGTCATCATTATGAATAGTCGTATGGGCTCTAATTATTTTTCGCAAAATTGACTTTTGAATTTTTTGACTTCTTGCTGAATACCTTATCGCATACGTTAGCTGTATAGCGTGAATTCAGTATTTATATTTTACTAATAAAATATGGTAGCAACACTGAAGTTGCACAATAACCGTTAGATTGCATTCCAACCATCGCTCGTTGTAAATTTTTGAATTTTTGAATTTTTTAGAGAACGTCCGCCCTGTTTTTAGTATACGGCAGTACTATCCTCCTATTCCTGATTTCCGTTCAACCTCTGCACAGGCGGCAAAACTATGCAAATTTGAGTTAAAGTCACACTTTCCCTGGACCTCTTAATATTGGTAAATTGATAATGGTTACCATGCGAGCACCACGTCTGAATGATGTCCCGGTGCAGATTCCAGACCAGTGTTCCATCTATCAAGACGGGGTACTGGTCCGTCAGGCGAAAGCTAGTAACTACCATCTGTGGTCACGTGTTTCACCAGGCCTGTATGATAGTGTAGATAGGGGAGCAAGCCAAATGCCCCAATTGTCGACGCGACCTCACACAGCGTGATTTCTCTGCCTATACTGGTGCGATCCCGAAGAGATATCCCACTCGGCACAGAAAGGCAGATGATTCCCAACAGCCATTGCAGCTTGAAGTGCCTCAGCCAGCACTTCCAAAGTCCGAGTCTTTGTCTCCTGGGCTACGTACAGTACCTCAATAGCATAACAGCTCGAGAAGGAATAGTCTGTCACCTGCACCTTCGGGGCAAGGCCTCATAGACACCGAACTAATTATATCTAGTCTTGGAACTCAGCTACAAACTTTGCTACGAGAGCTCAGACGTCAGACAGGGAGTCTCTGCTGTGATTCAGCAGGCGACTCTCCTCGTCCACCACCACCACCCTTTGGAGAGCGTGTCCAACCGCCTAGATTCTTTAAGGAAAATCAAAGTGACCCATGTAATCGACACTCGTTCTCAGCTGGGCAACAGAGACCTCCATTTTCACCTGCAGCACCTTTCGTTCCTCGAACATATCCACATTCGAGCAGTCGTGGCCACAACAATTCTTGGCACAGACGATCAGGCAGTCCTATCCGACGATGGAACCTGTGGTATAATGGCAAAATTCGGAGCTATCCGTGGATGAATTTATTTTCAGGGTCGAAGTGCTCACACGCTCCGCTTTAGAAGACGATTTTGATCTCCTTGTTAAGACATGTTCATGTTGTTGACAGGACCAGCAAAGGATTTGTACTGGTCTTTATTAAGACACAACACTTTTCCGACTAGGGAATTTGTCAAGACTGGATTGTCTGTTGAATGGAGAGTGCCTAAGTATGACCTGAAGATCAGAGGGCAACTGATGTCACGAAAGCAAAAGCCTGGTGGAACATCCTCTATGTATCACCATCATCTAGTGCAGCTACGTGATCAACTGCAAAACTTCATGCCAGACCTGGAATTCTTGGAAGTTGTAAAATCTAACTTACTGTCTTAGTTTCAGGAGAAGATTTGTCTATACCCGAGAAATACCATTGGACAGTTACGCTCTTTAGTCACCCAGCTCCGAACTGCGACTGTGTGTAACTGGAAGACATTCAGAAATCAGAGGTTAAGCGAGATCGATGACTTATAGCCTGACCTGACAATCTTACCTGAGAGTATGAACCATACAGTGGACTTGTCAGCCATCACAGATCGACACTCAATAATCTGTTGAAATTGTGATCAGCCAAGTCACCTATATCAAGACTGTTTACAGGAAAGATGTGAGCTGAACCAAGTCTAGGGAGCGTTCAACTTACATTAAATGAAAGCTGAAAGAGAAGTTATTGATTTGAAGAATTGGGAAGGCTTCCTTGATACATTACTCGATTAATGCATTTCTCAAGTTAAATTTTAGATTTCGCTTGGCAAACCTACAACAATTTTGATAAATAGTCTGATTTCCTACCTGCGGCCGTGCTGTACAAATCGATTTAGCTAAGTGGGAATAGTAATTGAAATTTTATTGAGCGCTATTTAATTACGATTAATAGTTAGACTATGACTAATTAGGTTATAAAAATAGCAGTTACGCTATGCCGATACCAGGACACTTTTTCCATACAAAAAGTGTCCGGAAAATTCCAACTATTTTGGTGGCTCTTGACCGAGGCTCTGGACCCCGGGGGGATTCCGTCTAGTGGTCTACGTCACAGGGCCTGCCTGGGGGAATTCCTTCCTACCGTCTGGCTGACCAGGGGATGATATCAACTGATTAGCTGATCCCCGTCAGCTGTTCAAGCTCTTGCCTTGACTGATTTTTTAATAAATTGAGGTACGGTGAGCAATTTTGAGGTGGCATCTTGTGAAGGGGTGGGAAGCTTTATTAGTGGAGGTTGCTGGTTAAGTTTGATCTGGTCTTGGAAGCTACAATTTGACCTTGAGGTGCCCCCTCCTGTGTCCGGATACTGGAGGCTGAGAGCTTTAGGGGCAATATCTGATACTATGACTAGGACTGTCTGGGGTGTGTTGGACTGGGCTACGTTACCTGTACCAAGGCTTGGGTAGAATGTGTGCGGCTTATGTAATGATGTGAAATACCCTAAGCGAATTTATATCGGGGACTGTATACTTGTCAGCTTGAGTTTGGTTTCAGTCATTTACTTTAGTATGAGTGCCTGTGGTATGTTGGGTTGGGCTACTTGGTGGCTGAGGAAACGTTACTTAGGGCGTGTGTGGATGTGTGCAGCTGGTGGATAAGAAATGTTGTGAAATTAGTGTAATTAGTATTAGTAATAATTCAAGTTAACCCTACAATATGCCAATACATTCTAGAAGGTGCCAGTGGGGGTCTTAGTTCTAGAGGTGGACAAAATTTTCATCAGAAATCCTCCACGGGCTATGGGTTTCGAGATATTAGCGATCTTATCTTTGCTGGTATAATTAATAGTAGTAATAATTCAAGTTAGTCCTAGGATATTTTCTGTTCATGCCAATAGTATTAGTACTAGGGATGGGATAAAATTTTCATCAGAAATCCTCTATGGTTCAAGATATTAGCGATCTTACCTTCTCAGGTGATATATCTAAAAAATAGATCAGGAGAAGCTGGTTTGGGGGTGAATGTAGGTAGATATGTTGACTGCGATATGTAATGGAAATTAGTAAATGTCTAATTTTGTTCTTCAGGTGTAACACTTCTAATTTGATTCTTTTCATAAACAAATGATCACAGTTCAGTAAAGTAAACACATTCGCAGTCGAATTATGTAAACAAATTCGCACAGCAGCCGAGTAAAGTAAACAAATTGGGCGATTTATGAAAGATTCCTAATTTCTTTAGCTGAAAACAAGAACAACCGACTGTAAGATATGATGTCTTAGATGAGTAGTGGAAGTTATAATTGAAAATTTCTTTTGTTGAAAAAAACAGCAGCAACAACTATAACGTAAGTTGGGGATTAAAAATATCTTATAAACAAGACGGATCACGCTATGATATTCGATATCTAAAAATAGATCACGGTTGCTTCGAATGTTAAGAAACATGAAGTAATGGAAATTAAAACCTAATCAGAAAATTTTCGATGCAGGTGTGTGTGTGTGAGTAGTATAGCTATGTCGGTTCTAGACCACTTTTGATCGAAATTTTTCTAAGTCCAGAAATGACATTTGGACTTAGAAAAAGTTCGATAAAAATTGGTTTAGAACCGACATAGCTTTTTGGGGGTGGTATTTCTGAAAAAATTTTATACTCCGACCTTACAAACACACACACACACACACACCTACACATTTATTTTTTGTTAATACCCACACACAATAATTGTAGCTGATCTTTACTAACGCACAACTCGAACTTCTTAACATTCATTAAAACACAGTAAGCAATAATTGTTAAAGTTGATTATTTTATTTTTTTGTCAATATCCATACAATAATTGTATTTGCTGTCAAATCTTGGTAAAACCCAATTTCTATTGATGTATCACCATCTGCCGAGCTGGAGTGCACCCTGGTAAAATGCGGTGGAAAATTAGCTCCCGATTCACTAACTTCACCGCCCATTACTATTATTGGCCACCTTTGTATGTTGGTTGGCAAACACTCTTTTAAAATTTCAATAATTTGTTCCATAACGTACAACTGCTCGATTTAAACTAATGAATTAGACATCAATCATAAATTGCCAAATTTTTATAAATGCAATGAAATCTAATCAATTGTGGTTAACAAATTTAGAGCGTAAAATTCCCATCATCTATTTTAGTAAGCGACCCGCAACCACAACTTTTGAATAAAAATTTCATGAGAAATTCAAGTCAATTCGTTTTCAAACCACTATATCCTGTTATGCCAAAAATTAGAAGCCGCAACTTTTGATAAAAATTTCATGAGAAATAGAAATTAAGCAATTTAACTGTAATTAAATTTCTCATATATGAACAAAGATTCTATACATAAAATAAAGCCGCAAAACGCTTTGTTTTCTTTTTTAGAATAAATTTACAGGAAAATGGTGACCGTACCAAAAATAAATGATGGAAATTAGTATAAATACAGTTGTAAAAATGATACAATTATCAGTTATTTATTTTTTAAGCTTTTGGAACAGTTCACAAGTTTGGTAAGTTTATTGTTTTTAATTATTTTGAAGTTAAAGTTATAACAATTTTTATATATATCTTTAGATATGGAACAAAAAAATGTTATTGACATGGCTTTGGCTGATGAGGTCAATAAATACTGTAAGCGCTTAAAATGGATTAAGGAGGAGCTGATTCAACTTACTAGACACCTGCAAGAGGGTGGGGTTGTCACTGTTGGAGATACTGAAGCGTTGCTATTAAACATCAGCTGTATGGCAGAGGAAATGGTTTTGGCGGACGTCAGTGATGATGATATTGAAGAAATGTGGAACCTCCACGAGGTTATATTTTTTGGGTATAATAATATGGATTGTAGTGATATTTTATTTATAAGATATTGCATAAGAATTGTAAATTCTGAAATAATAAGAATAAGTGATACACATTAAAAATTATGTTATTATTTTTTCGAAGTTTTGTGGTTTTGCAATATTTTTAATTTTTTAATACATAACACATGTTCAGGATGTTGTGGTTTCATATATGAGGCAAATTTTTGGGTGTGGGAAAAGCCCCCACCATTTTTTTCTTTTTATATTTGCTCTATAAAACCTTTCGATAATAATTGTTTGGACGTTAGTAAGGCTTTGAATTTTGTATAATAAAGTACTATCTGATACATCACTCAGGATAAAATGGATTGTGATAATTCAAAAAAGTTGCATATTAAAAGAACCCGGGGGATGAGAGATGATAATTCCGTAACTCGAACGTCAAAACCTGATACTAAATATCTAGCTATTTTAAATGGATTTAACTTCAAGCCGACACTCTCTGTTACAAAAATGGATGTAAACAAAGCATATAAAATTCTCAACGTTACTAGGAAAAGTACTAGTTTTGGTGAAAAGCTATTGCTGGAATTGGATGATAACTACCTATATTTACCAGCCCGATTCAATAACCTCTCGGAAGATATTATCAATGACATCAATAACAAGCAAACCTATAAAATTATTAATGAATTTCATCCTAATAAAACTTATAATTTAAAATTCATTATTAGTGACAATGATGATGGTGATGGTGATGATGATGATGACAATGATGATGATGATGATGATGTAGAAGAAAATGAAATTAATTATCCTCATAAAATACCAAATATGTACAACTATTTAAAATAAACAAATAAATATTTATATATTTGAATAACATTTATTTAGTTTCATTTAATTTTATACAGTCAAAGGGTGGAAAAAGTAAGGTGGTGCAATTTTAGAGTTATTGGTATCAATGTATATGGGATCATTATTAGTACGTTCTTGAGTCCTGAAAAGGGTGAAAGAAAATGAATAAATACATTTTCATTTTTAACACCTGATCATTGGTAATCTGACAATAGAAAGGTTAACATAGTTTCAACGGGAGGGCATAAAAAAAAAAAAATGTTTTGGGTTGATTCTATATGGGATGAAACGCATTTTTGTACCTGTCTGAATGGTTGGATGTATATGAAGATTGTGCATTCGGTTGTAAGATGTGACTTAATGAAAGTATATATGACTGCTGAAAATGGTAAAAGATGCAAGGTATTAACTTTGAGTAGAGGTCAACCAATTCCCTCAAATTTTGGGGAGATGCGCATCAATCCATTTGAACATGTTAAGATTGAAGTCAAGGGAGGAGAAATAACTGTAATAGGCTGGCTACAAGATGGGACGATCAGACGTCCAAGTACTAATTTCTTCCTACATAACTGCCCGTTTGCAGGTGAGGAGGAGTGGTATCGAAAACAATAAAGCAACAAGAAGCATACAAATCAGAAAAAATAAAAGATGTAAAAGAGTGTGAAAGCAGTAATACCCAAACAAATTCTGATATGAAAATTGAGTGATAAGGGTGGAATTGTATATAATCAATTAAATTACCGTAATAATGCATAGTCTTTGTCAACGTTTTGAGCAATCAACAGCTAAACAAATAAAGAAATATTATGTCATTCAAATTTTTATTGCATTTGCATTAGTATGCTCTTTATATGCAAATTGCTTAGCACTCCCAATCAATTTAAACTTAGGGCATAAATCAAGTGATAATATCGATTTTAATATACAGTTGCCAAATAATGATTCCGTTCAAATTTCTTTATCATTTCGGTTACTTACACTAAGTAATGCTACTTATGATGCATTACCTACAACAACAACAACTAATACGCCCTTAAATGATGATTCTTCTGTTATCTCTTCAGAAAATGGAACTGAATCACCTAAGGAAACTGATGTGGAATTAATACCAGAAAATAGTGTAGTGAGTGTTGAGGAGGCAATTGAAGGATTTAGGCAAGACTTAATAAACAAAGAAAAAGATATAGGTGGAATTATAGAGAGTGATCGTGTGTTTTACAGACATTTTAAATTAAACTTTGAGGAGGACAAATCAATGAGAGTTCGATGTACATATGATAGCAACTATGAGCATAGAACTCTAAAAATATCTTGTTATGAATATCATGAACTTGAAGGAGAACGGATTTTGAGTAATGGTGAAATTGAATACTTCAGAGAGAATGACTCTACATATAAATCAGACATCACATCTGTTGATTTGAGGAAAATGAGGCAGACTTACAACATGGACATTTCATAAACTGTAGAGTTCCAGCTAAAGTGAATAGTTTGATACCTAACAAAGAAAAGTTTATATATTATAAAATTGTGTGAATAAAACAATTGATTTTTTTAAAAAAATGTATTTTATTAAAAATTATCCATAAATTTCTTATACAGACAAACATTTTGTAATGCACATACACCACTATGTATTACGCATCGTGGTACATCAACATAAGTTTTTCGTAATTCTTCTGATATAGGACACCCCTTTTCATCTAAATTGTAAATTGGTACATTATTTTCCAACTTTAATATATCGGTAATCCACTTGATTTTTTCATATCCTTTCACATATATGATTTTGTCTTGGAGAATGTCTTTAAAAAGGGTAGTGACACTATCCAGTGAAGTAAATCCTCCATTCCAAACAAATCCATGGTGATATTGATTTAACCATTTCGCTTGATTCTGTAGTTCCGGCGGTAGATTTTCAAAGTTATATATTGGGTTCAAAATAAAGTGCTGTAGTTGATTATCCTGAGTTATAATGGCAATTTCCTTTAAGATGAACGTATTTCTAGGACCTTTGAACCCTTGAATATCAATGATGCAATTCATTTTACAGTTTATGAACTTCACTAGTTAGCGGATTGTACTGAACTATTCTATCATGTATAAGTAGACAGTATGCTGTAGTATTTTTCGGTATATTCACAGATGTTTGAAATTCTATGCTTACATCTACAGGACCAGTTTTGAGATATTCATTTTGACGTGAGCAATCAATAACAACTAAAGGAGCCAAGTTTTTGAACTGCTCTTTAGTGAGTAATGGTTCAGACCGACGGATGTAGTATGACTGTTGGAATTTACAATACATCTCATATAATATAGCGTATTGATCTATATTATATTTTATATTCAAATCATTGTATGGATATTTTTTCAGAATTTAGATAAACTTTTAGGTCTGTTAGGTTGCAGTGATCAAATTTGGATGCATCTTTTTCACTCGAATCTTTACGGTCAGTTTGTAAAGCAAAACTCACATATCTTGGTTTTTCTAGTTGATTAACTGTTTTAACAGCCCATGTATGGCGGATGGACTGTGGTGGTGATGGATATTCATACAAATCCCAACTTCGAAATACCATTTCAATTGGTCGATTGCTTTCAGTAATTTTCAATAGAGACAACTTTTCCATATCAGCTACAGTAACATGTGGCAGATGCCATTGTAATTTAAGTATATTTACTGAGCCATCACAGTCTTTGGCATAAATTGCATTTAGGTCCGTTCTGGAACGAACCAAAACTAGTTCATGTTTGGCATTAATAACTATTTTCTTATAATCTTCAGCAAATCCAAGAAGATATTTTAGTGGTATGCAAAAATTAAAGTTTCTTTCTGAGTTAAGAGTTATATTGGTGAGAGACCATCCTGAATTTAGAAGCATTTTACTTTCACTTTCGTTTAATGAAAGCTTATTCTTCATCGTTGAAGTAAGACCAACATTTTTATTGCGATCAATTTGTACTCCATTTATTTCATACCGGATCTCCTCAAATAAAAATGCCATCGCATTATTAGTTAACTTTACATCAGGAATTTTGTCAGTCGCCCTAGGAGTACATTCCAATTTCCCTTCAATGTAAATAAAACTTTCACTTGGAAGTACATAGATGTCTTTATGTTGAATAGCTATACGTATTTCATCATTGTTTTTGAAAGAGTTCGTAAAGGGTGAGTAACTATGATATTCAATTTTTGCGACACTATTATCATAGCTTGCAGCATCCTTGATACTCAAAACTTCACTCATTGCTCGTCTTTTATGATAAATCCTAAAGATCTCAAGTAATTCTTATTTTGTGTGGTAAGTTTGACCCTTTTTTCTCTTTGTGGTCTAATTTTGGTGAGAGTTGCAGGAGAACTGTTGTTGAGGGTAGCTAATGTACGTAATTTATCCTTATTATATATTATCATGTTGCGGTTTTAGATGTAACCGAGCTGTTATTGTCTCTCCCCTAAAATTTATTAAATCACCGTCCTGATCAATGAGCTTTAAGCTAATGGAAGTAATTCTTCGAGTGGTTAGCGGTAAATAAATGACGTTCTTTGGTACCTCAACTATCTTATAACCAGGCCCCACCTTTGGGGAGAATTCGTGTATTGTATGTACTCGGGTATCGTTCATGAATGATCCACTTATTATATTACATTCCACTCTTATTGTATTAACTTTAATTATATTAACTGGTAAATCTGATACATGCAATTTATTAGGTTCCAGTTGTCGCTTACTAAACCCTAAAAGTGATCCAACTGTACCCTCTTTGTTAAAGTAAATGGGCCCACTAGATTTGATTTCACTTTTCAAAGTGTTATTGTTCGCACGCAATTTTATATGGTAACCCTCTTCACTTAATTTACTTAATTGATTCTCCAGATATTCAGCTATGTCATCTATCTCATATGATCCTGTAGGTATTTCTATAACCGCACCCCCAATGTGAAGTAGATTATTTTTGTTATTCTCAATATTTGGTACTGAATTGTAAGTTTGGAAATCAATTAACCCACATACATAATCCCCCGACAAATCTATGGGTGGGAAATACTCGGTTGTTAATATAGATGAATTTCCGCTTAATGTAAGTGTTAATGACATTGTGGTGTAATTTAAAATGATGCAATTATCTGATTTCCTCCTCATTTATATAGATTTGTTAGGGTATGAGAATCATTTCAGTTTGAACCACTGGGGAATTCAGTAGTACAAGGAAGAAATAAAAAAAAATATGGAAAGATTAAATGATGAAGTGCAAATATTTCTTAAACATTTCGATATTAGCAGATTCTTGCAAGAGTATGACAAGTTGTTACTAGAAGAACATAAGGAGGAAATAGAAAAATCCTACCGCTTTTTGCATGAATATAAAGAAATGAACATTTTGACTTCAAAATATGGGGAGCATTATGAATCCTGCAGTTGGGCTTACAATACTTCAACATCGGGTCCAGATACTTGTAATTGCCGGCATGTTAAAAGAGAATTTTTGCGAATATCCAAACTATTGAAGTTATATAATAGAATTAAGGGGCCTTGTTGTTCCTATTGTATAAAGGAAATATTTTAAATAAATAAATAAAAATACATACATATTCTTTTATTTTTCGTAACAATCATACACAAATTTCAAACATAAATGACCACATATTACAGAGTTATATGTTTGATATGGGGAATAATTATACCTTACATTACTAGTTAAATATTTTATAATTTCTAATGGTGGTTGTAGATTTCCAAAGCTATCAAAGTACTGAATATCTTCATCATTTTTATAGTACGCTAACCAATGAGTTCCTGGACCGGATGATATATCCAAGTTGATAATACCGCATTCCTTCTTGTTAAGTTTCTTTGGAAGCTTATCACTCATGAAAACTCCTCGAAAATGTTGTAGATCCTTTGCATATTTAAGTAAGTCTACCTCAGTTAGCGGTCTTTTAGGAAGCGTTTTCAATAGTTTTTTGGTTCTGGGTTTAAGTACAACCCCAATCCTTTTTTATGAGGTTTTAAGTAAAGGCCTTTTCCTACTAGCTTGGATTCCATTTCTTCATTATGCCTCTTACTCTCTTTGAGCTGCTCTTTTGCATCTTTAACAGAATTAACAGCGTTTACAATAGCTGATGCACCTCCTCCTAGCGATCCTAAAGCAGAAAGACCTGTAAATAAAGGAACGAGGAATGGTAAAATACCGCCAGTTTTTGGTATAGGTATGACTCGTGGAACTTTTACATATTTCTTCCTATATTTAATTGTATCTCCTACTTCCTTTCGTGCCAACGCAATGGCTCTTTGCAAAGAATCAGGTTTTTGCCTTTGAATAGATTTTCGCACCTTTGAGATAACCGCTCTCAGGGTAATGTTTTTCTTAACTTTTTTATTTTTCTTTCGTGTGCTCATTTTCTTCTTATTCCTCATTTTCGCCATACCCACCCCGAATTTAGCCTTAGCATTCATGATATTGGTAACTAGCAATGCGTTTGCACGCTCACCTAGGTTTGCGTCAGTAGATTTAACTCGACTCCAAGCCTTTTCAGCCAAAATCCGATCTGCTATGTTGCGATCTGGTGTACTTTTAAATTTAGAGTAGGCAATATCGTGTTCTTTACATGCGCTATCTAAAGGATTAATACTAGGATCACCCCGAGCTAATCTTTTTGCTAGTTTCGTACCAGGTCCGCAATATTGGTAGCCTGGTAAGTGTAATTCAAACGGCAACCTATTAATGAGTGTGTTAATTACTCCCGCTCCTTTCTTATTATGCTCAAGCATAAGTAAAATGTCTTTAGCCTTCAACACTCAGATACAAACTAAAAAAGTATTTAAATTCAGTAAGCATTTATAGGTTGTAGTTAGTATTCAAAATGAAGTTCATTAAGCAAAATCTATCGCTGCCAATAAGAAATAATGATTTTCAGAGCAATGTTAAAGAAACTGGAAGACATAGTTCATTATTACCCAATAGTATACGTGCTCTAATAATTGGTCCCTCCAATTGTGGAAAAACAAATGTTATGATTAGTTTGCTGGAACATCCTAATGGTTTGAGTTATGAAAACGTTTATGTATTTCAAAATCACTCTACCAATCAAAGTATTTATACTTAAGAAAACTTTTGTCACCCATACAAGGATTAGGCTATTATACATTTTCTAATAATGATGATGTTATACCATTTGATGAGGCAAAACAAAATTCAGTTTTTATTTTTGATGATGTAGCATGTGGGAAACAAGACAACATACGCTCTTATTTTTGTATGGGTCGACATAATAACATTGATAGTTTCTATCTTTGCCAGACTTATACTCATATACCAAAACACTTGGTACGAGATAATGCCAACTTTCTCATTTTATTTAAGCAAGATGATACAAATCTTAGGCACGCTTATGATGATCATGTTAATACGGATATGAATTTTGATACTTTCCGAGATATGTGTGCTAAGTGTTGGGGGGATAAATATGGGTTTCTGGTAGTAGATAAAGACAGCCCCTTAAGCAAGGGACGTTATCGTCAGGGATTCGATACATATATTTCTGTATAAATATAACAGACCCGTTAAAGCAGTCAACAGATCAGTTAAAGCTGTTAACAGATCAGTTAAAGCGGTTACGACAGCAGTTAAAGCTGTTAACAGACCAGTTAATAAAGCCGTTAACAGATCGTTTTAAAAATAATTATCATTACAAATGGGTAAAAAGATGGAAATCATTACGAATAAGAAGGAGTTAATCAAGGATATTATTAAAACTAGGAATGCTATCAAGAAAAAGTATCGAACTATAAAAACGGGGCGAATCGATGTTGAATCTCAACTTGAAGAAACATTTAAGCCCATAACAAGACCACTTAAAGAGCTTGTAAGTGATACAAAAGCAAAACAGAGGCTTCATGCTGATATCAAACCAGAACCAAAAAAGGAAAATGAAATAAATGATGAAGATGATGATGATTATGATGGCTTCGAGTTAAACCCAAAACAAATGTATATGAAAATGGAACCAACAAGCACACCACTAAAGTATAGAGACTCTTCTTTAATGTCATCACTAGACGAGTATGGAACACCTACTCATTCAAGAACCTTAGCTAATAAATCGGATTCCACCCTCAACTTATCAACTGGGTTAGTTAATAAATATTTAGAATTTTACCAAACCATAAGTCCTAAAATTGACAACACTTATGGTGTTTATATGGATAATGGAGGGTGGAAAATTGGGAAATCTAGCATTGATATTGATTCACAACATTTTATTATTAATGGGAAGCAATATTACATAACAATGGGTTTATGCGAACTTTTTTTTATGAAAGAACCATCAAAGAGTTTATATGATGAAAAGACTTGGCTAATTATCGAGAAATCTTGGAAAATTCTAATGCCCATAGACGTGATTATAGTGCAGATGGGCAAATAAGAGGTAGTAAAGGTCCTAAATATATGAGAATTATTAAGAAATTTAGCAGTCATGAAGGTAAGGGGCTCATGAAGCTTCCAAGAGACACTATTGACTATGTTTACTGGGACGATCCAAATGAATTGGTGGACAGATTACGACTTTTAATTGGCTCTCAAGTAGCTGGAAATAATAGTCATAACAATGAAATTGTTTCCATTATTGAGGAGTTAAGAGAGTCTGATTTAATTTTATAAAAAGCCTTCTTCCGCTTTTTATATATTTATTCATGAAATGAGTGTTGACAAGTTCGGACGATCGCTAAGAGATGGTAATATTGGGACGTGGCCCCCCCGGACCACGAGGAGAACGGGGTCCCTCTGGACCACCAGGCGAAAGAGGCCTAAGCGGACCTGCAGGAGTGGGTTTTCTGTTAACTTCAGATAACAACTATGATATGCAATTCAAGAATATTAAGAATCTCAAAAATCCAGAAGAAGATAGTGATGCTGTAAACATGCTATATATAGATGAGACAATAGATAAATATTTAGATTTATGCAAATCCCATAGTAGTTTAGAAACAAAAACAGCTAAGAGTGAATTAGAGGAAAAGCTTGCGAATGTACATAATATTATTAAAATAACTAGAGAAAAACTGGAAACATTGACACAATCACACATAAATAAGTCATTTGAAAAGTTAAAAGTTTATATTGATACAAAGTGTGAAGACATTGAAAAGAACTTACGAGGGTTAATAAATGTAGAATCTCTTATAGTCAAAGCTAACAATGAGTAAAGAGGCCCTTGTGAGTGAGCTGCATAAAGCAGCTCGTCGAAATTTTCCCCGGCGTCGTGTCATTATGAAAGATTTGGATGATCTCTGGCAAGCAGATTTGGTTGAAATGGGTGCTTATGTTCGCGAAAATAATGGATACTACTATTTGCTAACAGTTATTGATACATTTTCAAAATATGCTTGGGTAAAGCCCATTAAAAATAAAACTGGAAAAGAGGTAACGGCTACAATGGAAAAAGTTCTAAAAAGCGGTCGGATTCCTAAACATTTGCAGACAGATGATGGTAAAGAGTTTTATAATAAAATATTCCAGACACTAATGGTAAAATATGGAATCAAACACTATACGACTTTTAGTATAATGAAAGCCTCAATAGTTGAAAGATTTAATAGAACATTAAAAGGTATGATGTGGAAAGAATTCAGTAAGAATGGTTCCTATCGTTGGATTGATTTTGTACACAATCTTGTTCATGAATACAATAATAAAAAGCATAGGACCATTAAAATGCGCCCCTCCGATGTTAATCACATTAATAAAAATATTCTACTACAAACAGTATACAATCACATAAAAATAGTGGGGGCAGCAAAATATAAGGTTGATGACTATGTTCGCATCAGCAAGCATAAACATATATTTGAAAAGGGGTACACACCGAACTGGACGACTGAGATCTTTAAAATTAAAAACATACAAAATACGAATCCGGTTACATATCTGCTAGAGGATTATGAGAGACACCCAATCAAAGGAGGATTTTATGAAAAAGAACTACTAAAGACTAAATATCCACATACCTTACCTTGTTGAAAAAGTATTGAAGAAAAAACGGAATAAATTTTTTGTAAAATGGTTAGGGTTCTCTGCAAAACACAATTCATGGGTCAATAAAAATGAAATATTATAAATTTGCTGTATAAATAAATAAATGATTTATAAGACTAGTAATTAATCTTATGGGAATAATAAAAAACAAAAATTCTTATAATATGAAGCCTTTTATTTTGCTAAAATTTCAAGTGTTCAATAAACTGTAATGACCCCAAGGTAAAGTATATGTGGAGCCATTTATAATAAAACGTTTATCGTCAAAAGGGCTTAAGGCAATTTTATTTTGAGTTATACTAAAAACATTATGATTGACAGATCGTATACAATTTTGTTGTCTATATATTTCAGTAAATTGATCTAAACATTTTTTATAATCTATAAAGCAAATTGATTTTTTAGAAACATAACTTTTAACTCCTTTAGCTTTATTTAAATAATCTTTACCATCAACTCGTAAACTATACATCTTGGCTCTCAAACCAATAAACTCAGTCATGACACGTCCATTCAATTCATCCTTCATCAAGCCTGGAACTTTCTTATTGCGACGTGGTAGATCATAAATGTTGTTTACAGAATAATCACTTGTATCAAACATATGTATATCTCTTTTCATTATTTCATATGGATCTATATCATCCAGTTCATAGATTAATGAATCTGTATCTGTATAGATACATCTAGATAAATTTCCATAAGCACGCTTCATATATCCATAATGAAATTCATATAAACATGTTTTGGATATATCCAGTACAGCTTGGCCTATATAATATAGGTTTATTCATAAGCACTTGGGTTTTATTTAATTCAACTGCAATTAAATTCTCATCGAATATAGTTCTACTGTGAAAATTAGGTTTAGCTATCATTGCTTTAACTCCATATCGACCATGCCACTTAGTGAGAAGTTTGATATTCACACGGTTCCGAACATTTTCCATCGTCTTGCCAAATACAGCATTATTCATAAGCTTAAAAATTTTTTTTTCAAACTCATTCGTTGCTATTGTTCTAAAAGCTGTGTTTAAATCAATGTACTCTTTTAACCATGGTGACTGATTGAACTGCAAAATTCGATGTATTTTTTTTAATATCAAACCATTTTTTAAGCATTGCCTGTTAGCAATAGTTTTGAATTCATCGATTCAGGAGGTTTCATTTGCGTTGGAGCAAATGGTAAGTCTTTATGATGATCATGTATTTCATGTGGATACTCTAAGTCAACCTCCAACAAGTATCCAACATCTGAATCGTCGGAAGTATTTTCAATATCAGCACTTTCAATCCACTTAAAATTTCCTGTAGGTAAAAACTGTAACATTGCCCATCCATATAAATTATTCACATCAAAGTACATCAAATATTTTATTTTATCCTGCGGCTTATAATCTGCCATATATCTATTATTTGCTTTGATATATCGCCCACTACATTGGGTTACACCCCCTCTAATACTTCTTTCAATAAATAATAGCATGTCAATATCTGTAATGAGCTCTAATTTCACTTTGGTGTGCATCAGCATAGCGTCCCAACTTAGACCTGGAGTTGTAAAGTAATGAGCTGGATCTAGTCGATGGCTTTGAAGACAACTATTACGAAAATTTTCAAATATTTCAGCTAATAAAAGAATATCAGTTTTTAAATATAGATCAGAGTATTCACCCACTGTTTGAATATTGAATACTCGCCATATATTTTGCGCATGTGCATAATCATCATCACTGATATGGCTATCGTTAAGTTTATTGTAGAAATTTTCTTTTGATGGAAGATGAACCTCATTTAATTTTACCCAGCTGTCTACGTAATCGTAAGGAAATACCCCCTTTCTTGAAAGAAGGTTATGATTAATAGGAAATTCTCTCTTTATTAATCTGAAGTCATCACAGTAAGAAGCTAATTTTTCAAGAGATGTTGGTAAAAATCGAAAGGAGTCTATAAATTTAAATGTAGCTTGAAAACCTTCTACTTTTTTTGTGAAAGCAATTAACTTTACCATCAAAAGCTATAGCAATATCTTTAATAATAAAATGAGCATCGTATCCACTCAAATTGTGAAAGACCACTGGAATTACACGACTATCTTGAAAATTTATGTTGCAATTTTGATGAGCCATCCCCCGCACCTTCCCGGTCATATGGCTGTGATCTATTACACTTACATCTGAATTTAAAAATTCGGATTCACATATATGACAAACGGTCTGACTTCTTAATTTACTGGCAAGTTCCTCTGTGATTTCTTCCATAGAAATTTCGCAAAGAAATGTTGCCTCAATATCCTCAGCTAAATTTCTGAGTTCACAGGCAAACCATTTTCCACAATCTGATCCTCGATATGAATGATAGAAATTGAGAGTTGGATCATAAGAACACATAAAATAAAGTCCAATGCTATGTATCTCATGCTTTTGATAACGCCTAGTACTACTTCCAGCTGCAACATTAATAGGATGTAACAAACTCTCGGTATCAGCATATACTATATATGGACATCGTTGTTTATAATTAAAATTCTTAAATGACAGCCACTTCGCATCTTCTGTCGGTAAGATTATTTTACATGAGTTAATTTGCTCGCAGTCCATGGTGTGGTGCTTTAGCTTAACTTCAGTATGGAAATAATGAAGGCATCGGTCGCATATCCACTTTTTATGTCCTTGCCGTGGTAACTGTGATGATACTAATCGTGATAAATTCTTTATCCAACAAAAATGATAATTAACCTCAGCATCATCGTCATCATCATCACTATCATTGCTATCAAAGTCATCAGTATTATCTACGTATTTATCCTGAAGCATTAACAAGTTGATATGTTGCAGTAATTTTTGGTTGGTTAATCTTGTTGGTACAACAGTAAAATCACCTCTCTTTTTTTTCATTATATATATATTAACACTAATGTTATTTTTTTTTTTCAAACCTGGAGATGTCTTTCATTTGTATCGGGAAAGTGATGCCATCTAAATTAAGTATATTAGCGTAATATGGAATGAGCTTGGACGATCTGCATGTAAAGTAGTTGAATGTATAGCACTTACAACACTCCAAGCAAAACATGCGTTATCTGAATTTTTTACATTAACACAAGCTTTTTTCCGTTTTATTTGTGGAGGTAAATCTATATATGATGAGCCTGTAAGCGGTACATATTTGTTGATGTTCACCGCCAAGTTAATAATTTGACTTAAAGCCCATCCGCTATCACGCTCTTGAAACTCATCTAAATTAGTTAACAATACACCTTGTATGTTCTTAACAAGTTCTTTTAAATTACTTCCACCATCAATTGTATTATTTCCTGTTGTTAGATACTTATATTCTCGAACTTCTGTACCATCAGTAGTTAATTTTTTAAATTCACAGCAAAAAGAAGTGTTCCCTTTAATGGTATTAAACTTTCCCAATATTTTTTTCAATTGCGTCACTAACAGTGTTCCAACTCGTTTCAAAAACAGTTTAGGATCTTTAAACGTTTTATTAATAAAAACACCTGTTTGAATGCGATTTTTTGAATGCTGAACTTATATCTTTCCACACTATAGACTCATTTCTTCTATCAAGTTTTACTCTACCACCACCACCACCACCACCAACATGAACTAGTGATGTAATATCGCATAAAAACTTTTTCATATGGCCTATATTCGTTTCTAAGTTTTTCTTTTCACCTATTGTCTTAGCTCGTTTTAGAGCTTGATACATTAAACCAATATTACTTTTACAATATTTTATCCACTTCTTTAACTCATAAATATTATTTGCTTGAAGTAAAGGTATAACTTCTTTTAAATTATTTACTATTTCATTTGACATTTTTGTATAAGAAGCCATCTTTAGAAATAACTAAAATGCCTGATTCAATCAACGTGAGTAAACTGATCAACGAAAGCGAAAAGCTGTACTCCTTATATACCCCTCCAAGAAAAAAAAGGTATGAAAATAGTTGAATAAAAGGCTATATGTATATACACACATACATCTAGAAGAAAAAGTAGAGAGAAACGAATGAATAAAAGAAGAAAAAAGACCTACGAGAAGTAATTTTCATATAATATTTATATCTAGTGCATTATTGCAATTAGTACATACTACAAAATGTTCAACCAAAAAATCATCCAAATCATCAAAATTAAAAAACGACCTATTTACTAATACTTCATCATCAATTATAACATTTCTATTGATTGCACAATAGATGCAGTAGGGTTCAGTATTTGAAATTATGTAATGGAATGATATTTTTATTTCAAAGTTATCGTCATCTTCATTATCGGAATCTGTATCAATCACTGCATGGTCCAAGTGTATGTTCATATCCTCATCTTCATCATAATCAGACTCAGGAATTTCTTCATCATCATCGCAAAATATATGTAATATATCAAGATATTCCCGCAAAGAAGCAATACGATTTATCCCTCTTCTTATATCATCTTCCAAAGTATTAGATGTAGCACTTCTTTCCGAATTTATTGAACGAAAGTTGATTGGGCTATTAGATTTTGGGGCCATTGAAATTCCTGAGCTAGAAAAGTAAAATTGTATATGAAAGGGGGTGTATTACGCTGATACTTCAAGATCAGTCAGTTTTCTCAAGTGGCAGTTATTAATTTGTATCTACCTACCTTCTATTAATTTTCAAATTTTCCTTAGGTATTCCAAAAGCTTAAGAAATAAATAACTGATAATTGTATCATTTTTACAACTGTATTTATACTAATTTCCATCATTTATTTTTGGTACGGTCACCATTTTCCTGTAAATTTATTCTAAAAAAGAAAACAAAGCGTTTGCGGCTTTATTTTATGTATAGAATCTTTGTTCATATATGAGAAATTTAATTACAGTTAAATTGCTTAATTTCTATTTCTCATGAAATTTTTATCAAAAGTTGCGGCTTCTAATTTTTGGCATAACAGGATATAGTGGTTTGAAAACGAATTGACTTGAATTTCTCATGAAATTTTTATTCAAAAGTTGTGGTTGCGGGTCGCTTACTAAAATAGATGATGGGAATTTTACGCTCTAAATTTGTTAACCACAATTGATTAGATTTCATTGCATTTATAAAAATTTGGCAATTTATGATTGATGTCTAATTCATTAGTTTAAATCGAGCAGTTGTACGGTATGGAACAAATTATTGAAATTTTAAAAGAGTGTTTGCCAACCAACATACAAAGGTGGCCAATAATAGTAATGGGCGGCGAAGTTAGTGAATCGGGAGCTAATTTTCCACCGCATTTTACCAGGGTGCACTCCAGCTCGGCAGATGATGATACATCAATAGAAATTGGGTTTTACCAAGATTTGACAGCAAATACAATTATTGTATGGATATTGACAAAAAAATAAAATAATCAACTTTAACAATTATTGCTTACTGTGTTAAGAAGTTCGAGTTGTGCGTTAGTAAAGATCAGCTACAATTATTGTGTGTGGGTATTAACAAAAAAAATAAATGTGTAGGTGTGTGTGTGTGTGTGTGTGTGTGTGTTTGTAAGGTCGGAGTATAAAATTTTTTCAGAAATACCACCTGTGTTTTAATGAATGTTAAGAAGTTCGAGTTGTGCGTTAGTAAAGATCATGTGCGTTAGTAAAGATCAGCTACAATTATTGTGTGTGGGTATTAACAAAAAAAATGTGTAGGTGTGTGTGTGTGTGTGTGTGTGTGTGTGTGTGTGTGTGTGTGTGTGTGTGTGTGTGTGTGTGTGTGTGTGTGTGTGTGTGTGTGTGTGTGTGTGTGTGTGTGTGTGTGTGTGTGTGTGTGTGTGTGTGTGTGTGTGTGTGTGTGTGTGTGTGTGTGTGTGTGTGTGTGTGTGTGTGTGTGTGTGTGTGTGTGTGTGTGTGTGTGTGTGTGTGTGTGTGTGTGTGTGTGTGTGTGTGTGTGTGTGTGTGTGTGTGTGTGTGTGTGTGTGTGTGTGTGTGTGTGTGTGTGTGTGTGTGTGTGTGTGTGTGTGTGTGTGTGTGTGTGTGTGTGTGTGTGTGTGTGTGTGTGTGTGTGTGTGTGTGTGTGTGTGTGTGTGTGTGTGTGTGTGTGTGTGTGTGTGTGTGTGTGTGTGTGTGTGTGTGTGTGTGTGTGTGTGTGTGTGTGTGTGTGTGTGTGTGTGTGTGTGTGTGTGTGTGTGTGTGTGTGTGTGTGTGTGTGTGTGTGTGTGTGTGTGTGTGTGTGTGTGTGTGTGTGTGTGTGTGTGTGTGTGTGTGTGTGTGTGTGTGTGTGTGTGTGTGTGTGTGTGTGTGTGTGTGTGTGTGTGTGTGTGTGTGTGTGTGTGTGTGTGTGTGTGTTTGTAAGGTCGGAGTATAACATTTTTTCAGAAATACCACCCCCAAAAAGCTATGTCGGTTCTAAACCAATTTTTATCGAAATTTTTCTAAGTCCAAATGTCATTTTTGGACTTGGAAAAATTTCGATCAAAAGTGGTCTAGAACCGACATAGCTATACTACTGGCTTTTATAGGAACGGTTTTTAAACATGAATGATCCTGCTGCTAGCAGGCAAGTATATGACCAAATCCACCTCAA